>CM053029.1:365040348-365457848 GCA_028564925.1 Lithobates sylvaticus | reverse complement strand
TCACATGCAAAATATCTGACACAGGGGGTATACTAAGGTCGATTGATGGATCAACTTCAGTACAACCAGCCCACCCATAGGTGGATCTGGCCGAGATTACATCCATCTATGGATGGCTTTAGGCAGGCCCTAGAATATGCAATTTTCTTTCCTTCAATCACGGGTTGAAGGAATGAAAATTGCTCGATTCCCCCTATCAACACTGACTGACCCCTCGCTGCGCTATTGTATTCTGAAAGTTGGAGGTTCCCCCCATCAGAATACAATGATCACTGCTGGCAGCTATAGCTGCAAAAAAGCTGTACTGACTTTAATTGATAGAGGTTCTACATCATGCCCCTAACAACGGCACCATACGACAAAGTGCATAGTTCGGCACATCAGAGGGGGTCACGATTTCTGGACTTTTAATTTATTGGATATCTAATGTATTTATCCATATAGGCACTATTTATATACATTTACAGTGATGCACTTTTTTGGTTATATGTTGTTTGAGTTTGTTGTCAACAAATTGTGTAAGCTGCTATTAGAATTTAGAGATCAAATCACGTGTGTTATTAGAATTTTTTGGTTGTTAATATACAGTATACTGCCATTGACTTCTATGGACCCCTAAAGGCACTAAAACGCAGAAAAAGTCTAAGTCCACTGCAACACTGATATAGGAACAAACACAATTTTTATGATGGGGAAGGTGAACACAGAATTTTCGCGTGTTGCAGTGGGTGCATTAAAATGCAACAGTATAAATGTATATACAGTGAGGAAAATAATTATTTGATTCCCTGTAGATTTTGTACTTTTGCCTACTTACAAACAAATGAAGGGTTTATAATTTTTTTTTATCATAGATGTATTTTAAATGATAGAGACAGAATATCAACCAAAAATCCTGAAAAAACATGATAGAAATGTTATAAATTGAGTTGCAGTTCAGTGAGTAAAATTGGGATTTGATCCCCTACCAACCAACAATAATTCTGGCTCCCACAGACTGGCTACAGTATGTGCTCATGTGGTACACAGATTAGTTATGTCAATTTAAGAAGGTGCTCCTAGCGACAACTCGTTATGTGTATAAATAACACCTGTCCACAGAATCTCTTTCTTCCATTCGAACCCACCAACATGGGCAAGACCAAAGAGCTGTCAAAGGACATCAGGGACAAGATTGTAGACCTACACAAGGCTGGAATGGGCTACAAGACCAACAGCAAGGAGCATAGTGATAAGGAGACAACTGTTGGAGCGATTTTTCGCAAATGGGAGAAATGCAAAATAACCAATCACCCTTGGTCTGGGGCTCAATGCTAAATTTGGCCTCATGGGGTAAGGATAATCATGTGAAAAGTGATCAGCCCAGAACTACAAGGGATTAGCTTGTGAATGATCTCAAGGCAGTTGGGACCACAGTCACCAAACAAACCATCAGTAACACAATATGCTACCATGAATTGAAATCCTACAGCGCCTGCAAGGTCCACCTCCTTAAGAAGGCACATGTACAGGCCCATCTGAAGTTTGCCAATCAACATCTAAATAATTCACATAAGGATTGGGAGAAAGTGCTGTTGTCAGATCAGAGACCACAATTGAGCTCTTTGGCATTAACTCGACCCGCCATGTATGGATGAAGAAAAAAGCTGACTGTGACCCTAAGAACAACATCCCTACAATCAAGCATGGAGGTGGAAACATTATGCTTTGGCACTGTGTCTCTGCTAAAAGTACAGGCCAACTTGTGGGGCCATTGATGGGGCCATGTTTTGTAAAATCTTGGATGAGAACCTTCTTCACTCAGCCAGAACACTGAAGATGGGTCGTGGATGGGTCTTCCAGCATGACAATGACCCAAAACATACTGCCAAGGCAACAAAAGAGTGGCTCAAGAAGAAGCATATTAAGGTCATGGAGTGCCTAGCCAGTCTCCAGACTTTAATCCTATAGAAAATTTAAGTAGGGAGCTGAAACTTTGAGTTGCCAAGCAACAGCCAAGAAACCTTAAGGATTTAGAGAAGGTCTGTAAAGAAGAGTGGACCAAAATCCCTCCTGAGATGTGTGCAAACCTGGTAACCAACTACAGGAAATGTCTTACCTCTGTGCTTGCCAAAAAGGGTTTCTCTACCAAGTACGTCATGGTGGTCATGTTTTGCTTGGGGATCAAATACTTATTTTACTCACTGAACTGCAACTCAATTTATAATATTTGTATAATGTGTTTTTTCTGGATTTTTGGTCGATATTCTGTTGCTATTATTTAAAATACACCTATGATAAAAGTTATAGACCCTTCATTTCTTTCTAAGTGGGCAAACTTACAAAATCTGCAAGGGATCAAATAATTCCCCACTGTAAATGTATTTTACTACGTGTGCTACATTATTTTATTTTTTTTTCTTCACTGTTTTTTCTTTATGTAATTTTTTTTTTTTTTAAATAAGAGGCTGTTTTTGGCAGAAGAACAGGCCATCGGGTTAGTTGAATCAAGCATGCATAACCTTTTTGCTACACAAACAACCAAAAATACCTTATTTCCTTTTTCACTTACCAACGCATTTTACCAAAGTTTTGTAGACACTTCAGAGAAATAAAAATTTCACTTATCTAATGTAGTCAGAAACACTGCAAACTGGGCTTGTTTGGATGCACTCTCTTCCAATTCAAGTAAAAAAGATCTGAAACTGTTGATATTAGGATGTTGATGATCTTCTGTGTAATACTTTTACAAGAGGTCCAAGTTGCTTATGGTGTGTTAATCAAAACGTCTGCTTTGTTTGGCCAGCTCTCCTTTATGTACTGTATGTATAATGTGATAAAAACTGATAAATCAAAAGTCCTTAATGTTGCCAGTATTCTTCCAAATTGCTTAATTAGTTACTGTATCTATGGCACTATGTGCTTGTTGGCAAACATAGAAGAAAATATGTGCATACTGTAGACTGAATCATCAGTTTTCTCTACAAAATAGTTGCATATGATTTACGGATCTGGAGTTTGTTATCGTATGTTAGTTAATGACTGCAAGTTGTTATAGTGCATTCCCAGTAACCATTTTAGCTTGGACAGGTCTGTAGGATTTACAGAATTGGATGACATGAGCTTTGTAGATAAGGATACAGTTTATACTACAAGAATAATTCTTTATTTGCAAAGGCTTGTCACAGATTCTACAATTCTGTCAAGACATCTAAATATACCTGACTGCTCGTCTTTAAATATAAAAATATATCTAAAACCATTCTTTATTTCAAATAGATTTTCATTAGTAGTGCTGGCCTGTAATTTTTTTTCATGGTTTCAGGAACAGTATGAGATCTTTGTTATTTTCATGAATATCATAATTTGTACAATGCTATAGAGTCATTGTTTCTTGTAAATGGCTACTATGGTGTTGAAGGCATTAAGGAATGGTCTGGTCTATAGGGAAAAGTGAGAAAAACAGAAATGGAAGGCGTGCACACCTAGTGCATTACCAAAGATAATTTAATAATAAGGAATTTTTATATAAAAGTGGATACTCACAAAATGCAACTGACAAAAGGCCATAAACACAGTGCATGGACATTCACAGAACACGGGGTACAGCTATCCCGTTTCTGGGACGCACCCTCTTCCTCAGAGCTAGGCCCAAAATATATCTAAAACCATTCTTTATTTCAAATAGATTTTATTAGTAGTGCTGGCCTGTAATTTTTTTCATGCTTTCAGGAACAGGATGAGATCTTTGTTATTTTCATAGAGTCATTGCTTTTTGTAAATGGCTCCTATGGGGTAGAAGGCATTAACAATTGGTCTGGTCTATAGGGAACAGTGGTCTAGCTGTTCTTCAAGCTCCATTACATTAACAACTGGTTTTCCTGAAGCGACCATTAACACCTTTGCCTGTAATAACATGTTTTCATGTGTCGCATTATGGCAGCTCATTCATTTTGAATGGACTTTCAATATGCCTTGATGCATGATAAACAGACCGGCACTATTTTTGACAATGCAGCACACCATAACACATAAATTATACACATCTGTGCATTGTGCTACATGTACAGTATATATACACTGGCGTGACATTCTGATTGAATGACAAAACACACAACAGACATAAACTGTACATTACCGCGTGTTAAGTAGATGAATGTTAAAAAAGAGCTATTTAATGCATGTTACCAAAAAGGAAAATTGTGCATTCGTCCTTGTTTGTTCATGTGTCATATAGAGGTTAAATATTTAAAGTGATTGTAAAGGGAAACATTTTTTTACAGTATTTTTAAAATAACATACCTATGAAACTTGCAACGGTTTTCCACAGAAAGAAAGGGCATCCAAGAGATGCTGGGACTTAGATATCAGTTTAACCAAGGTAGCGAGAGTGCAAGAACCATGTGAAGAACCCACTGGCTCATGTTAGTCTGCTCACAACAGGCAAGGCTATCCTACTGTAGATACTCCAGCAGGTCACCAGGAAAAGACATGCATACAGTATCTCACAAAAGTGAGTACACCCCTCACATTTTTGTAAATATTTTATTATATCTTTTCATGCAACAACACTGAAGATATTACACTTTGCTGCAATGTAAAGTAGTGAGTGTACAGCTTGTATAACAGTGTAAATTTGCTGTCCCTTCAAAATAACTCAACACACAGCCATTAATGTCTAAATGCTGGCAACAAAAGTGAGTATACCCCTAAGTGAAAATGTCCAAATTGGGTCCAATTAGCCATTTTCCCTCCCCGGTGTCATGTGACTCGTTAGTGTTACCAAGGACTCAGGTGTGAATGGGGAGCAGGTGTGTTAACTTGGCGTTATCAATCCCACACTCTCTCATACTGGTCACTGGAAGTTCAACAAGGCACCTCATGGCAAAGAACTCTCAGAGGATCTAAAAAAAGGAATTGTTGCTCTACATTAAGATAGCCTAGACTATAAGAAGATTGCCAAGACCCTGAAACTGAGCTGCAGCACAGTGGCCAAGACCATACAGCGATTTAACAGGACAGGTTCTACTCAGAACAGGCCTCGCCATGGTCAACCAAAGAAGTTGAGTGCACATGCTCAGCGTCATATCCAGAGGTTGTCTTTGGAAATACACGTATGAGTGCTGTCATCATTGCTGCAGAGGTTGAAGGGGTGGGGGGTCCTGTTAAACTGGCGTATGGTTCTGGCTACCATGCTGCAGCTCAGTTTTTAGGGTCTTGGCAATCTTCCTATAGCCTAGGCCATCTTTATGTAGAGCAACAATTCTTTTTTTCAGATACTCAGAGAGTTCTTTGCCATAAGGTGCCATGTTGAGCTTCCAGTGACCAGTATGAGAGAGTGATAGCGATAACACCAAATTTAACACACCTGCTCCCCATTCACACCTGAGACCTTGTAACACTAACGAGTCACACGACACTGGGAGGGAAAATGGCTAATTGGGCCCAATTTGGACATTTTCCCTTAGGGGTGTACTCACTTTTGTTGCCAGCGGTTTAGACATTAATGGCTGTGTGTTGAATTATTTTGGGGGGACAGCAAATTTACACTGTTATACAAGCTGTACACTCACTACTCTACATTGTAGCAAAGTGTAATTTCTTCAGTGTTGTCACATGTATATATATATATATATATATATATAAAATAAATTATTTACAAAAATGTGAGGGGGTGTACTCACTTTTGTGATACTTTATATGGAAGAAGCACCAGACCAAAAACGAAAAGTCCAAATTCAATTATTGATGTTGTATTAAAAGGTTGTCTTATAACACAACATCAATAAAATAAATTTGGACTCTTATTTTTTGCTCTGGCGCTCCTTGTATATATGCATGGTTTTCGACAGACCAGCCCTGATCATCCTCTTCTAGAGTCCCCTGCTCCTGGCTCCTTCCCCACTCACGAGTGCCCCATAGCTGCTACCTATGGAGGCATTATTGTGGGCTCGATCTCAAGCCAGGTTCTGTATGTCCATTGACACAGAGCGTGGCTTGGTCCCACCCCCCCACTCCCTCCTCAAAGGTGGTGATTGACAGCAGCAGGAGCTTATGGCTCCCGCTGCTGCCTCCATATCCAATGAGGAGGGAGAGAGTGGCACTTTGCTGGATTGAGATCGAGCTCAGGTAAGTATAAGAGGGAGGGGGTTGCTGAACACAGAAGGCTTTTACCTTAATGCAGAGAATGCATTCAGGTAAAAAAAATAACCTTCTGCCTTTAGAACTACTTTAGTTCAAAGTATGTATAAAAATAGCCATGCTAAGCTATTATTTCTCCAGTATTGCAAACTCCACTTTCAGCCTCTGCATTCAGAGGTATCTTCTTCGACATGGTGAAAAAGTAATTTCATGGATCAGCAATTGGTTAAAAGATTGGAAACAAAGTCTCAGATCACAGAGATAAGAAAGTAAATGATCACCATTTATATGATAGGAAGGCAAGGCCCCAAGGGGAGGTTCAGTAACTTCTCTTTCACAAATACAGCACGCTGGCACAGACCTACATATTGTTATGAGCTGAAAGAAGACCTTGGTAGACTGCCCAATTAGGAACATTTAACTCGATATAGCAATGTAATCAACAACCCATTGATGTTCTTATTATACAATCAATTATAGCTGCAACAGAATCTAAACTTTAATGATAGCAGTTGGGTAAAGGATTTGTTTGAACTTAAGAAAAGGCACGTGCTTGTAAGGAGTTTTGGGTTTCATACTTACAAATTGCTGTACATTCGCATTTTTAAAAAAAGATCTATAAATGGCCAGATAGCCATTATACCAGCTTCTCTAAAATGACCAAACAAAGCTATAACTGGATTTTCAGTTTTTTTTTTTTAAAGGCAGGAGATGATATAAAGGAAAAGAGCCCCGTTTCTGCAATTTCACACATTTATGCTTGTGCGTCTACATTCACGCCTATCATATACAGAATGTTTTTGTGAGTTTTTTTTTTTTTTCTTTGTGGAACATCTCATTTACAAAAGTAGTAAGTGGTGCGGCAGCAGCAATGAGAATGAAAGCTGTCTAAAATAGTAGGAAGATATTTGAAGCTTACATCAGACGGTTGTATTAGCGGGGGTAAGGAGCTGTCACAGATGCATTTCTATTAGGGAGAGGTGGCTGAAAATTGTCAATTTTCCAAGGCTGATTCATTCTAATACAAAGTAATCTTTCCATACTTTTCGCAAGCAATTTTGTTCATTTTGTCATGACAATGTCACCTGCTGTATTCAGTCACTTTTGCATGGTTGACAGAGGTCCAGGATGGCTAACGAAGACTCATTCAGGGGAGGACTAGGGGGGCAAGTTCCAACAACTAGCCCTTTCATGGTAGGGTGAGAGTTCTGCTGGCTTAAAGGAAGTGTAATATACAAAATATATAACAGTGCAGCATTGACCGATTGGCATGGTTGTTCATAAAGGACATAGAGGGTTATTTACTAAAGGCTAGTGCAGTCGCTGTAGATCTGAGGGGAAGATCTGAAATTGGGGGCTGCTGATTTTATCATCCAATCATGTACAAGCTAAAATGCATTCTTTTTTTCCTTGCATGTCCCCCTCAGATCTACAGTGACTGCACTTCCAAGTGCACTTGCAGTGCAAAGTGGATTTGCCTTTAGTAAATAACCCCCATATTTTATCATGAGCCATCCCTTTGCTTCTTTTAGTATCAGCTTTATTGAGGGCTCTTTGGCATTCAGTTCTATCTCAGAGGCCCAATGACGTCGGTCCTGAAAGACATCCCTCTATGAGGTGCTGGGTAGCAGATAGATATATAATGCCCTCCATGCATCACCAACTGGGAATTCTGCTCTAACCAATTTCTGAATGGTGAAGGCATTACAACTCAGGGGCACCAGCCCAACATATCTTATTTGTACTGGTCCAGGCGGTCAATGCCCTGTCCTCCCCTGCTGTGACTTATAAACTGAAATATGTACATACCATTATACAAAAACTTTAAGAGCATGAGGAATAGTGTTGCTGCATAAAAGATCATCTCCCCTCCACATTAGCTTTATGATTAAAAAATATGTTACGCCAACATTTCATGTTTCTGAGATGTGTCTGTTGTACCATGTACTTGTGTTAAGAAATATCCTGTTCTCTTTGTATTGCTTCCTTTGTGTGAAAAAATATGGTGATCCTGCCAGTCACCCTGCTTTTTTATTTCAAACTGAACTCCCAAGGCATGAGAGCACATCCATTTCAGCATGGAGTGCCCGGCTGTCCTCCAATGGGCAGATTTGTGCCCCTGCACAGACATTCAGTGGGAAGCTCAGTGTCCTGCTGTTTCTCCACCCCTGGCTCTCTAACAATGGCGTCCCTAGGGGGGGGGCAGAGGGGGCCCTGACCCCCGCAAAATTATGCTGTGCCCCACCATGTGCCCCCCCAAAAAAAGGCAATGTCTTTTTGTTTGCATTCGTAGCGGATGTGCCACATCTTACTCAGGCCGCTGCTGGAGTAACACGGTCTCTATTGAGAGGGGGAGTATTCTTCTAGCCTGGACGCGCGGGTAAGTGTGTGCACTTCAGTACACTGTAATCACTGAACTGCATTATCTCCATCTCTTCTCTCCCCAATCTGTCCCTCCCCTCTCCTGTTCTTTCAAGACCTTCACAACTTACTTTCACTTTCAGTTAGGCAGGTAATAGACTATGCAAATTTCTTTCCTGCATCCACAGAGTGCAGGAAAGAAACTTGCATGATTTCCCCATCAACACAGACAGTGGTGACAAGGGGAATATCCTTCCTGCCCAGCAATTGTATTCTCCCAACAAACAGTCATTATCACTAGTGGCTATAGCAACCACTAGTGATAATCATAAGAGTATCTGGCAAGCTGGTTGTTCCCAATTTGATCAATCAACTTGGTACATTCAGCCTGCTCATTAATGGTTCAAACCTCAGCCAGTTCCTGATGAACCAGCTGAGATTTAAACTGCCTATGGCTGGTCTTAGGCTTAGCACTTAGGCAGCCCACTTTTTTAATTTAACTAGTAGGTTGCATTAAAAAAAAAAAAAAAGAAATGATCCAAATCTCCCATCTACACATTATAGGTGGATGGAGGAATCCTTGCAGTGTGGACCAGTGGTGGAACTACCAGGGTTGCTGTCCTGTCCTGGCTATTCACAGCGCTGGTCTCTGTCTCCATGGCAGCGGTGGCACATTGGAACCCAGTGCTGGTTACTTTATGGGGCTAATGTACAGGATAGCCAGCACAATTTGTTGTTAGATATGGGCAGGGCATGTTCAAAATCCCACATGCCCGAGCCCGCCAGGAAACCCACACTGCACAGCGCTAAGCAGAGGCAGTGAGACATTTCCCGGTCCTTAGCTGCACAGATCAGGAATGTCAAACTGCCTGTGATTAGCCGTATGCAGTGTCGGCTTCCTGGCGGGATCGGACATGTGGGATTTCAAACACACCCGAGCCCATCTCTAATGGTTGTAGAGTAGACAGTTGACCTCCCTGCAGGTTGCTTAGCAGCAGTGCAGCCTTCTCTGACATGCTGATCATGATGCAATCCAGGTGATGCTCCTAGTTAAATCCTAGTGTTAAATATCATAGTGATTTTATTGATCAAAGCCCACACCTTACAGGCAAAGAGCCCACATGGCTGCTGAACATACGGTGGATGTGGTTGTACTGTTGATGCTAATAAATACTGTGTTTATTAGATCTGACTGGGAGCATCACCTGGATCACATCCCGATCAGCATGTCAACATTACTGCTGCTAGGTGACCAGCTGGGGGCTTGGCTCTCTACAACCAATAGTGCCAGCCTTCCCCTGCATGCACCCATAATGTCACCAGCCCTAGGTCCTAATAGACTGCTGCCACTGCCAAGGAGACAGATGCCAGACCAGCACTGTCAATAGCAGGGGCAGGACAGCAAGAGGAGGCTGGGGAACACCACAGTGGCAGAACACCAAGGCCCGGAGGCAAGACAACCTTTGCAAACCTAATAGTTCTCCCACTGCTTTGGACCCTTATATTTTCTTGGTATGCTGGTGACATATATCTCTTGTTTTCTGCCACCCTGGGGATCGTAGTAAAATTGCATTTTATAGTTGCCCCCCTACTTTTGTCCCTGTCCCCCCATGTGCCCCCCCTAAATATGAAAGCTGGAGACGCCACTGCTCTCTAAGACCCGTATGCAGCTAAGAACAGAGATAGGATCACTTATAAAAAAAAAAAAAAAAGTATTTAGAATGTTTTTTTTCTATACATACACAAACATTTTGCCTTTCATTTCTATTTTAAACTGAATTCGTTGTACAAAGTAAGGGCCAATTCATACTATATGCGGTGAAAGACGCTTTTCCACATGATAAAATATCTGTCACTACAGAGACACACAGGAAACAATTGTTTCCAGTGTATACCATTCACACTGCAATGCAGCATAGCACTGCGCTGTAGCATGCTGCAATAAAATGCACTTTATCGCAACGCACTGGGCTGAATTGCACATTGCGCCGCCTGACGTTGCAGTTAATGAACATTTTGCACACTTCAAATAAAGCTTGCAAAAATTACTACACTGCCCCCTAACCAGTCGGCAACGCAGAGCAGCTGGAGCACTGGATCGCTATGGCTGCTTTGCAATTTGACTAAGGACCAGTGTGATTTTGCCCTTAGGGTTCAGATATACTTTAAGTACCCCTTGTGAAACATGCTATGGTACTTACTTAAATAAAAATTCTCCCTATTTGGAAGTTTGTGTAATGTCTGTTTGTTGAGGATGAAAATGTGGTATCATACCTTTTTCTTCTGAGTTAAACAAGTTTGGGAACAATAGTAAATCTAACTTCTACAGACAGATGCCACAGTATGTATGGATATTTGAGTTTTTGCTTTACTGTTAAAATGAAGCTTGCTATATATAATATATATATATAAATTTGAGCAGCACTACAAAACATATTTCACTGACCTGAATGCTGAAAATACATGTACATTATAGAAAAAAATAATGCCTTTTTTTTGACCAGTACTAATATCAGTGTGTCATGTCACATTAGGTATTACGCATTTTGGTTGCAAGATACAAATTTTTAAATTATGCAAGTGGAATTTGATCTACAGTATGATAGTCAACGTGCAATTGACAAAATAAATCAAATTTTTATATTAGTTGTGATTACAAATATAAATGATATGCTTGCGGCTAGATGACAGATTTTTTTTCTTTTCTTGGGTAAGGAGAGAAGAAGCTTTCATATTGTTCCCTGCAACACCAGCCAGGGCTTATCCGATAGAACAGATTCTCAATTCCTGTGCCCTCTGTGACACAGTAGAACTTTCAGTAATCATTTTTTTACCTTCATGCAAATGCAGGTTTAAATGAGGGAACACGGAAAGGTTAAGATGGAAGCCGACTATCTTTCACTGGCATGGTAATTTTGCTGTCTGGCAGCAAGCCAGATGTTGAGCATGGACATTATCTGCCATTCCAAAATGAGTGAAAGCCTCTTTAATAAGAGTGTAAATAAAAGCCAGGTTGAGAAATTAGTTTTCCATCCCAGCAATCACTACTCTAACCTCTGCTGTAAATAGTGTCTGCTAGCAAAGCAGATGGAGTACCTGCACCTGGGGAAAATCCAGTCTCCGAGCAAGGCAGCTTAACCCCTTAAGCAAAACATAGTATAAAACTGTGTGTTTAGACTAATGAATATAGCTGCAATAAGAAACACATCTCTGTTCTTTAAAGTAAACAGGATTAAGTCACTATAATACAACATTGACTGTAGTGTGTCGTTCCTTTTCCAAATTCCATTTCTTCTAATGAAATGAAACGTGGAGGTTTAAGTTTTGAATCCAAGTCACTAATTGCTACTATTACGTCTCCAACTGCAGAAGCACGATGCTGTGCAATATCAAGATGAGCCTCTCAAATGCCTATACATCATGAGGACCCAGTGTTAAGGCCTTCCATCCGCCCCTATAGGCATGTAACCACTCGACTGTGTGTACAGCTGCAGCACCTGTCAGCCTGTCATTGATCTGTACAAGTTGCTGCTGTATGCCAACACTTGTGGCTTGGCATACAGGAAGACTGCAGTCTTTTCTCCCACAGTGGGAGGGGGCAACATCCAGTGCATTTGTCCTCAAAATAGTTTCGGAGGGATACGCACCCGCCATCTCGAGTTTATGTGACGCAGCTCCACAAAGATAAAGAAAAATCTTTAGCCATCACATCATTTATTCAGCAGAAAGTAATAACCCCAGTGCCTTGGGAAGAGGAAGGACTAGGGTGTTATTCACATGTTTTTATAGTAAATAAGCCGTCGGGAAAGTTTAGGTTAATACTGGACTTAAAGATCTTAAACAAGTCCGTTTGATACAAAATATTTTGTATGGACACGATTTATTCGGTGAGGAAGCTTCTTCCCGCTGGGTGCTTTCTAGTCTCTATAGATGGGATGTTTACTTACATGTTCCCATAACACCAATGCCACAGAGATATCTATGGCTGGCAATCAGAGCAGGGGGAGTGGTATCACACTTTCAGTTCAGGGCTCTCCTCTTCCCCACAGATTTTCACGAAGATCATGGTGGATCACCGCTTAGGTTGGAGGGGGTCTCAGTAGTGCCTTATCTGGACGACCTCCTGTTATTTGCCAGCTCAAAAGACCTATTGTGCAGGGATTTGAAAAAGGTGCTGAACCATTTATAACATTTGAGATGACTTCTGAACGAGGACAAATCAAACCTCATTCCTTCTCAGAGGATCATCTTCCTGGAGTATGTCATCGACTCGATACAGGAAAAGATTTTCCTCCCAGAGGAAAAAATGATAAAGGTGCAGGCAGCAGTGAAGAGATTACAGACAAATTTATCTGTTACAGTTCGGGCAGGCATGTCCATCCTGGGGCTTCTCACAGCCTCAATCCCAGCTGTTCAGTGGGCCCGCCTCCATTCAAGAGGCAACAGGCGATTCTGCAGAATTGTGGAGGCGGCAAGCAAATTTTAGCAAGGGTTTGTTCTGGACCTTTCTCGCAGCAAAGATCTTCACAACAGATGCGAGTTCCTGGGGGTGGGGTGCACATTTCGAAAGCCAGATGGCCCAAGGATCCTGGACAGTAGAGGAATCCAGGAGGTCCTCAAACTGGAGGGAACTGAGGGCCATTTTCCTGGGGCTTTGGGCCTTCAAACAGATAATCAGGGGCCAACACATCCAGGTGTTATCAGACAACGCCATAGCAGTGGCCTACATCTCAAGACAAGGGGACACAAGAAGCAGGTGTCTGCTAGACTTGTCTCTACAGACTCTCACTTGGGTAGAAGTCAACTTGGCTTAATAGCAGTACATCTGAAAGGCAGCCTAAACCAGATAGCGGACTTCTTAAGCAGAAGAAGGGTACTAGAGTCCGAATGGAGCCTAAGTTCGGATGTTTTTCAGAGGATAGTAGACAAATAGGGGGGGGGGGGGGGCTCCCCAGGTCAACCTTTTTGCATCACAAATGAATGCAAAAGTACCAGTCTACTTTTCTCTAAACAGGCAGGACCGAGCGGCGGGTCTGGATGCACTGGCTCAGCACTGGACCTTCCGCTTGTGCTATGCCTTTCCCCCTGTTCAGATGATCCCTTTAGTGCTCAAGAAACTGCAGGGAGAAAAGATGGCCCTAATTTTAGTAGCCCCGTATTGGCCCAAGAGGGCTTGGTTTTCAGGTTACTAAAGTTAGCGGTAGAGCCCCATTGGTTGCTTCGGATTCGAAGGGACCTGCTGACTCAGGGTCCCTTTCTGCATCCATATGTAGGTCATTTCAGTCTGGCAGCCTGGCTACTGAGGAGCAAATCCTGAGGAGAAAGGGTTTGTCCGAAGGTTTAATTTGTACCCTGCTAAATAGCAGGAAGAAGGTCAAAAGGGCAATTTTTTTAAAAAATGTGGCAGCGATTTAACTCCTGGTGCGTTTCAAAAAATGACTCTCCACAGGAGGACCTTTCTGTTCTGGAATTTCTCCATGACTGAATGGAGAAGGGTTTGGTAGCCAGTACCTTAAAGGTTCAGGTAGCTGCGCTGTCAGTTTAGAGAGATGGTTATCACTAGACCCTTTGTTCATCAGATTTTTTTTAGGGTAGTAGCTAGGGCTAGGCCTGTTACATTTTTTTTATTTTTTTTTTTCTTTTTTAAGTTTTTGCCCAAATGGGATTTAACGGTGGTTTTGCAAGGTTTGACTAGAAGACCTTTCGAACCACCAGAAGAAGCCACAATTAAATTTTGGTCATTAAAACTCACACTGCTGGTAGCAGTTACCTCCACTAGAAGGGCCAGCGGACTGCAGGCATTGTCTATCTTTGAGCCTTTCCTGACTGTTTGTCTGGACCGGGTAGTACTGAGGACAGACCCGGGGTTTTTGCCAAAGGTCGCTTCAGTTTTTCACAGATCCCAAGAGATAGTGCTATCAACATTCTGTCCATCTCCAACATGTCCTGGAGAGAGATAATTTCATAGTCTGGACAAAAAGAGATGTGCCTTACACTATCTGGAGGTAACAAAAGAGCTTAGAAAGTCCAAATTTCTGTTTATTTTGTTTTCAGGGTCTCGTAAGGATTACAGAGCTTCAAGCACAATTGGAAGGTGGCTTTGGATGGCTATCCACAAAGCTTATAGAGCTGCGGAAGTATAACCACTCACAGGGGTAGTGGCCCATTCAACTCGGGCTGTAGCAATGTCCTGGGTGGAACAAGCTGGGCCTTCACCAGGGCAAATCTGCAAGGCGGCCACATCAACAAGTTATTCCACCTTCACTCGTCACTATAGGATGGACCTGCTCTCGGCAACAGAGCAAGTGCTTGGCAGGAAGGTCCTGCAGACGGTGGTCCCACCCTAAGAGTAAGTACTCGCTTATCATCTCCAGGTGCTGTCCTGAAAGTTGAGGTGAGAAAACCTTAGTTATACTTACCAGTAACGGTATTTCTACGAGTCTTTCAGGAAAGGGCCAATGACCTTCCCTTGTTTATGAATGTTAATATGGTGTTTTTTGCTATGTTCTGCTTTTATAATTTCAGCATGGCTGGAGGTACTCGATAACGACTGAGGCCATGGTGGAACTGTCCAGGCTTTAAAGAAATGACTGCAGTGTTTCCTGGAAAGTTGGTGGAGCTGCGCTCTCTCTCCAGGTGCTGTCTTGAAAGACTCGTAGAAATATCGTTACCGCTAAGTCTAACTAAGGTTTTTTTTTTTTTAATGGTAAAGCAAATGTAAACCCAATTGCTAAAATGTCATATAAGCCTAAATATATAAATGTATTCATTGTTTTAAATCCACAGCTTTCATTAAAATAAAAGCTTGTGGTCCTGCAATGTCTTTTTTCAGAAAATCTATTTTTCTAATGAAATTGAATGCCCTGTCCATGTACAACAGTAGCTTTGTCACACTTCCTTCCTATGGAGGCTACAGGTGGCCAATTTTAACACATATTATACTGGTAAGGTTCACAGTCCAATATGGCCATATTAGGTCAATGATGTCATGAGAATCCCCACCCATTTGTGTATCAGCTGCAAAAGATTGGCTCGGCCCTGACAGCTTCCTTCTCAGTTTGAACCAGCCTGGTTCACACTGGTGCGACATGCGCTCCAACTTTGAGAGCACATGTCGCATGACAAATCGCGCCCCATTAAGTGCAATGGAACCGTTCTAATAGTAGCGACTTAGAAAAAGGCTCCTGCACTACTTTTGCTGCAACTTCGGCATGACTTGCATTAATGCCTGTTAAAGAAGTCGTATGTAAGTGGCGCCCAAGTCGTGGCTAAGTGAACCAGGCCTTAAAGCAGAACTTCCTCCAAAAGGGGAAGTTCTGCTTGTTTGCATCTTGCCCCCTCCAGTGCAACATTTGGCACTTCTTGGGGGGGAGGGGGAGCGGGTACCTGATTTTGACCATTCACAAAGTGCAGCGTGGCTTGCGCATGTGCAGTAAGAAACCTTACTTTACTTTAGATGCCAGCGCCTGGACCAGAAACCAATTGAGAAATTGGCTCGGTTGAGGACATTTCTGGATTCCTATATAGGGAAGTGCCCTATATATTAAAAGTCAGCAGCTACAGTATTTGTAGCTGCTGACCTTTAATTGTTTGGGGGGAGACTGGAGCTTCTTTTTAAACTCATCATTAACATCAAAGGATGGCCAAAAAGGTAAAAAAACATGTGGAGGGAGGTGTTTTTTAAAAGCCTGGTTGTATTAGTATTTTTGCCACTTTGCACAGCCTTCTGCAGTAAATTGTGATCAGGGACTTTCTGTATTGCATTATCTGCCAAGCTATATTGAGTTCTGTCAGTCATGTTAGTTGGTCCTTTGGCAGCCCCCTTTGCCACAAAGAGCTTTCCCACAAAGTATGCCTGTTTAAGGGCTTCAGGGCAGGGTTGGAACCTAGGCCTCTTGCAGGCTGCGTTCCTGTAGGCTATATGCCTGGAGTAACTGTCCTACACTGCAGTCAGAGAGATGGAAGCGCAACACAAGAGCCTTTTGTTTTGTTGAAGAGTTTAGTGGTCACTATGTGCTTTCCATAACGGACCCCAACCAGCAACTGCGTGGAACAATATGTAATAAAGTGTTTGAACAGCATTCAATTAGTGGACCCTCATTATTGCAAGCTACAGATAAGTAGGAACAAGGTATACTTAGGAGGGGGTGCCACTGCAAATCTAAGGTCCTTTTAGGTGGACTGTAAAAAGAAAAAATATCAGGAAAGTTCCCAGTCTCTCACTTAGCAAAGTCTCAAATCTTCTAATATACTGTACACAAGTGCTGCAAGAGGGATTGGGTATAAACTGCAAGGAGAGGGTCATCCTTCATGACCCCCCCGGCCGAAAAAAAAAAAATTGTTTAATATACACGGTGCTTTGACAAACTCAATGTCATTAATTCATGTTATGTGTGATGCCTAGTACACACGATCGGACTTTCCGGCGGACAATCCGATGGACTTTGCAGCTGAGGTCCGCCGGACTTTCAAGCGAACGGACTTGGCCACACATGATCACTCCAAAAGTCCGCCGGATTCGAACGTGATGACGTAGAATAAGGAAGTTCATAGCCAATAGCTACCCTAGCATCGGTTTTAGTCCGTCGGACTAGCACACAGACGACCGGACTTTTCGACCGGACTCGAGTCCGGCGGACAATTTTGAAGCCAGTCTTATTTCTAGGTCCGCCGGACTTTTAGGAAGAAAAAGTCCGCTGGAGCCCACACACGATCGAATTATCCGATGGACTCTGGTGCACCGGAAAGTCAGATCGTGTGTACGTGGCATAACAGTTATAATTCATCTTGAACAAAGATCACAGTAATACCCCAGACAATGCCTTCATCTGCTTTTCTCTCCAGAACAACACCATCTTTGTTCAGGCATCATTGCAGGGTTAGCATCTATATCCTGGACAGAGATCCTAGACCAGAGAGAACATGCTTAAAGTGGAATTCAAGGCTAGAACTAAGTAAGCTGAAAACTACTTCCACCCCTTTTTTTAACTCCTATACCAACTACCCTGTAGAATATGCATATACTTACCTGTTCTCAGGGTACTCTGGTCTGGTCACATGATTTCCCCAGCAGCCGGCCTCACGCTAGAGAGGAGATTGCCAACAATGGATTGAATGCCTGTGTGGTGATGTCACCCATAGACTTACTATGGTGCATGTTGGCTGTCCCTCCACTTCCCTGAAGCCCCCTTAGGAGACTGGGAAAATGCTTCCTCCTGACTGCAGCAGCCTGATTGCTCTATCTCACACTAGAAAAAGTTTTAGGCAGGTTTTTAATGGGGAAAAAGGTACAGCTTTGTTTAAAACATTATACTATTGTTATATACTGACATGTCAGGAATTTAATCATGCAGAGTTGCACATTTATTGAAAGGTTCACTTAAAAAAGAAAAAGGATTCCAAATCAAATTTCTGAGATATTGTGTCAATAAGACAAGCTCAATCTATCAAAGGGGAAATTTATATCCTTCTGTGTGATAGAACTGACTGATTTATAGGACTGTAGAAGAAAGAACAACTCTGTAGATAGATGAGCTATCATTAAGCCTGCCGATTTCTGTGCCAGGAATGGCAAATGGATGTGTTGCAGGTTCTCAGAACTGTCTAAAGTTTAAAAGAAATTGATCACTAAAAATGTGCATAATGTTATTTACATTATAGTCAGAGGTTTTGTAGACAAGCTTATGGCTTCGTCTACATCAAATACTGTCTACAATTAAATTTTATAGCATGAGTTTTAAGATAAGGTTATCTAAGTAATGAAGCATCATTATTAGCATTTATTCAGCTTTACTCAGATCAATTACATCTTTAATTACTCTCAGTTACTGGAAGTTAGCATGTAGATTTAGTTAGTCTCTTGGACTGACCAATCAAATGGACATATATAAAATGTTTTTCACCAACCGCAATTACTAGAGATTGTCTCATGAGCAGACCCTACTAACCCTGTGATCTTGAACTGTATTGCAATAGTACTGTCTCTCTTTATTCTGTATAGCCCTGTATAACAAAAAATACTCTGCACAGGCCTAACATACAAAACCATGTTTATGGAGTTTGGCTTAGGACCGTGGCAGTGAACTTGAAAATTATAGAGAGCTTCAACTGCAGCCACAAGACTTCCAGAGAGCTGCATAAAAGCAGCACATTTTTGTGGCACTGCATCAATTTAGGCACCCCATTTAAAATACACAGGCTATAATGCACCTCGACACCCAAAATGTAGGTCCTGCTAGATTTGTTGTGCTCTAGCTTCTTTAGTGTGCATTGTGATACGCGGCAACAACCCGTTTTGGTGGCAGTAATAAAAACCCCCAATATTGGTGTCGGGGAGTGCAATCCCTCATCTGTGTCAGTGAGTGCAATAATAATCTCCATAATTGGCATCAGTGAATGCAATAATAACCTTCAACATTGGTGTCAGTGGACACAATAATTTCCTTCTCGTACATCACGGGACACAGATCCTCAGTAATCACTGATGGGTTATATAGGTGATTGGACACTGGCACACCCTAGACAGGAAGTTCAACCCCTATATAACCCCTCCCCTTACTGGGAGTACCTTCGTTTTTTTGCCAGTGTCTTAGGTGTTGGTCACGAGTAAAGATGTGCTGGGCTGAGCTCCGCTGGGATCTCCTGCACTGGGGCAAGTCATGCAACCGGATCCATTCAAGGTGTCTTTTCCAGGCCGAGTTGGATGGTACCCGGGCCTCATGTCCAAAGAAACAAGGTTTTACCTGTAACGCTTCTCTTTTTAGAGAGCTGGACCCCGGGATCCAGAATTTGTTTTTTTCAGCCATATTCCTGGTGGGGTGCTTTACAGGCCCAGAACTGCGGATCCCCCTATACAAAGAAGGCCCCTAGTCTCTGAAGGTTTTTTCTAAACTGAGCCCCCAGTGAGAGGTGAAGATTGGGTCTGTTACACAGAACCCTGCAGCTGGATAAGGTAAGGGAGACTCCTTAAAGCGGAATTAAAAGTCAGCAGCTATAAAAAGTGTAGTTGTTGACTTTTAATAAACAGACACTTACCTGTTCCACGGTCCAGCATTGCGGCTGAACGGGGTGTCGCTCCTCTCCCCCTCCTCCCCTCCGCCGGCGCCTCCATTGCCATTCTGGGCACCCGGCCGTGACAGCTTTCGGCTTCACGGCCGGGCATGCACGGCGCATGTGCGAGTCACGCTGCACTCCCAAAGTAGATAGGCGATTTTTTTCGAATTCTAGTAGGTTTCTCCTTTAAGTAAATGTATGCTATGCCTAAAGTCGCCACCGGGGGCTGTCAAGAGCACATACCTTGTCATGCCTGATCTGTCTGTCTCGGTGTCCATGCTGTACCCTCCTCCAAGCCATGCTCCAGGTAGGATGTGGGAATTCTTGCAGGGATTCTCCCCCCATGGCTTAGGTTAAGGCACAGGGAAGTGGTAGTATACCGAACCGCCGGCCCTCCTCTCTCCTTCGCCCCAGCCTCCCCTCCATGCTTGTTCCGAGGATCGGAGCCTCGGCTCGCACGGGAAAGCGTCCTTTTTTGAAAAAGACGAGGGGGGGGGGGGCGAAGGGGTGGGTGGAAGAGGGGGGCAGAGCGTTAAAGCGACGTCGGCGTGGTTAGACGCCCACATCGCAGGCTACACACAAGCTATAAGGCGCACTTTTTTCCCAGGCAACATTTACTTAGGCACCAGACTGAGACTTGGTAACAGCGGCAGTTGCTGAACTAGATTGCTCAGTAGTCAGTGCATTCTGGTAGTACATCTGTCTTTGTTTCTTGGCACTATGGGCAGAAGAGGTACAAATACCCCGAAAAACAGGGGCTCTAAGGGATCTCCCTCAGGCTCTAACGACCCCCCCTCTGCAGCACCTCCCCCCCTGGAGGACCTGGGGAGGCTGGCCAGGTTGAGCCACCGGGGTCAGGGGCTGCATCTGCTACTGGCACTTCAGCCCCTGTATACATTACTCAGGAGGTTTTTTCCTCAACCATAAATGGATTAGAGGAAAGACTAGTGGCCTTAATCGCATCTTCACTCAGTGGAAGAAAACGCACTAGGTCCCCCTCTGCCACCCAGGACCCTCAAACAGAGGAACTCTGGGGAAAAACAAGAGGAATCCCCCTCAGAGGATCAGGATGAAACTGATGACTCCTCTTCTGAGGAATCAACTGGGGAAGGGCCCTATTCAACTTCTCAGGATGAGAAGTTGCTGGTGCAAATTGTTGCTGGATTGGTCCGCTCCACATTTACGTTACCCGTATCTGAGTCAGTTGAAGAACCCTCCTCTTGTTTGGGTTCATAGAAGCCTCCTCAAACTGCACATGCCTTTCCTGTTCATGGTTTACTGGAAAAGCCTATTTATTCTGAGTGGGATCACCCAGATAAAATTTTTTCCCTCCTAAAAAGTTTTCAACACTTTATCCTATGGAGGAAAAATTTACAAAGATGTGGGGTGTACCGGCAATCGACGCCGCCATATCCCCCGTAAATAAAAGTCTGACTTGTCATGTTGACAACACTCAAATGCTTAGGGATCCATCTGATAAGAAAATGGAATTCATGTTAAAAAACGTTTTCTCCTTGGCAGGTTCAGTGGCTCAACCTGCAGTGGCAGCAATCGAAGTTTGTCAATACTTGAGAGACCATGTTAAACAGGTGCTCAAAGTTTTACCTGAACAGCAAGCCCGGGGGTTGGCCAACCTACTAGCGGCTTTGTGTTTTGCAGTTGATGCAATCAGAGATTCTATCCTCCAGACCTCTCGCCTTTCATTTGGGTTGGTGCATATGCGAAGAGTCTTATGGTTGAAAAATTGGTCAGCCGAATCACCATGTAAAAAGCTCCTGGCTGGGTTTCCCTTTCGTGGTGCAAGACTGGGGAAGATTTGGACAATTATATCCAAAAGATCTCTAGTGGGAAAAGCACCCCTTTGCCAGTTAAGAAAAGGAGTAAACGTCCCTCTTTTAAACGTGCTCTTTCCCCAGTGCAAGGAGCATCAGCCTCCAGGCAGCCGCGACGGCCTCCTCCGTCAGGCTCAAGAATTAGACCTCAGAGTCAACCCCAGGGACAAAAGAAGTCCCGGGGGAGGAAGTCTACAAGACAAAACGCTAAAGTCTCTTTATGAAGAGGCACCCTCGCTCGCTCGAGGGGGGGGGGGGAGACTGCTACAGTTCTCAAGGGTCTGGCAGGAAGATTTTCAGGACAGATGGGTGGTCTCCACAATAACTCCACAAGTTGCAAACTAGAGTTCCGAGAATTCCCCTCTCCTCATTTCCTCAGATGAAATGTTCCCAAAGCCCCAGAAAAAAATAAGTCTCTTTCTTTCTAGCGCTAGAGCGACTTTTGTAGCAAAAAAGTTAAGGTGGGAGTATCAACGCAAGAGCAGGGTTGGGGTTTTATTTAAACCTTTTCACGGTACCAAAGCCAAATTGTGATGTCAGACCCATTCTAGATCTCAAATATCTAAACCGATTCCTAAAAGTACGGTCCTTTTGCATGGAATCAATCCAATTGGTAGTCTGCATCCTACAAGGAGGAGAACTTTTGGCGTCAATGGACATCAAGGATGCGTACCTGCATGTACTTATTTTCCCTGCTAATCAAAAATATCTGCGTTTCGAAGTAGTAAAATGCCACTTTCAGTTTGTAGCTCTGCCTTTCGGGCTAGCTACTGCACCTCGGGTGTTTACAAAGATCTTGGCCCCTCCTCTGGCCAGATTAAGGGCCCAAGGTATAATGGTTATAGCGTACCTAGACGACCTGCTCTTGATAGACCGATCGGTAGCCCGCTTGGACCAAAACTTGGTCACCACAGTGAACTACCTGGAAAACTTAGGTTGGGTCCTCAACTTAGAGAAGCCTTCTTTAAAACCAGTAAGAAGACTAGAGTATTTGGGTCTGGTCATAGATACAGCCCAGAAGAGAGTATTTTTTCCCCAGGCAAAAATCAGTGAAATAAAAGAACTGATTCAGGTAGTCAGGGCAAAGATGGGTCCTTCTATTCGCCTTTGTATGAGGCTGCTGGGGAAGATGGTCGCTTCATTCGAAGCAGTTCCCTATGCTCAGTTTCATTTGAGACTGCTGCAAAACAGTATCCTGTCTGCCTGAAACAAAAGGGTCCAGGCGTTAGATTTTCCGATGCGTCTGTCTCCTACAGTGCGTCAGAGCCTCAGTTGGTGGTTGATACCCGAGAATCTGAAAAAAGGAAAATCCTTTTTATCAGTTACCTGGAGAGTGGTAACAACAGATACCAGTATTTCGGGTTTGGGGAGCAGTTCTGGAACAGTCGACTGTCCAAGGGAGATGGTCCAAGACTGAGAGGACCTTACCCATCAACATTCTGGAGATCCGTGCAGCGTATCTAGCCCTAAAGGCCTGGACACTCAGGTTACAGGATTGCCCTGTCAGGATCCAGTCCGACAATGCCACAGCAGTGGCTTATATCAATCACCAAGGAGGCACCAGGAGTCGTGCAGCTCAGGGAGAAGTAAACCAGATCTTAATCTGGGCAGAAAAGCATGGGCCGTGCATATCAGCAATCTTCATGCCGGGGGTAGAAAACTGGTAGGCGGACTACTTGAGTCACCAGCAGTTAGTCCCAGGGGAATGGTCTCTTCACCCTGACATCTTCTTGGCCATATGCCAAAGATGGGGGTTCTGGATGTAGATCTCTTTGCGTCCAGGTTTAATAACAAGATCGACAACTTTGTGTCAAGAACAAGGAATCCTTTTGCATGCGGGACAGATGCGTTGGTGACTCTGTGGCATCGGTTCTCTCTGATTTATGCATTCCCTCCTATTCTGCTACTGCCACACCTTCTTGGCAGGATCAGGCAGGAAAAGAACTTGGTACTTCTGGTGGCCCCAGCGTGGCCCAGAAGTGCTTGGTATGCAGAAAAAGTAAAAATGACGGTAGGGTCCACAGGAAGCCTACTGCCAATTCCAGACCTGCTATCCCAAGGTCCAGTGTTCCAACCTGCCTTACAAAGGCTAAATTTGATGGTTTGGCTATTGAAACCCACGTTCTGAAGAGTTGTGGGTTTTCAGGCCCTGTGATTTCTACTTTGATTAATGCAAGGAAGCCAGCTTTCAGAATGATTTATCATAGAGTCTGGAAAGCATATGTCTCCTGGTGTGAATCCAGGGGTTGGCATCCCAGAAAATATGTCATACGTAGAATCCTTGACTTTCTGCAAATGGGGTTAGAAATAAAGCTGGCCTTGAGTACCATCAAGGGCCAGGTCTCGGCCTTGTCAGTGTTGTTTCAACGTCCGCTTGCTTTGCATTCTTTGGTTCAAAGCTTTATACAGGGGTAACGCGCCTTAATCCTCCGGTTAAGGCACCCCTAAACCCCTGGGACCTGAATTTGGTTCTGTCAGCTTTATAGAAACAGCCTTTTGAACCGATACGTCAAATTCCCTTGGTCCTGTTGACAAGGAAGTTCATTTTTCTGGTGGCCATTTCTTCTGCTAGAAGAGTATCAGAATTAGAAGCTCTTTCCTGTAAAGAGCCATATTTAATCATGCACAAGGATAGAGTGGTATTGCGCCCTCATCCTAGCTTTCTACCGAAGGTGTTTTCAGGTTTTCATCTAAACCAAGATATTGTTCCGCCTTCCTTTTTTCCAGATCCCTGTTCTACGGAAGAAAGTTCACTACATTCTTTGGATGTAGTGAGAGCAGACAAAGCCTGTCTGGAAGCGACTGCTCAGATTCGCAAAACGGATGTTTCGTTTGTGTTGTCAGAATGTCCTAATAGAGGACAGGCAGGGTAGAAATCTACCATTGCTAAATGGATTCGACAAGTTATTGTTCAAGCTTATGGTTTGAAGGAGAAAGTTCCTCCTTTTCAAATCAAGGCGCACTCCACAAGGGCTATTAGTGCTTCGTGGGCACTGCATCACGGGCCTCCATGGCTCAAATCTGCAAGGCCGCAACCTGGTCTTCAGTCCATACATTCACCAGATTCTATCAGGTGGATGTAAGAAGGCTTGAGGATATCGCCTTTGGGCGCAGTGTGCTGCAGGCAGCAGTACAAGGTCCTCAGGTCTGATTACACCCTACTTGTTGTTGTGCCCCTCCCCTCAGATAGCATTGCTCTGGGACATCCCATTAGTGATTACTGAGGCTCTGTGTCCCATGATGTACGAGAAAGAAAATAGGATTTTTAGCTTACCTGTAAAATCCTTTTCTTTTGAGGTACATCACAGGACACAGAGATCCCTCCCCTCTTCTAATACACTTATATTGCTTTGCTACAAAACTGAGGTACTCCCAGTAAGGGGAGGGATTGTATAGGGGGTTGAACTTCCTGTCTAGGGTGTGCCAGTGTACAATCACCTAGTGATACCCTATATAATCCATCAGTGATTACTGAGGCTCTGTGTCCCGTGATGTACCTCAAAAGAAAAGGATTTTACAGGTAAGCTGTTATAAAAATCCTATTATCCCTCAACTTTGGTGTCAGTGAACGCACTAGCAACCCCCACATTGCTATCAGTGAGTGCAAAAAATCCCCAGTATTGGTCTCAGTGGATGCAATAATAACCCCCAGCATTGATGTCAGTGGACACAAAAATAACCCCAACATTGGTGTTAATAGACACTGGTGTCAGTACCATTAACCCCCCCCCCCCCACATTGGTGGTCACTGACAGTGAAATGTGATCACTCTACCCCACTCCATCCTCTTATTGGTGGTAATAGCAGTCAAAGTTAACCCCCCAACCCTCTGCACCCCCTGCAATGGTGGCCCGTGGATGTGAAATTTTGTTTATAAAGGCAGAAGGTTTTTTTATCTTAATGCATTCCAACAGGAGGGAGGCAGCAGGAGTGCCAAAGAGGGACCCCAGAAGAGGAGGATTTGGGCTGCACTGTGCAAAACCATTACACAAAGCAGGTAAGTATAAAATATTTGTTATTTTTAACAAAAACAAAAAAAAAATGAGCCTTTAGTATCACTTGACGTTATCTTTTATTTTGTGCTGTGTCCCAGTTTGGGAAATTTCCTTCACTTTCTATTTGATCGATGTCAGAACAGAAAGTGGAAATCAATCTTACACAGACAAAGCAGTAAATAAAATATTTCTTATAGAGTAGAACAATGTTCACATTTTTTCCAGGTTCTTATTTCTTGGTTACCACTGGGAAGATTTTACCTGACTCCTGTCCAGGTGTACGGTATCAGACAGAACAGGAAGGCTGGTAATCATTTAATTTGGGAAACTGACAGCAACTCAACTGGAGTTGTTTGGTTAGAAGTGTGATAATATTAAAGGAATTGGTAGTGCATACAAACATGTTAAAGCAGTGGAAATATTTTTTTCTTGATGGAACTGTTTCAGTGGCATTACCTTTAGGGCCCAAGGACTTATAATGTGTATTCAGTACAATGTAAGAAAAAATAAAATAAAAAAGGATGAAAATTCTTAGTAAACACATTAAAAAAAAGTGCAATTTTGAAGGGTGACATGTTGGGTATCTATTTACTCGGCGTAACTTCATCTTTCACATTAAACAATGCATTGTATTTTTTTTTATGTTTTTCAAAGTCTGAAGAAGCTAAATTATTTATCTAGAGTCTAGCTGTCAATAGGAATTGTTAAAATGTTTGTTGGTAGCGGTCATTCAAAATGTGAGTGCCCAGTGGTCAAGTGGTTAAAGGAATTGGTAGTGCATACAAACATGTTAAAGCAGTGGAAATATTTTTTTCTTGATGGAACTGTGTTTCAGTGGCATTACCTTTAGGGCCCAAGGACTTATAATGTGTATTCAGTACAATGTAAGAAAAAATAAATAAAAAAAAGGATGAAAATTCCCTTGTGCTCCTGCTCTGTAGTTGGTAGCTCCCAGATGTCCCAGTTTAGGACCCAAATCATTATTACACCCTGAACAGGGCCAACTTTAATATTGATTGGAATCTGGGCAAACATTTTATTGCTACAGCTACACTCAAAATTAGTTTACTGCAGCAGATCAGGTAGCGATTGTGATTGGCTGCTAGAGGTTACAGCACATCATTTCCACTTGCTGATTGGTTGCTAGAGGTTACAAGACATTGTTACTGCTCACTAATTGGTTTCTAGAGGTTACTGCAAATCATTATTGCTCACTGGTTGCTAGAGGTTACTGCACATCATAACCTCTGCATCAAATTGCGGGTGTGGCCAAACTGCACTAGCATTGAGGGGTGCACTATATACAGAGTTCAGGGTTGAGGGGTGCACTACATAAAGAGTGCATAGTTGAAGGGCGCACTATGTACAGAATGCAGGGTTGGGGGGTGTGCTAGGTGCAGAGTGCAAGGTTGAGGGGGGCGCTATGTGCAGAGTGGGGGGTTGAGGGGTACACTACATGCAGAGTTCAGGGTTGAGGGGTAAACTATGTGCAGAGTGCTAGGTTCATGGGTGCACTACATCCAGAGTTCAGGGGTGAGCTATGTACAGAGTGCAGGGTTAAGGGGTGCAGGGGCTGAGGTGGGTGCAGAGTGCAGGGGTGCACGGCTCTCCCCACCCAGATTCCAGTACAGAGCTCAACACTCCACTCCCTCCAAGTACAAGGCAAGACTCTCCTCCCACAAAGCCCTCCCCCCATTCCAGTACAGAGTTTTTCTCTGTCCCAAATGCTACTCGCAGCATGTTGTCCTCTGATGTCCGTGCAGCATGCCTACCAGTGCTAGAGGCAGCTTCCTCTGTGCAGATTCACCGCCCCCTTCCTCCTCTGCTCTCATAGATCGTGTGTGTACCAGAATGATCAGAGCGGCCGCCAGGAGAGGGGCGCTATCACTTGGAAATACAGAAGCAGCGCTTCTGTATTTCCAAGTGACATTAGCGAGCAGCCAGCATGCGCAGAGCACTGGAGGTGGCCGAACTCCGGCAGGCAGTGCAGGGCTCAAGGGGCAGGCAGCGCAGGGCCCCACAACAATGACAGGGCCCTGGGCAGCTGCCCCTTTTGCCCCACGTTAAAGACAGCCCTGACCCTGAATGTTCCTCTTTTAGGTCTGACACATACATATTTATAACTAGTCTGTTCAATTCCTTGAAATGGTTCATCGTTCTTTAATATTTCAGATATTAAAGACACAAAATAATGCAACCTTTTATTCATAAATGCATAAGTGTATTTTTTTTTTTCTAAATACAACTAGTGTAAGTACTTGAATTTGACCTGGTGTCAACCTCCTGCACTCCCTGTACAGCAGAGCTCAGATGTTTTGGTTTTAGATATATTAAAGGTGGCCTCTTTCCTATCTTGGAATGCTGGAAGCTATTGGGTAACAAATTATGTTATTTGATGAATCACTTAAAAATAGTAGATGTCATGGCATCATATAAGCAGAAAGAACTACCAGGGGCAACACCAGCGCCATCAGACACCAGGGAATTTGTGTCCATACCACTGAAGTCACCATTAGGAAATTAACTGCAAAACGACTGTAATTCCATGCTTGGAAAAGTGGATGTGTTGGCCTTTAATAGGTAAAGCATTTAAATTACTGTAATGACACAAAAGTACTATGCAATTATTTGCATTACTGTTGTGCCCATACTGTATGCTAGAGGTACTGATGTTAGGAATTCTCCAAAGAGATTACTGTATAGATCTTAATGAAAAGTTAAGGATACAGCTAAAGCATATTTTATTAAAGCCTTGAACTTAAAGCCTTGTCCTTAGCTGACCTACAGTGATAACTGTTCATTTCTCAGAAAGCCGGATATTGCACATGAAGTGTAACCCCCTTGCACTTGTTTGCATAGAAATATCACACTGACTGACCATCTGCCAGTAATAATTCTGTTTGCACATTTTCCTCTTATCTTCATCTGCCTTAATATGCAGCTAATTCGAGATTTTACATCACTAGCTGCAAAGCAGAAATCTTTTTCTTTTTATTTTTTTTAATCAATCTATTTTTTTTTTTTTGCTCATTTAATCTTTAGTCACCTCCAATGAAAAATGTACTTTCAGTATTACAGTGTGTATATGTGTATGTGTGTGTGTGTGTGTGTGTATATATATGTATGTGTGTGTATGTATATATATATATATATATATATATATATATATATATATATATATATATATATTATATATATATATATATATATATATATATATATATATATATATATATATATATATATATAAATAAAAAATGTAAATACAAGTATTGGGAGGCCTGCCTTTACATGCACGTGAACTTCAATGGCATCCCAGTCTTAGTCTGTAGGGTTCAATATTGAGTTGGCACACCCTTTGCAACTATAACAGCTTTAACTCTTCTGGGAAGGCTGTCCACAAGCTTTAGGAGTGTGTCTATGGGAATGTTTGGCCATTCATCCAGAAGAGCATTTGTGAGGTCAGGCACTGATGTGGACGAGAAGGCCTGGCCTGCAGACTCCACTCTAATTCACCCCACAGGTGTTCAGGTGCCAATCAAGTTCGTACACCCCAAACTCACTCATCTATGTCTTTATGGACCTTGCTTTGTGCACTGGTGCGCGGTCATGTTGGAACAGGAAAGGGCCATCCACAAACTGTCCCCACAAAGTTGGGAGCATAAAATTGTCCAAAATGTCTTGGTGTGCTGACACCTTAAGAGTTCCCTTTATTGGAACTAAGGTGCCAAGCCCAACCCCACACCATAATCCTCCCTCTACCAAATTATTTGGACCAGTGTACAAAGCAAGTTCCATACAGACATGGATAAGTGAGTTTGAGGTGGAGGAACTTGACTGGCCTGCATAGAGTTCTGACCTCAACCCGATAAAACACCTTTTGGATGAATTAGAGCAGATACTGTGAGCCAGGCCTTCTGGTCCTCATCAATGCCTGACCTCACAAATGCGCTTCTGGAAGAATGGTCAAACATTCCCCTAGACTAGTGATGGCGAACCTTGGCACCCCAGATGTTTTGGAACTACATTTCCCATGATTAGAATAAAATAAAAGGGGTGTTGGCGCTGTTCAAACAAAGGATGTATAAATGTATATATAAGTGGTAAAACCTGAAAGCTTCGGTGAATATAAAACGTGAATAACAGTTCCGTGAGGTAAAAGTACGTGAGAGAAAGTGCTATAAAAATAGAATAAGGTAAAAAGCACATTGGTTTTAGGAGTGCCCAAAACAACTCAATTTGTACAGTGAACCTGAATATTAACAAGTGCTTATAAAATGATATCTATTAGAAATAATGCTTAAAAACAAAGTGCATGTGCATACATATAGTAATCTTTGCAATAAAGGAAATATTGAAAGGCTCAAAATCAGATCAATTAGATGTGCTGCCACTATAAAAATGTGGACGGCAAAATAAAATATAGGAGTGTAGAAATGAAGGTCCAATACATTTACGTATTGTTGGGGGCTGTTATGAGAAGTGGATAAAAGTCAGTGATCTATATTGGTCATGTATACACCACTTCACACCACCCAAAATATTAGAAAGTCCACCATATAATGTATATGGAACAGTGTGGAAAAACAGTCCGTGATTAAATGCAATATATGAATTCCAATCTGGTGAAAAATATGTGATTGATCTCGATGAGATATCCTGTATCAGCAGCTGTGGGGGTCCCGTACTCCCCTCCTTCCGATCGTGCCCCTAAAGTGTTTGCACTCACCGGAGTGCCCAACCCCTGCAGGGGTAATGGGCATAGAAGTGGAGGTCCAGTTGTCCTCGACTGGTCGTCCTCCGTCCGTGGGGGGTTACTGCCAGCTGGGCCTTCGTTCCTCCGTGTTGTGCTTGTTCAGTGCAAATAGGAGAAGATATGGGGAAGGGGTGTACTCATAGCGTGACTCCGTTTTGTAAAAAATACCAATTTATTTATATAAAAGGTTTTTAAAAGCGATAATTAAAAAGAAGGTTAGCCACCAAGTGGAATAACCTAAAAAAACAAAGGGCTGACAAGCCCATGCAAAGGTATAGCCGGCGTATCACCACCGCTAGTCCGGGACTATGGCGTGCGTTCCACGGCCGTGGTAAGCTAGAAACCGGAAGCGGCAGTGAGCCGGAAGTGACGTGTTGCGTACCAAGTTAGACCAGCCTTACGCGTTTCGTGATAGGACGTCGTCTGAGGCTCGGACGACGTCCTATGACGAAACGCGTAAGGCTGGTCTAACTTGGTACGCAACACGTCACTTCCGGCTCACTGCCGCTTCCGGTTTCTAGCTTACCACGGCCGTGGAACGCACGCCATAGTCCCGGACTAGCGGTGGTGATACGCCGGCTATACTTTTGCATGGGCTTGTCAGCCCTTTGCTTTTTAGGTTATTCCACTTGGTGGCTAACCTTCTTTCTAATTATCGCTTTTAAAACCTTTTATTTAAATAAATTGGTATTTTTTACAAAACGGAGTCACGCTATGAGTACACCCCTTCCCCATATCTTTTCCTATTTGCACTGAACAAGCACAACACGGAGGAACGAAGGCCCAGCTGGCAGTAACCCCCCACGGACGGAGGACGACCAGACGAGGACAACTGGACCTCCACTTCTATGCCCATTACCCCTGCAGGGGTTGGGCACTCCGGTAAGTGCAAACACATTAGGGGCACGATCGGAAGGAGGGGAGTACGGGACCCCCACAGCTGCTGATACAGGATATCTCATCGAGATCAATTACATATTTTTCACCAGATTGGAATTCATATATTGCATTTAATCACGGACTGTTTTTCCACACTGTTCCATATACTTTATATGGTGGACTTTCTAATATTTTGGGTGGTGTGTAGTGGTGTATACATGACCAATATAGATCACTGACTTTTATCCACTTCTCATAACAGCCCCCAACAATACGTAAATGTATTGGACCTTCATTTCTACACTCCTATATTTTAGTTTGCCGTCCACATTTTTATAGTGGCAGCACATCTAATTGATCTGATTTTGAGCCTTTCAATATTTCCTTTATTGCAAAGAATACTATATGTATGCACATGCACTTTGTTTTTAAGCATTATTTCTAATAGATATCATTTTATAAACACTTGTTAATATTCAGGTTCACTGTACAAATTGAGTTGTTTTGGGCACTCCTAAACCAATGTGCTTTTTACCTTATTCTATTTTTATAGCACTTTCTCTCACGTACTTTTACCTCACGGAACTGTTATTCACGTTTTATATTCACCGAAGCTTTCAGGTTTTACCACTTATATATACATTTATACATCCTTTGTTTGAACAGCGCCAACACCCCTTTTATTTATTCTAATTTATCCCTGCTACATTTAGGTGTAGTTTCCTAGGGGGGCAGCAGTTCCTAAATTCCTAAGCGCGGATACCTTCACTTTACATTTCCCATGATGCTCAACTACACTGCAGAGTGCATGAGCATCATGGGAAATGTAGTTTCAAAACATATGGGGTGCCGAGGTTCACCATCACTGCCCTAGACACACTACTAAACCTTGTAAACAGCCTTCCCAGAAGAGTTGAAGCTGTTGTAGCTACAAAGGGTGGGCCAACTCAACAATGAACACTGCAGACTAAGACTGGGATGCCATTACAGTTAATGTGTGTGTGTGTGTAAAGACAGGTGTCCCAATACTTTTGGTAATATAGTGTGTATTGCATTCATAAAGTATACAGACCCCTTCACTTTTTCAATTTTATTATGTTGTAGCCTGATACTTCAGTTGTTTCAATACATTTTTTTCCTCAATCTACCCCGTAATGACAAAGTGAATTTTAGAAACGTCTGTGAATTTATTAAGCACATGTGATATTTCTGTTTTTTTTCTATTTAAGTAATCATACCTTTTACCTTGTTGAAGAACCTTTGGCAGCAATTACAGCCTAGAATATTTTTGGGTATGATGCGACAAGCTTTGCACACCTGGATTGGGGGATTATCTGCCATTCTTCTTTGCAAATCCTCTCAAGCTCAGCCAGGTTAGATGGGGACTGTTGGTTGGACAGACATTTTCAGGTCTCTCTTGGGATGTTCAATAGGGTTCAAGTCAGGGCTCTGGCTGGACCACTCTAGGACATTCACAAAGTTGTCCCTAAACCACTCCTATGTGTGCTTAGGATCGTTATCATGTTGGAAGGTGAACCTTTGGCCCAGTCTGAGGTCCTAAGCGCTGTGGAAATAGTTTTCATTAGGGATATCACTGTACTTTGCGCCATTCAGCTTTTCCTCAACTCTGACCAGTCTCTCAGTCCCTGCTACTGAAAAATGCCACCACAATGCTTTACTCTTGGGATGTATTGGGCAGGTGATGAGTGGTGCCTGATTTCCTTCAGACATAACATTTAGAATTGAGGCCAAACAGTTCAATCTTCATTAGATCAGAGAATACAGTATGAGAGTCCTTCAGGTACCTTTTTTGTAAATACCAAGCTGGCTTTCATGTGTTTTTCACTGAGGAGAGGTTTCCGTCTAGCCACTCTGCCACACAGCACAGATCAGTGGAGGGCTGCATTGATGGTTGTCCTTCTGGAACTTTGTCCCATCTCCATGCAGGATCTCTGGAGCTTAGTCAGAGTAACCATTGGGTTCTTAGTCACCTCTCTTACTAAAGTCCTTCTCCCCCAATTACTTGATTGTGCCAAACTTCTTCCATTTGAGCTCAGTAACGATCAAGAGAAAAAGGAGGCAACTGAACTAAATTTCAGATGTTGTTGAAAAGGGTCTGAATACTTATGCCAATGTGATATTTCAGTTTTTTTCTTTTCACACATTTGCAAACATTTCTAAAATAAAAAGTTTTAATTTTGTGATTATGGGGTACTGAGTGTAGATTAATGAGAAAAAATTGAATTTAAACAACTGTAGTATCAGGCTGCAACATTACAAAACTGAAAAAAGTGAAGGCGACTGAATACTTTATGAAGACACTGTCTGGCTTTCAACTAAAAATCATAAATAAAGAAATTTGTAACCATATTTATAGGAGACATATGTTGATCACCACCTGAAAACAGTAGTTGCCTGGCACTCATGCAAATCTGTTGGCTTCATTATGTTCTGAGCCATTGACCTTACGGCTGCTTTTACACTGCAGCCACTCCCGTGTTGGCGGTAAAGCGCTGCTCGTTTTAGCGGAGCTTTTCGGTTGCTAGCAGGGTGCTTTTAACCCCCCGCTAGCGGCTGAAGAAAGGGTTAAAACTGCCTGGGTTGTGGCACATCGGAAACGCTGCCCATTCATTGCAATGGGCAGGGGTGGTTTGGGAGGGGTGTATACACTGCCCAAAAGATGCAGCTTGCAGGCCTTTTTTCCCCCCGTCCTGCAAGCGCACATCAGCAGTGTGAAGGCACTCTGGCTTTAACACTGGGGAGGCATGACAGGCAGTTTACTGGTGCTATTTTTAGTGCTAAAATGCCTGAAAACTGCCTCAGTGTGAAAGTGGTTTAAATATATACACAGATCAGGCATTCTGCTGCTGCTTTGAAAGTTCTGACCAGCCAGCCAGCCTTAACAGGCCTAAATATGGGTATGCACCATTTTTAAACTATAAAAAGAAAGGAAAACAGAAGGGCGCACGACCTTGTGAATTACCACTAAAAGAGCTTTATTAAAATGTATAAAACAGCAAGTTACTACTCACAAACGAGTATTGATTGAAGGCAAAATACAGTTAACCACTTGCCGACCGGCGCAGGACGATATACGTCGACAGAATGGCACGTACAGGCAGGAGGGCGTATATATACGTCCCTCCTTTAGCCTGTCCGTGCCATCGGGAGCGCATCGGGAGCGGCGCGCTCCCGCGCCGGTCGGGACCCCCGTGAGTCCGATCGCGGTCCCCGCAGACTCTATCGCCGCGGGGACCCCCGCGATCGTCTCACGGGGCGGCTGAACGGGGAGATGCCGAGATAAAACAGCATCTCCCCGTTCTGCCTAGCAACTAGTGACGCCGATCTCTGCTCCCTGTGATTGGAGCAGAGATCAGCATTCACTAGCTGACGGCCACGCCCCCCCACAGTAAAAAAACACACCCCTAGGCATACTTAACCATTACACTGCCCTCTTGTGGTTAACCCCTTCACTGCCAGTGTCATTTATACAGAAATCAATGCATTTAAATGCATTAATTGCTGTAAAAATGACAATGGTCCCAAAAATGTGTCAAAAATGTCCGATGTGTCCGCCATAATGTCGCAGTCACAAAAATCGCAGATCTCCGCCATTAATAATAAAAAAAAAATTATTAATAAAAATGCTATAAAACTATCCCCTATCTTGTAAACGCTATAACTTCTGCGCAAACCGATCAATAATCGCTTATTGCGATTTTTTTTTAACCAAAATATGTAGAAGAATACGTATCGGCCTAAACTGAGGAAAAAATATGTTTTTTTTATATATTTTTTGGGGATATTTATTATAGCAAAAAATAATGCATTTTTTTCAAAATTGTCGCTCTATTTTTGTTTATAGCGCAAAAAATAAAAACCGCAGGGGCGATCAAATACCACCAAAAGAAAGCTCTATTTGTGGGAAAAAAAGGACGTCAATTTTGTTTGGGAGCCACGTCGCACGACCGCGCAATTGTCAGTTAAAGCGACGCAGTGCCGAATTGCAAAAAGGGGCCTGGTCCTTTGGCTGCAAATTGGTCCGGTCTGAAAGTGGTTAAAAGCATCCACTGCTAGGAACTTCCGCCCTCCTATGCTGGGTGTTGAGTGGATCTGATGATTCCTCAAAAGAATGGCCGACGCATTTCTGGGGAGAACCCCTTTCCTCTGAGCCTAGAGTGGGCAATGGTCTTATTTCCCCCCATTTGTACGGACTCTCCTTTTTATGTGAGTGCATGTGCAGGTGTGGCTGTGCACCATCAGAGGTATTTATGCCAATTTGCACTGGACTAAGTATTTGACCCCTTAGATCGGGAGCAGAATAATCTCACTCATATCTGCAGGTAGGGGTTAACTATAGTGGGTGGTGTCTGAGGGCATGGTGGGGAGGAGCCGGGGGTGCATAGCCACACCTGCACATGCACTCACATAAAAGGAGAGTCCGTACAAATGGGGGGAAATAAGACCATTGCCCACTCCAGGCTCTGAGGAAAGGGGTTCTCCCCAGAAACGCGTCAGAAATTCTTTTGAGGAATCATCAGATCCACTCAACACCCAGCATAGGAGGGCGGAAGTTCCTAGCAGTGGATGCTTTTAACTGTATTTTGCCTCCAATCAATACTCGTTTGTGAGTAGTAACTTGCTGTTTTATACATTTTAATAAAGCTCTTTTAGTGGTAATGCACAAGGTCGGTGCGCCCTTCTGTTTTTCTTTTTTTTTCTAGTTTATGAATACCCATTATTCTGAGGAGGGCTGCAAGACACCAGGCATTACCTTGATAAATTGATCGCATCGCGCATTGAGAGACTAGACACCAGAGCGCAGGAGAATTTGTTGTGTGTATGCACCATTTTTACCAGTGCAGAATGCCGCAACACACGGGAGTGCATCATAACTTACTAATGAATAGATCAAGTGAATGGGCCCTAACAAACAGGCAGAGATCTTCTGAACAACAAAGATCAGAGACACACCTACCTGTCCTTACAATAATATGAGCTAACTAACAGGATCTGTGTGCCTAACAGTGCCAATTAAGTTCAGGGTAGCCATCAGAAATCAACCTGCAATATAGCTAGATCTCTAGTATGATGCAGCAAATGTGGAAGTAACCCCTACACCTAGACAGCTAAGCAAGAAGAGGAGAAAATACAAATTGGAGAAAGCAACTTCCAGTTCGATTTTGTCTATACCAGCCATTCTCAACTAGGATTCTGTGGAATCCTAGTGTTCATAAAGAGGTTACATAGTTAGTAAGGTTGAATAAAGACTACAGTCCATCCAGAGTGAGTGTGGGTATGTGTCTACAATTGTCCCTATCCCTGTACATTGCGTCTCATTAAGATGCTCATTTTATACTATTATTTAAGGTACCCATATAGTGCCAATTTTACACAGTGTTCCACACATACATCACATCGGTCCCTACCCTCAAGGAGCCCAACTCACATTCATATACTAGGGCCACTTTTGGACAGAAGCCAATTAACCTACCAGCATGTCTTTGGAGTGTGAGAGGAAACTGGAGTACCTGGAGGAAACCCATGCAGGCACAGGGAGAACATACAAACTCCAGGCAGGTGGTTGGGATTTTAACCAGAAACCCTTTTTACTTCTAGGCGAGAGTGCTAACCACTACACCACTGTGCCAGGGGTTCATTGAGGAGTTGTTGATTGACCTTGCATCTGCAGTTCAATGTCACTTGGCAGAGACAGTAGCATGACCCCAATGATTTTTTTTTTTAGCTGTGAGGCATTTTTCCCACTGACCACCAATGACTTTAGCAGGGGTTTCCTGAGCACTAATAAATATTTCACTTTCAATATATTTAAAAAAAAAAATGAAAGTACAAACCATAGCGTAAATTGTTTTTTTGAGAAATATTAGACAGCTGGAATGTAAAAACATCTAACAGGTTAAACAGCGTAGTAATAAACCAAACTTATCGCCTGCGAGTTAGAGTAGGTATTAATGAGTTTGGACAATTTGTTGCAGGCCATGTAAGTAGGTCAAAACATCAAGTCTGAAAAAAAGCACTAATAATTATTTCAAGGGTTACTCTGGAGTAAAAAGTTTGAGAAAGAATAGCTGAGAAAAATGAAGTTCGATAGCCAGTGCAGCTCTTCCGCTTGATTCCGAGAATGTGTGGAATTTTGTGCGTCAGAATTGTCTACACACGCTCCGAATTTACAACGGATTTTGTTGTCGGAAAATTTGAGATCCAGCTCTCAAATTTTTGTTGTCGCAAATTCCGACAGCAAATGTCCGATGGAGCCTACACAAGGTCGGAATTTCTGACAAGCTCCCATCGAACAGTTGTTTTTTGGAAATTCTGACCGTGTATATGTGGCATTAGAGTTACAAATAAACATGAAACCTACAAAAAAAACTTTCGGATGCACACTGTTGTACAATGCTATTTGGGCTGTAAGACTGTAGTGGGGTGGCACATTGGGAAGTTCATGTTGTCACTGGTTAGTGTTAGGGGCTCAGTGGTTATTTGCAAATTTGTAGGCCCCATATATATTCATTCCTAGATTTTGTCAGAATATTTTATACATACTGACATTGTGAATGCAGCATAAATGTAATACATTTTATTTGTAACTTTAGAACATAGCATGTCCTGGCACTCGCCAATTAACATTTAAGTTTATGGGATTTTAACTGGCAATTAGATTTGTTTTGAAATAAAATAATTTAAAGATTATCAAAAACCAAACAAATCCTGTCAAATACTGCTTGCCGGGGCAGTATACATTTAGTTTTACATTTTTTACATTCCCAGTTTTTCAGGAACTCCTAATAGCATATATAAATCTGTATGTTAAGCTGCATACTTTCAACTGCAGAAGACCCACAAAGAAGCTGACTCGGCTATTTCAGTAACCTCCTTGTGGAATTGTGAATACCAAAACTTTGAGGTCTCACACTAAAACTGACCCTTTTTCTGGAGATCATCCCAAACATTAAGATATTTTCTCCATATGGAAGGTCCTGCTGTAATTTCTGCTGATAGAGGAATTTCACTTAAAAATAAACAGTTTTGTATAGACTGTGACTAGGGGGTCTTGTTTATTGTCAATTTGCAGGACTGATGTGGAAATCTGCCAAGCTGTAATCCCCCTCTCAGTCTCATCCTCTATCATTTTATTTCCAGTATTTATATATTATACAGATTACGGAATACATAGATCCATTCACATCAGACCCTCTCTGCTGAAGGCTCAATCTGACCTCTCGATGTGTTTAAAAAACACCCAAAGGAAACCTACCTATACAGGAGAAAAAGTAGGAATGTTAATCACTTAGCCATAAAAACATTGCACTACACTATAAAACAGCATAGCAGGAAATTAGGATTTTTGGTGATGTAAAATCCACACAACAAACACACAACAAATAGGTGTCACAGTGTGTGTGGCATTGGTTGAAAGTACAGTTAAAGCAAGCAGGTAAGGACAAATGCTGTATATGTCTGACGTGGTTTTGAAAAGCGTATGCTCTGGTCCTGGCTTCACTACCTAATGTGTAACCAACCTAGAACAAGCATGCGGTCAATGTAGTATGAATTGGTGAACTCCTTTGCTGCCTACTTGTTTCAAGTCAGTGACTTACCATCTAGTAAAAAAAAAAAGGTGCAGGATTATAATACCAGAGCCTACGCACTGGTTAAAAAACAATGCAAAGTGACACTGTGGACTGTTATACTTCTATCTACATGTGTTCACTTTAAAGCTTACTCACAGTATGTAGCTTACGATGTAGGGAGATATGCTACCTACTGTGTTTCTTGTGCTTCTATATGAGAAAGGATTTTGTGGTCCTCCAATAATGGTTTCAGACAGTGGCGGCTGGTGAAGTTTTAGGATGGGGGGGAGGTGCCAGACCACGCCCTTCCTTTTTGACCCCTCACACTTCCCATAAGCCCCACCCCTTATAGATTCTACCCACTCTGTCCCCTGTATTCCACTTGCTTCCACCCATAGTGTCAGAAGTATACAGCCCCAGAATCGCAGGACAGAGTATACAGCTCAGCATCACAGGACAGCATATATAGCTCAGCATCACAGATCAGGGTATATAGATCAGCATTACAGATCGGAGTATATAGAGCAGAATCACACATTAGGGTATATAGAGCAGCATCACACAACAGTGTATATAGAGCAGCATCACATATCAGGGTATATAGAGCAGCATCATAGATAGGACTGACAGAACTTCATAGTGCTAAGTCCTTCTGAGCCCTATGCAGATCTCCAAACCTCTGGGCTAAGCTATAGTCACAAAAGTCACTAGAGCAGGTAAAAAATAATAGACTACAAGCAGGAGACAGGCAGCAATCATTAGACAGCAGAGAGACTTTGGCCCAGTGCCGGGACAAGGTCGTCTAGAGCCCAGGGCGAACATGCCAATTTGCACCCCCCTCTAAGATGTATGAGCAAATGTTCTCCTCCCTCCCAAAAAAAAAAAAATTGAGGACCAGTCTGCATGTTTACCATCTAAGCAGAAATTCCCCCTCCTACCAGCACAAATCCGCCCCCCCTGTTGAAAGCACAAATCTTTTCCCCACCATTCCCCTCACCTCCCATTCTCTCTCTCTCTCTCTCCCCCTCTCCCTCTCTCTGCCCCCAGCACAAATACCCCACCACCTGCCCAAAAAATGCCCCCCCCCCATCCTAGCACAAATCTTTTACCCCTAAAATTTCCCCTTCAAGCACAAATCCTCTCCCCCTAACCCCAGATTCCCCCCTCCCAGCACAAATTCCACTCCCCCATCCTAGCACAAAGTCCCCCCAAATCACCATTCCTAGTACACCTCTCCTAATCTCCCCTCCTAGAACAATTCTTACCCCCTACCGCCCCCCAAATTCCCTCTCCCAACATAAATGCCCTCCCCTAATATCCTTGTGGTGCCCCCCGACCTCACATGATACCACGGTGCCCAGGGCAGCCGCCGCTCCTGCCCACCCCTTGTCCCGGCCCTGCTTTGGCCACAACACATTTAAAGAGGAAGTAAAGCCTCCTCCAAAAAAAAAAAAAAAGAACGGAACCTGCAAGGCAAAGGCATAATGATCTAGTATGCATAGCATACTAGCTCATTATGAATAACTTACCTGAGAACGAAGCCCCCGAAGCGACCCTCACCCACGACCTTTTTCGCCGCCATCACGCCCGTAGTGACTTCCGGGTCTCGCTGCTCCAGCGCTGTCATTCGCTGGAGCGGCGATGACGTCACTCCCGTGCATGCGCACGAAAGCGGCATATCGCCGTGATCTCTGCATGCGCAGTAGACAGTGATGCCTGATTTTTTCTAAATATCTCCTAAACCATGTAGGTTTAGGAGATATTTATTGGACCTACAGGTAAGCCTTAATCTAGGCTTACCTGTAGGTCAAAGTGGTTTGTAAGGGTTTACAACCACTTTAATGTCCATTTCTTTACTATTTCTTTGCTGCTCGGACACCGACAGCACTCTGCACCTCGAGCCCACCCTTTTTTGAAGCTTATTCGAGCCTCAGGCCATAGGAGTCCATGCGTCCTGAAAGGGGCCAAACGGCATGGATAGGGGGGCGGCGCCTGTGTGCCCACAATGCACGGGCCGCTACTGGATTTAGAACTGGCACAGTACCACTATTATAGTGTCCACTTGCTCCCCTACCACATCATGATTCAAGCTGTAAAACACACATGTAAATGGGATTCCTTACTTACCTCTCATTTCAAACTTAAGAGAAGTATGACAAAGGCATTTTTTTCTCGCTGTTAGCTGACATCACAGAGCCACTCCAGGCTCTGGAAAGATCCCAACCATATTGTCGTGATCTACTCAGATGCCTGATCGGCAACTGGCTCAGCTTTTCAGCTCATGGCTGAGAGCAGGAGCCAGCTACTCCCACCCCCTCTTCAATCCAGCTGACCAAGAACTGAGTGATCTGTAGTCATGTAATCCCTCAGTTCTTGGGTTTGGAGGCTGCAGGGGACAGCTGCACCATCACACTGATCCTGCGGCATGGAGGTGTGTTTGTACAGTATGTTTTTTTATTTTATTTTGTATCAACCCCAAACTTCTCTCCACCTCAGCCCTGGAAGGTTTTACCCTCATAACCAGGCCATTTTTTGCGATACGGCACTGCGTTACTTTAACTGACAATTGCACGTTCGTGCAACACTGTACCCAAATAAAATTTGTGTAATTTTTTTCCCCACAAATGGAGCTTTTATTTTGGTGGTATTTGATCACATTTGCGGTTTTTATTTTTTGCGCTATAAACAAAAAAAATAGACAGTTTTAAAAAAATATTTTTTTTTTTACTTTCTTCTATAAAACATACCCAATAAAAAAAAAAGAAAAAAAAAAAATCAAACTTCGTCATCAATTTAAGCCAATATGTATTTTGCTACATATTTTTGGTAAAATAAATACCAATAAGCGTATATTGATTAGTTTGCGCAAAAGTTATGTCTACAAACTATGGGATATTTTTATTGATTTTATTTTTTTACTAGTAATGGTAGCAATCAGCGACATTGCGGAGGACAAATCGGACACTAAGTGACACCTTTGACACTTTTCTGGGACCATGATCAGTGCTAAAAAAAATATGCACTGTTACTGTACTAATGACACTGGCAGGGAAGGGGTTAAAGTCTAATTTTTCAAAATAAAATTAACAAAGATGTTATACTTACTTCCTCTGTGTATTGGATTTGCACAGAGCAGCCCAAATCCTCCTCTTCTCGGGTCCCTCTTCGGCTCTTCTGGCTCCTCCCTCCTGTCGAGTGCCCCCACAGCAAGCAGCTTGCTATGGGGGCACCCGAGCCAGGTCACAGCTCTTTGTGTCCATTCAAATATGGAGCTGCAGCCCGCCCACACCGCCCTGTCTCCTGATTAGCTGACTGACTTTGATCGACAGCAGCGGGAGCCAATGGCGCTGCTGCTGTGTCTCAGCCAATCAGGAAAAGAGTCTCAGATGGCTGAGACATTTGTGGACATTGCTGCACAGAGATGGAGCTCAGGTAAGTATTAGGGGGTGCTGGAGTGGCTGCTGCACACAGCTTTTTTTTATCTTAATGCATAGAATGCATTAAGATAAAAAACCTTCTGACTTTACAACTCCTTTAACATCAAGGGCAATAAGGGGGTTAAATATGTCCCTAGGGGGTGCTTTCTAACTGTGTGGGGGGTGCTTGTACTGTAAGAAAACAGAGATCCGTGTTCCTGTTTAGCAGACACACAAGATCTCTGTCTTCTCCTGTCACAGAATGGCGATCCGCCTTGTTTACATAGGCATACCGCCATTCTGTCTGCCGCCATTCTGTCTGCCTCGGGAACAATCGGCAGGTCCCACCGGACTCGTAGATTGGCTCCTGCAGTGTCCTATCACGGTACAGGTATGTGATTTTGCGCTAAAGGGCTGCCCTGCTGCAGTATATGCACATGGGTGCAGTCCACAAGTGGTTAAACAATGATTTTTAAGGCTACCTACCACTTTCAGCAGGGGGCTTCAGTAGTGGTACAGATATTTTTATAGTGCAATTATGAAAGAAAAGTGAGGTCATCTCAGAGGTGAACAGGGGTGCGCAAGGAGTGCAGAGACAAAGAAAGGAAATATCTGGTTGCCATAGGCAACATCCCACTCTAGGCTGTCCATTTCAAAGCCTAACCCATGGCCCACCCATCTCCCTGAGGTTACTGAAAGTAGGTACATAAAATCCTCTTGTTTTTGAAAGGGCAAAATTTGGGCCTGATTGCATTGGGGTGATGTGAGATGTGAAGGTGCAGGAATAAGGGCTGATCTAAGGTGTGAAGTTGCAGGACATGGGGCTGATCTGAGGTGTGAAAGTACAGGAATTGGAGCTGATATGAGGCGTGAAGTTGTAGGAATTGGGGCTAATCTGAGATGTGAAAATGCGGGAATTGGGGGCTGATTTGAGATGTGAAGGTGCAGGAATTGGGGTTATCTGAGGTGTGAAGGTGCATGAATTGAGGTGATGTAAGGTGTGAAGGCATGAAATGGGGAGATTTGAAGTGTGAAGGTGCACAAATTAGGATGGCTTGAGGTGTGAATTTGCAGGAATTGGGATGGCTTGGGGTGTGAGGGTGCTGGAATTGGGTTAACGTGAGGTGTAGGAATTGGGGTGATATGAGGTGTGAAGGTGCAGGAATTGGGGTGATATATGGTGTAGAGGTGAAGGACTTGGGGCTGATCTAATGTGTGAAGGTGCAGGAATTTGGGTGATCTGAGGTGTGAAGGTGCAGGTATTGGAGTGATCCGAGGTGTGATGGTGCAGGAATTGGGACTGATCTGAGATGTGAAGGTGCAGGAATTGGACTGATGTAAGGCGTGAGAAATAGGGCTGATCTGGGGTTTAAATATAAATATCTCTTGTGTGTTCATAATAGCTAATGAGTTTAAAGTGGAGGGCCACCCTAAAAAAAAAAAAAAAAAAAAAAAAAAAAGAGCATTAATATTCTGGAAAAAAATAAATAAAAATTTTTTTTTTTTACCTGATCCGAAATCCCTGTTGCTAGGCCGTCTTCCTAATCTGCCTCCTTCCTACTCCGCGGTGATCTTCAGTCTTCTGTCCTCCGCTGCGTTGTCTTCTGGATAATGGGATGCGCTGTGTTCTGGGAAATGTGTGTTCCCTAACACAGCGCGTCCCACTCACAAGACGCCGCGCGACTCGCGCATGCGCAGTAGGAAACGGGCAGAGAAGCCGTAGTCTCAACTGCCTGTTTCCTTTACTGAGGATGGCGGCGCTGGGACCGGAACGCCGAGGGACATGTCAGTCTCGGCGGCCGACATCGCGGGCGCCCTGGGAGCGTAAGTGTACTTATTAAAAGTCAGCAGCTACTTTTTTTTTTAGCTGCTGACTTTTAAAAAAAATAAAAAATTCAGCTGAAACACCCCTTTAACTTGTCATTATCAGTGCAATTGTGTGTGCAAAAATTGAGAACACTTTATGACTATGGTGAGCTATTGTTCACTGGCACTCCAGTTGTTTATTCCTTGTAAAAATGGCAATTGATGTTTAAAAGGTTGCTGACCCCTGCTCTAAATGGTTTGTTGCCTGGTTGTGATGCTTTGCCTTTAAGATTTCAGACATTTCTCTGACTATCCAAATCAGCCTACTTGTTCTGAGTGGCTCTGAAAATACTGAATCCAGTAGATAAGCACAACAAGGGACTTCTCTATTTTTCTCGTGACTGATTTACTTTACAAAAACATAATTAGGTCAGCATTGATAGGAGTTCACAGAGAACACTTTGTAAATACATGTTTTACTGCATGATGCTACTGCATAGATGTATTCAAAGAAATATTATGGTACCACCAATGTTCAGGCTTGTATGCAGTAATAAAGTGCCCTCGATCTGCCCAGGGAAATAGGTCAGTAAGTATGCCCAAGTATAGCCCCTGACATAATTAAAGTGCCACACATAATAGTCAGTGAATTTAGTGATACAGAAGGCGGTCAGACTGCAGATATGTTATACTTGTTGTTGGAGTAGACTGGTGACACGGTACATGACACTGCTATAGATCACTGCTCCTTTACAAATCAATTCTATCACATTTGTGCTCGCTATCTTAAAGCGGTAGTAAAGCCGCTGAACTTTTTTTTTTTTTCAACACCTGTAAAGGAAAAGGCATAATGAGCTAGTATGCACCACATACTAGCTCATTATTAAATACTTACCTTAGAACAAAGCGTCGGTAACTCACCTGGTCCACGCCGAGGTCGCTGACATGTTGCCTCGGTGTGTCTTCCGGGTATCGCGACTCCAGCGCTGTGAGTGGCTGGAGCCGCGATGTCGTCACTCCCGCGCATGCGCACGGGAGACTTCTTCCCGGCAGGGTTCGGATTCTGCCGGCCCTTCAGCCGAGAATTCCCCGTGCGCACGCGCCGCTGCAGGCCTTATTATAGGCTTACCTGTAGGTAAAAGTTATATTTTTGACTTTACTTCCACTTTAAATTGAATTGTGCTACATTAGATATTTTTTTTAGCAAGATCCATAATAAAAACATAAGCAGGGAAAAAGGATGGAAAACACACAAAAAAGTTAGATAGTGTGAAAGAAATAACCCGAACAAAATATTTTGGAAACCATCCTAACGAACGCTTTCCCCATTGACTTGCATAATCGCCTACATAGGAAAACACAGACTACTGTACTGTCTGCCAAGGCTCTGAGGTCCTAAAAATAGGTGTCAAAGAGTCGCCTGAGGTTGGGCACTAGGGGGCTAGGTTCTTTGCATGAAGTAAAGGTCATTCCAGCCCATCTCCAGAAGATGTACTTTGTGACGTTATCACGCGATCTCTCCCTGATTGGCTGATACACAAGCGAGCCTGGAGAAAAGCCCGCAGGGACACACCACATATCGTATGAGGATCATGCCATTATTTATCTGGATTGTTGTAAGTGCAATACTTTCTTTTATCAATAAATTGGAGTCATCATATCACACACTATGGAAGTGCTTTTATTTTTGAGCCCCACTGGAACGATGAGAGTGGATGCAGACTGTATGGTTTGCAGAAGACCTAATTTCCTCGTGCCTTGTCGCACCACCTGTACTATAGTGGTCATATTCGTCTGGTAAGCAGCGTGTGTGACTCGCAGTGGGTGAAGGAACTGGATTTTCCTTTCCCCAATTGCTTCCTTTCATCTGTTTTATCTGTTGCATGGGACACCAAGGAGTTTAACACTTTGGCTCTATGGACTCTTCTAATATAAGCCATTTATAAGGACATTGTGTGATATATATATATATATATATATATATATATATATATATTTGTGGTGTATTTGAGTTCAGTTTCTGACTTGTTATTCATTCTTTAGAGCTGCACTGTTATATATGAATATCTGGGAGTGGCGGTTTGTGAATGGGGTGCGCTGTGTTCTGAGACACACACAGTTCCCAGAACACACCGCGCCACCTTCCCCAGAAGACAAGGCAAGGAGGACAGAAGACTGAAGATCACCGCAGAGTAGAAAGAGGCAGATTAGAAGACTGCCTAGCAACAGGGGTTTCTGGTAAGTAAAAAAAAAAAAAAACATTTTTTTTTTCAAATGTTTATTAAATTTTTTTTAAGAATATTAATGCAATTTTTATATTTATTTTTTTAGGGTGGCCGTCCACTTTAAGAACATGTAGCTAACCAGCATCAAACTGCTTTAGGATCTTAAAAAAAAAAAAAAAGGTTTTCTACCCTAAGTAAATTTAAGAATATGATCATTGGATTAAAATGAGACAAATATGTTTGGCTGGAAATTATTATAATGTATCAGGATAGAAATGTTTATATACTTTTTCCAGCACATCACTGGAAAGGGTACATTTTAAAGGAGGGCTACAAAGTCACAGGTTTGAATTATAACTTGTGTTGTGCCCAAGGCCACACACCACAATATAATTAGTTGGTAAACTCTGTTCTGTGGTATAATTAAACATCTATGAGCACAGCATTCATACTACACTAGCAGTGTTCGTGCGTGTTGGTAATTTAACAATAGCTTTATAGCTAATTTGCCTAGCAATCATTTTTAACAGGCTAAAAAATAGAAAAAAAAAACCATACGGTTATTTTTAATACTGTTATATTTGACAATCACTGTATTAAACAGCAGACAACTGCAGTGGTATTTGCAAACAGAAAAGATTTAATAGCAAACAAACCTTCCTCATGCATGTGATGGTTGTTACGGTGATCACATGACTGGGAGCCAACACACAGATGGGTTCTTATTTGTTCTCATTTGTTAGAAGACTTGGAGATAGCAGTGTCAGAGGACTTGAAGTATGCATAGGTGCATATTTTTGGCTCTCAGTTGGAAACATGCCAGAGAATGTTAATATTCAAAATTGCAGACCACTAATATGCAGATTTAGTAATAATACAAACCTGTGGAGAGGTGTGGAGGCTGCTATGGCTGACCCAGCCTCCCTAGAATACCAGTTTTCATGATTTTGAATGCCAAGTATCTCAGAAAAGTAGATTATTACATAAAACCAACACCAGCAGAGGACATGGCTCCCCAAATCATCATAGACTGTGGAAACGTCACATTGGCCCTCATGCAAATTGTATTCTGTGCCTCTCCACTGTTCCTCTAGACTCTGGGGCCTTGGTTTCCAAATGAAATGCAAAATTTTACACAGTCCATGATGAGTTGGGGAGCCATGTCATCTGCTAATTTTGTCCACTGTGTTTTATCAAGTCCAAAGTCAGCACAGCCCTCTATCAGGAAATTCTAGAGCACTCCATGCTTCCCTCTGCTGACCAGCTTTATGTAGATGCTGATTTAATTATCACAATGCCAAAAGTACCAATACCTGGTTTAATGATCTGTGTCTCACTGTGTTTGATTGGTCAACAAACTCTCCAGCCCTAAACCCCATAGAGAATCTGAGGGGTATTGTCAGGAGGAAGATGACAGATACCAGACCCAACTATGCAGGCGGGCTGCAGGCCGCTATCAAAGCAACTTGGGCTTCCATAACACCTCAGGCATGCCACAACATGATCGCTTCCATGCCACGCCACATTAATTCATGCAAAAGGAGCCCCGACTGAGTATTGAATGCATACTATACGGTACATGGACATACTTTTCAGTAAGCCAATATTTCTGTATTAAAAATCCTTTTTTTTTTTATTGGTCTTATGTAATATTCTAATTTTCAGAAATACAGAATTTGGGGTTTTCACTAGCTGTAAGCCATAATCATCAAAATAAAAAGAAAGAAATGCTTTAAATATATCACACTGGGGGTTATTTACTAAAGGTAAATCCACTTTGTACTTGGAAGTTAAGTCGCTGTAGATCCGAGGGGGACATGCAAGGAAAAAAAAAACAGCATTTTAGCGTGCACACGATTGGATGATAAAATCAGCAGAGCTTCCACTCATTTCAGGTCTACCCCTTAGATTTAGAGCGACTGCACTTCCAAGTGCACTTGCACTGAAAAGTGGATTTGCCTTTCGGAAATGACCCCCACTGTGTATATAAAATATATGAGCTTTACTTTTTGAATTGAATTACTGAAATAAATTTACTTTTTGATGACATTCTAATTTTAAGAGAAGCACCTGTATATATTAGTTACATTATTAACTATTTCTCCACCTAAGTGTCGCCACACAAGACTTGACTTTGCAGACAATGTGATCCTGCTGCTGATTAGGTCCCCATAACTGATTGTAGCGTTTAACTGGAAAATTAACAGATTGTTGAGTTGACCTATTTCAATGTACTGAAACTAAAGTGGAACTGAATTTAGGTAAAAAAAAAAAAAAATTGCAAAGGGGTCTCCATTTACCCTCTCCAACACTCACTGCAACTAGAAATGTAGACTACAGATCAGAGGCTCATCTTGTGGCAGCGGGCAAACTGGCTTGGCTCCAACATGGTTTACAAGGGTTTCCTCAAGTCAGCTGGATGCAGTACTGTGCAAGGGTGAGACATCTCTATAAGCTTCAATGAGGTGCACACACATTAGCTAATCAATGGATCAAAAGACAGCCCACAGAAATCCATGAAGTTGCCTTATGCAGTATTGTGCACAGCTGGCTCCAGGGAAAAAATAATACAACCTGAAGGGCTGCAGGTTTACCATGAATCACAAGACAAGCTTAAGGACAGTCATTCTTGAGGGTACTAACTCTGCACACTTTTTAATGTAATATATACAAAAATCACGTTCCCCAGAAGACGTCAATAGACGAAACGGACGTAGGGAGGCTGACGCACTGACGTCATCACGTTCGGCATTGAGAGCGGGTGTTCTGCTAGCCGGCCAGCGTTTTTCTTGTGTACATTCTGCGAGTGTTTATTGTTCTAATAGTAAGTAGAACTTTTAATCTTGATTTAATAAATTTTAATATGGTTTCACACTATGGGAGCATCCCTTATTCTTATATATTTTCATGCTGAGACTGGATGGTTCCCTGGTTTTCACATCCCAGGAGAAATTCCATATTAAGGCTAACCTATAAGGGAAATATTGCCCATATCCATGATTCTGGTCAGACTTATCTGTGGAGATTTGGAGCCGAGGTCTGATGGTCCGGTCATATCCTGATGGTATTGAGTTACAGGCTTATCCAAGCTTGCCCTCTGGTAATCACATTATTAGAGCGGTGGTGGATCACGGTCTCCTGGTGGATTCTTTTCACAGTCACTTTCTTGGATATCACACGGTTATATATTTTTTGTCACTGATCACTTTAAGTTTCACATGGACTTTAAGATCAATTATTACCTTTTAATGGTCATCGGATTCTTCACATGGACTGTTTGATTACTATTATTTGAGTTTTTTCACTTTTTGGACAATTATCTTTATATTCAATTTTTAGCGCGGCTTTTCTTATTGTAATTGTAAATCAGCCCCTTCACATTAGATATTCCGGGAGGGTTTCTAAATGTAACCTTTAGTAACAAATTTATCAATAGATATCCCCTTTATTGCATCAAAACAGTTTACAGATGTGATACAATATAACAAATTTTTTTTAAATCCACGAACAAATGACTGTTTGCAGAGCCAACAAATAAATCTCTGTTATTTAACATTACCCCCATCTTCAAACGAGGGGGGTATCAGACTAGTCAGCAGATTTTCCTCTATATGGCGATGGTGCCTTAAGCCCTAACCTAGAGGCCTGTTAACAAGCGTGTGTGTGTGTGTGTGTGTGTGTGTGTGTGTGTGTGTGTGTGGTAAGTTATCCACAAAGATAGTATGAAGAAGTTACTAGAGATTAATAGTTAGGGGGCATATACAACTATAAGGTGTTTATAATGCTGAAAGATATATTGATGGCGCTATACAAAAACGTATCAAGACCCTAGATGCCTGATATTTTATATATAGTCACTGACCTTGCAGATTTATAAGCCAGCCGAGATGATATTGAGAAGGGATTATATCACCCGAGTTTGGAACCACAAATATGTTAATTTACCAGAAGAGGTCACTTGCCGCTCCATACAGGGCAGCCATCAGAAATTGTGGGGCCCCTTATACAGCTTTAGGCCTTGGCCCCCCGAGCCTGACCACCAACATTCCCCAGGATCCCGCCCACTGGCCATCCCACCAAGTTCTTCAGTGCCTCAGCCCCCCTCACACCTGTACACTCCCAGCACCACTCACATGTGTATATATGACATGCATATACACACACAAGGCATGGACGCACACACAGGACATGTACACAGTCACACACACAGCCCCCCCCCCCCCCTGCACAACAGCCCTTACTTGTAAGGTGGTCCTAGTCCCAGCTATTGTTTCCACATGCAGAGGGGTGTACATGCAGGAAATGGCCAGAAGTGGCAGCAAAGAGCCTGATGTGAGATCATGACAGAGCAGCAGCCTTCTGACTCACACACATACAGGAGCATCCATGGAGCTCCTTTGCCCCCGTCTTCTCACATCCCTGCCAATTGGCTAGGCCCATCCAGATGCTTACAAGTGTATGGGCTGTACCCCCCTGATGGCAGCCTTGGCTCCATATATATGTCATTGCGCCTATTTGCAAAACAGAGCTAATTCTGAGGGTACAAAACTTGCATTGACATCAAAACCTGGGCAGTCTTACCCCTCAGGACAAAATGGGCATCTCCTCCAAACAACTTAGGAAGGGCTTACATCAAAAACTGACCAGAGGTACTACAGCTCCACACCAGAAAGCAAGATCTTAGCCTGAGAGCAATGTGAGGGATCCCAGCAAAATGAGCTGCAGCACAGAGACTGAATATTGTGCTAATCCAACCATGAAGGTCTTGCTGTTGGTTTCCTCCCTGCAGGGACAGAGGGGGTTGTGGGTTTAGCTTTTCTCTGCTGAAGGCATGGCAAGACCTATATGGTACAATAAAAGGGAAAAAAAATCCAGTGTATTGTGTAGGAAGACCTAAATAAACACTAGAGAAACATAAAACCAATGCAGATAGTGTGATTGTTTGGAACTGCATTCAAGATCCCAGGATCTACCAGGGAACACTAGTTGATCACTTACCCAATTAACATTCAACATACAAACCGTATAGTCACAACTTAGTCATAGGATGGGTTAAATATAATTTCTGCTCCCCTGGAATGGAATGTTTCATTGGTTCCAGCTACATGTCAATACATACCATTCTACAAAGCAACAGGATTGTTAAGATTATTTTTACACTTTGTCGTGAAGTGCCCATATTGCAGCAATTATTTCCAGCATTCTCCAGCATGTCGTCTTGTCAACGACTCCAAAATAAATAAGAAATATCAAGTATCATTTCACAATTAATAAACAGGATACCAAACGTGTTTGCTATATACATTTATACTTTATATATATATTTTCATAAATCTTCATAAATTTTAACCTTTGTAATGGCATCACTTTAAATACATTTCTAAAACACTTAAAATATATAAATCAAGTACTAAAGTTTTTTCCAGGCTACAAAAGAGTAACATTTCACATTCACAAAGAGGAGGATGAAACATTAGTTCATTCATTTAGATTTAACAGACTTTTTTTTTATCGCTTTAGGTTTTTGGTAAATAATTTAACATTTACAAAAAGAATTTATTTCAATTACAACCACCATTTACAATTCTGATAAAATAAAAGGGATCTGTAAAAAGAAATACAATTTATTGCAAATCCAGGTATATGCAAGAACCATTTCTTAAAACAGCACATGTATATTAAAACAATACATAAACAATATATGAAGTACAATTCTTTTTCCTGGGATACACTGCTGAGTATTGTATGCACAGATTTTCATAACTGAAGAGCAAAGGTTCAACACCATAACAAGGAATAGTAAAAGTAAAATTCTTTTTGTAGAGACCAACTCCATGGAAAACTTATACTGAGTATGTATTTAATCAGTTAAATAACCCTCTGACTTCTAAGATGTCTTAAAGCACAAAGATGTCTCAGCAATGATTTTGAGCTTCACTCCTCCCACAAGAACATAAAAAGGTGCGACAATCTCCAAGTAAACTCCTTATATATTTGTATAATTTATAACACGGAAGCTCTATTGATGAAATATTTAATTTGTCTTTTGGAATGGCCTCAACAATTGCTAAGGACAGGGAATATTTATGGAGGTCTACTGCCACTGGAGTCCCAAGAACCTTTGACTGGCATTGGCCTTTAAAAAAAACTCAAAAGCCCATTCAAATGTAATTTTGGAGTTATAGTCTAGTGGGCTAAACCATCCATTGGCTTTTTGCAGCTCTTCAGACACAAGTGCAACAAAACCCTGAGGAAAATCTTGGCTTATTTCCTGCCCTTCTTGGGATATTCCCACCTTTAAAAAGTATTGGAAGGAATTAATCCTCTAACCTTGTGTCTACATCTTATTGGAGACCAGCAGCATGATGGTGCAGGTGTAAACTGTCTTTTTACCAAGGGCTGTCTGATTCTGAGCTCCTTCCCCAGCAGACAAGCAGCTGTGGGAGCAGCATGTGTTTATAGAGACACTAGGAGACAGTTTATCCTGGCTTCAAGGAGAGGTGAGCAGATCTGACCAGGCTGCCAAGATTGTGTGTAAGTGGGCAGGAGCCTGTGCAGTCCAAGGTGGACAGAGTTGTGATAGCCAGAAGGCTGATAAATGTATGTTCTGTCATGGTGATACTAAAAACCCCATGCAAGGGTAACCTTGGGTTTTTTTAAATTAACTTTTCTTTCTAAATAAAAGAGGGCCAAAAGCCCTGAAAATGCACTTCCCTGACTGGACTGGAGTTGATGAAAAGCACTATATTTAAGCTAAACACTCACACTACCTAAAACAGAAATATCAGTACTGGTTGCTCTAACCCACTAAAGAACAGATACCCTACTGCTTTACTGTTTGGCCCTAGTAGCAACTTTAAAAAGTTGAAAAACAGAAAATGAATTGGTCATACAGTATCTAAATTCAGATCATGAGAGTCACCTAGTTGGCATTCGGTTCCCAAGATGGTTGCATCTTTGAAATTAACTTGTAACAGAAATATGGGAATTGTCACTGTTGACTTTTGTTTGAAGGTACAGGATCCATGGTTTTCAACTTTATCCTGCCTTCACTACTAGCTGATCAGTATCAGGTGTCAAGACCTCTAAAAAGGATATGTCCAAGTCAGTGACTCACTAAAAAGTAAAAGCAGAATAAAATTACAGTCATGGAGCTTATACCTTCAAAAAAATAGCTCCTACGCTAGATGCTGACCCCAGCTAGAGAATGAGCAAAATGTAAGTGGTCTGTTACTGACCCTGTTGCTGGGGAGTTGTTGTCGGTAACATCATCGTTAATGCGCCATGGATCTTAAAAGGTGGCAAAACAATTTCTTCAGATATTAAAAAAGGCCAGTACAGATAACCATATCAGGGAAGAAAATATTAAAAAAGATAAAGCATGCATCCATGTAGACTAGGTAATCATGTTATAGAAGTATGAGGTGGATAGGCAAATCATTACGAGTAATACCTGAACATTGCATCTTGTGAGCACACATCCGGAAAATCTTTTTTTACAGAATGGTTAGATTGTACATGGCTTAATTCAGGCTTATGTGCACGGTCACCTTTGTTTCCTGCCTCACATCCATTCTAGTTGTGGTTTGGATATGGCCAAATATTGTCATCTTTAAAGAAATTAACAGGCAGTCGACAGCACAATGCACAAACTTGCGCCGCACATACCTGAAGATAAACCCTCCGATGCCCAAAACCTCAGTTCTTTTTATCATGTTAGCTTTGACATTTCCTGGTAGTGTTGAGAACAGGACGTCCTCCTGCACACACTAAACAGTTGACAGTTTTTTTTCATTCAACCTGCTGGGTTAAATGGAAACAACTAATAGTGTGTACCAGGCTGAAGGCTGATCAATGTGAGAAATAGGAACATTTTACACCCCACTGATAAAATGCAAGCTGCAACATAGAGCTCTATGCTGCAGAGAGAACCTCATAATTGGAGGAGAGGTCGGTCACATGACGCTGCCGAGTCATGTGATGGGGTTCTCCTCCTCCCTCTTTTTTTCCCCATTTTTGTTAACGACACTACCAAAGCCAACAGGAGTTCACTGTGGTGCTTTACAATTGGAAATGCAGGGCTTCCTTTTTTATTTCGGTTACAGTATGGCCATACATTGAAAAGCCACAAATGTTCAGCACCTTTATGAAACCGACAGGTTAGTAAATTGATTTTCTGGTATGACAAAACTTTCTTTAACCATACCCATATACTGGCCATCCAAGGTTATTCAAAATGGTCTTAAAAGAAAAGGCTTGAACATACCATAGACCAGGGGTAGGCAACCTCGGCCCTCGAGCTGTTTTGAAACTACAAGTCCCATGAAACATTGCAAGGCCCTAACAATCACAGGCATGACTCCTAGAAGCAGAGGCATAATGGGATTTGTAGTTTCACCACAGCTGGAGTGCCGAGGTTGCCTACCCCTGCTGTAGACATTCACACTCAGTTAGAAATGATTGATTCAGAAAAATTTGTAATTTGCACATTTTGACTTGTTTAGCTATTCCCATGCAGAGTTGTCTGATTTGTAGTGAATCACACAATTCAAGAATTTAGACAAGTATGATTCTCCACAGGCCTCACAAATCTGCCCACTTATATTCAGATAAAAAAGGTGACTATTTACCTGATTTTCTAATAAATTTCTGCTTTCCTACCTTACTTTAATGGGAGCTAAAGTATGTAAAAAAGTTTCAAGTCACTGGATTACATCAAATCCAGCCAGGAAATAATTGCTAAGGTTATCCAGGTCAGTCCAGTCTAGAGTCGGGAGGTGTTCCCAGATTACAAGGTAAGCTGTAGTAAAAAGACTTCAGCAGAGGGTAGCTTGGCATACTACATAAATGTCCAGATAAATAACAGAAGATGCGCACAGACAACCTTTATGAATGCCTACATTTCTATTTAAAGTAAAGTTCACCTATAGCAACAGAGGTTCAATGGTACAGTGATTTCTTTACCTGTCAATTCAGGACATTTGTCTGTGCCCCAACAAACCATGGAGTTACTTTAGCTGGTGACTGGCCCACACCTGGAGGCTCTAGTCTAGTCAGTTTACTGGATTTTCTCCGTAGAAATCCATCAGTTACAGGTAGGATACAAATATAATGAAAGTCACTATTCCTGCTGAAATTGCATTACCAGGTGACAATCATTTAATATATATGGGTACCTTTCGTCTATCCTTTGTGTGCCATGTATGCACTTAAAATATCAAGAACAATACAATGAGAGAATTTATGCTGACAGCTTTCAATGATGGCTTATGCTACATGTTAGCATCAGTCAATCCTTATTATGTGATATGCACCCAAGAATTTATTTTGTGTCTCATTCTATCTAAACCCCTGCCTGTCTGGGGGCCATGATACTACGTAGATTTTGTAATGCATCTTTCAGAAGAAGACTTTTTAATATATATGGGTAAACAAAACCCCAAACTCTATAGACTGTACAACACAGCTCACATTATGTCAGAATTATTCAAGATAGTACTATAATAATAATGAAAACATATCTATTTAACATCTGCAGGGCTAGAGGAAATAATGTAACCCACTAGTGTCTACAAATAATAGCAAAATAGCCTGAAGAGATCTACTTGTATTTCTATGATATATATATATATATATATATATATATATATATATATATATATATATATATATATATATATATATATATATATATATATATATATATATATATATATATATATATATATATATATATATATATACACACATTCACAAAACAAAAATGGCGTCGTATTCCTAATCGCTGAATATGTATGCATCACTGATCCCTTCATTTCAAGTTACGCATTAATTTGCTTATTCTGAAACTTTGCACTGAGTGGAAGGCAGTTTGGAATAAAATAATCACATATTGTAATAGGAAACAGAGAACTCCGAGCGGGGACGGAGAGAGGTGGAGGAGGCAATCACTACAGAAATAGAAGAGATGAATGTGTTCTGATGCTGCACAGACATCACCAGCAAGACAATGCATCTGACAATGTTTCACAGGGGGATGAAATGCCTCACCCTAATTCCAGCCAATCAAGCCCAAGCTTGAACTTGAATGCATTTCACTAATGTGCTTCCAAATCCACTTCTAATATTTTCTTGGAATTTATTATGCATCTGTTTAAAACATGTAGATTGGATGATCTCTCAGATGTAGGGGAAAATTTAAAGCATAAATTAAAGCTACCTAAACGTGATGATGCAAATACAGCTATCATATAAAAAACAGAAGGAGGGAAGGGGATCTTATTTTCTCTTTTTTTCCTATGAAATGCCCAGCGAATCAAAAAAAAAAAAAAAAAAAACATACAATTATAAATATTTATTTTATGCCCATTAGGAACTATGTAGTAGCAACAATATGTTATTCGGTACCATTGTTTATTACGAAAGACATACAGTACAATATCTAATACCTATCCTTCTCGACACTGACAGAGGTAGTGTTACACTAGCGGGACAACCATAAGAAATAATGCCAATATTATAAACAGTTTAAGAATATTCTTAATTTACTGTGACAATCAAGCCCAATTAGACTACGGACCTGATTGTTCCATAGAGACCTACGGAGATACTCTTTAGGAAGGTGCCAAAAGGAGGCAAAAGGAGAGACACATTGGGTGCGTCCACCCTTGTCTGTGCCTGGACAAAAGCCCTAAGGGCCTGGGGGAGTCAATTAGAGAATGACCAAGTACAGCATTGTGTTTAGTTGTTCATATATTGAGGAATATAACCTTGAGCCCTTTAAGAAAAAGATAAATATGAAAGTGTGCCGAGACTCACAGAGAGTGTAATTGGGGCAATAGACAAGCTGTAGTCTGAATAAAAATAACACACTACATAAAACATAGACACAATCAAACCACACAATTGAAAATACTACTTGGTGAAGAGTGAGGAAGTGATTGTGTTATGTTCCAAACCCCAGAATTGGAGGGGTGGAGTGGGAAAGGAATCCAAAGGAAGCTAGTCTGGGGAGGAAAAGATGCTAGACTGGCCCAATTCATCTATGGCTTTAGTTGTTCCATAGAGAAGAGGAAGCTGCCTGCAGACGGACGCTTGTTTAGGGTGGTGGCATTGAGACTCCCCATGTGTGTGCCTGAACAGACAGCTCTGACTTAAGCTGGCCATAGATGGTTCGAATCTCTCAGCAGGGACTGGCCGAGATTCAAACCATCCATGGGCAGGCTAATTGTAACCAAATTGATTGTTGTACAACCAGCCTGTCAGATTTTTTATGCAAATATTGCTAGTGGCTATAGCTGCCAGCAATAATCACTGTGTTTTCCTGGCAGGCACGGGGCTTGCCCCAGCGCCTCCCCACTGGGAGAACACAACAGCTCAGTGGGAGGGGTTCCCCCATCAACACTGACTGTGTTGATGGGGGAATCGTGTGATTTTATTTCTTGCAAATGATGGTTGCAGGAAAGAAAAATCACATCAGTTATGGCCAGCTTAAATGAGAAACCGAGGCAGTCAGAGGAGGCTGAAAGGTTTTTTTTTTTGTCTTACTGTGTTTGTTCCGGATAATGTCCCCTGCATATGAAGCACCTATTGTAACTCTTTTTTCAGGGGAAGTAAAATGGGTGGAAAGACCTCTAAACACACTTTAGTGTGCTCTGATTAAATAGTCACCTGTGCTGCTCTCATTAGTGTGTGTTTATCTATACTGCAGGGCTCAAAATTTCAAGTTCTGAGCTACTAGCCAGGCCTTAAGGGTTTCCTCGCCACTAGTTGCCCCATCCAACCCCTACCCTGCCCCGCCCCTAAACACTGCCTCATAAATTATTTCATGAAATTACACCTAAATGTTTTATGCAGAATTAAGTTACAAAATTAAATATTAACAACAACTTTATCAGTGCTCATCGATGCAGCCTCACCTGTACCCAACAATGCAGCCTTACCTGCACAGGGGAAGAGGAGAGGAAGAGGATTGCAGGCCGGATCATCAGAGAGCGGGGGAACATTGCTGTTACAGCTTTCATTTGAATTGCTGTGTGTTCTCGCCGTCACCTAAAGCCCCTCCTCCTGGCCCGGGTACTTTGATATGTCACACATTCTGGCATTGGACGGGTGATCTGTCTATCAAAGTACCCGGGCCAGGAGGCGGGGCTGTATGTGACGGCGAGCAGCGGGAACACACGGCAATGCAAATGAAAGCTGTTACAGCAATGTTTCCCGTTCTCTGATAATCTGGCCGCCTGCACTCCTCTTTTCCCCCTCTGCGATCGCTGGGAGAACAGCTCCCATTCAACTCGGCCTGTCGGCGGTGCTCACCAGCCATCATTTTCCACTTGCAAAATGCGAGTGAAAAATTTGAGGGCGGCTGTAATGTATATGTATATATCACAACTATTTACTGTTCCATGCCATGGCTGCTGGACTGAATTATCACATGAGCCATACGTCTTCACTAAGAACGAACATATCTACCCATTTTATCATGCATATTACTAGAACTGTGGCACCAATATATTTCCCAAACATGCCTAACACCTGTTTCTTGTCAATACTTCATTGCAAAATAAAGCAGTGTGAGAGGTCCACGGGATCATTCACAATCAATACTATGAAGGCTGGATGTTTGATGAGATCAAAGTATAAGCTGTAAGGTATTAATAGGGGTTTCCACTTAAAATGTAAATGCTGAGGTAATCTTAAACTAAAAATCTGGTAGTGGATCCCTTTGCCAGTCCACTGCTTGATATAAGTAACATAATGGCACATACAAAATTCTATAGAAAGCATCCCCATCTTTCAGCAAAGAGATCCAGTTGAATTAGTTTCAAGTTAAAAAAAAATAGGAGGGCTCCGATGCAAACAATTGCATATGAAAGATGCACACTGCATCATACCCGCGTCCATATTTCAAATTTCTACTACTTTCAGTGGGAACACCAACAATGGGGTGTACTTTATATAAAAAGTAGTAAGGCTTGTTCACACCATGTTCAATCTACTTCTACGTTACATCCAGCAAATACAGCCAAGAAGCAGGGCGCGCACATGAGAAAGTCTTCAGCTAAACTTTGCCAGGTCTGGATTTGGGAGTGTTGCGTTATAGTTTTGAAAAGCCAGCAATGTAGATCCAAATTATTTATTACCACTGGTAATATCATAACTCAAAAACAACATCAGAGGACTTCCACATTATGAACTGTTAAGAAAAATACTCAAACTACTATTCTTCATGAATTTCACAGTAATGGAAATTACATACATTTTAAAAATAATTTCAAGGCCTCCAAAGACCCATCTGCGTGTCTCCTCTATGAAAAAAGACCCACTGCAAAAAGCCAGGTCCTTTACACAAAAGGCTCGAACCATCCACTCAATTAAAAGACTGTCACAGTGGTCAATGTCAGTTAGGAAATTTATAGCCAACTAAAAGCATTCAACAGTTTTAGCAGTCTGTAACCTTTGTACTTGAATTAAGACTTCATGGTACAACCTTTACATCTTCCAAAACACAATTCACAGTTTTCACAATTAGGTAACTGCAGAGGTGTCCAAGTGAGCCATTATCAAAATGGCTAAGTACAAAGTTTTATTCCAGTATTTTATTGTATGCTGCTAAGAATGATGAATTCAGTTCCAGTGCTTAAAGCTAGTAATATACTGCATTAGTGATTTTTTTTTTCTAGGTTGTCACTGCTTGAAAGCCGAAGCAATTAGAAATATGGAGATGATGGGAACGATCTGGAATTACACTCACATCCTTATCCTTTGGAACTTTCAAATATAATAATGAGAATTTTCTGCAACATCATTGATTCTCTCTTCTTTGCATTTTCTAAGTATTAAAACTTCAAGAAAAGTAAAGAAAAATAGGAAGAGGATTGTTTTTAAAACTAAGTTTTGTACATAATGAGGGAAAGGGTCAAGAAACAATCCTCAAAGTTCTATGCCGAAAGATAGGCCAATTTACTTTAAATTTATACAATTTCTTACTCTTTAATTGTTAATTTAGAGGTTAGGAAAATTGATAAATTGACGTTTTTACTATTTTTTGGTAAGAATGTAAATTTCAGCCTAACTTGCTTTATTATGAAGATGAGGAGGGCAGGAGGTTTTCTGTGTTTAAGCAGAGGATCACTTTTACATTTGTAAAGAGGCAAAATATAAAGTTGACCATAGAAGGATAAAAAAATCAGCCAGTTCAGCAGGGACCTGATGAATTTTCGATCCATGTATGGTTGTCTGCGTTCAACAGAGGTTGATCTTTAGATTGACTTCTGTTGAACCTCGCTTGTGGATGGAGAAATCCACTCAGCCTATTTAGTACATGAACAGGCATACCCTTTAACATATTTTTTGTGACACTTCATTCATGAAGGTGTGTTCAAGAGCCTTGTGCTACACAGTTTAATGTCTTATGGCTTGGCACTTCCATACTTCAGGGCCATTGCAATTTTTTGCCCTAGCTGCTCAACCACGAAATTGGTAGCAAAAATACTGACACATACCACTATGATGGTTCTAGTAAGTAATATTAAACAAGAAACGTGCATAAGCAGGAGAATAGTCATTAAACATAAAAGGTCTAAAAAATTATCCCCCAGGATTTTCGTGATAGGAAGTTATTTTATGCCTTGTGTATTTAAACTAGATTTCCATCCCTTCAAATTTCTGCATGGTACCCGTTCTCTGGATAGAATATATTGGGAGCAAGTTCTGCTCCTTTCTAATGCCTCGTACACACGGTATGATTGTTGGTAGGGGATCTTCTGTTGACAGACTGTTGTCCTAAAATCTTACCGTTAGTACGCTCCTTTTGACAATTGCTGTCCAACTTTCGGCCGACAAATGTTGGATGGCACGCTAGTAAATTTTCGGCGGACAACGGTTTGACGTCAGGTTTTCGTATGGACACAAATCCGTCACATAAAAGACGAAAGTACAAACAAGCATGCTCGGAATCACCTGCTCACCAAACACGAAATTAGCAGAAGGGGCCCAAAGGGTTGTGGTCAAGAGCTGAAATTCCTCGTAGTACATCACTACGTTTGTGTTTGTTGCACAACAACTGTGTACCGTTAGTATGCAAGACAAGATCCTGGCACATGCCCTTTTGACAAAAATCAGGTGCTCGATTGGCCAACAATCGTACCATGTGTACGAGGCATTAGAAAGTCTAGGCCTAATGGCAGGAATAGCAACATTCTGAAAAAAAAATATAAGAGGATCCTTTATTAACACGTTTCATTAAATGTGTAGTTATTGCTTCCCCTTATCGTGTTACACAGAGGCTCATGGTCAAACCTAGGGAAAAGATAACCCAACATTACATTAGAAGTACTGATAAAATACTGCTTACTCTAGTCTGTCATAAGAATTTAATTTAACTGTAGCCAAAGATATGTTGAGTGCAAAATAAATCTAATGTGATTATCTATCCTGTCTGCACTGCAGCTAGACTTGACCTCATTGGCAGTGCTGGGAATCAGTGAGTGCGCTGACACATTTCTTGTGTCCTTTGAAAGGCTGTGACTTTGATATTCTCCCTCTGCATCGGAACATTAAATTGGCTTTCTTGGTATGCCATAGGCTGACAGGGAGGAATACACAGCCGAGCCAAGGTCTCGGTGCATAAATACAAAAGTGATATAAGGATATCTACACGCATAAAATAAAACTGTGGTTAGAAGGAGAACCGCATAGATTTGTTTAGCTGGAGACTGCAAGGCTGATGGATGTTGCAAACAAGTAGAGAGAAAATGTCTAATTATCATTGAGGAACCACTGCAGAATTGGTCTCATTCATTAGATACAAGTACTGCCAGATTGGCATTAAGTCCCTTCCAACCGTCCAGATCACAAAAGCAAAATTAGCAGCAGTGATTTGTGGTGGCTACAAATCTTTCTCGTTGAGAGCTTTTGTTTCTGGGAAAATAATGTACTGCAGACAGAGTGATCACTATTTCATAGCAACTCCAGCAATTCTGTTTAGGCACAGGCCGATTCTTCTTTGGCAACATTTACCTTGGGCACAAAACTGCCAGCTTCAGTAACTACATATCTTTCAGCCACTGAAACCCACCTCACACTGGGCATTTGTAACCACACAGACACCTACCCAGCTACAATGAAGCAAGAGTATAACAGCATAGCTGAACTTGCGGAAAAGCCTGGTAAAAGGCGAGTATGCAGACAAATAGGCATTAATATATTGACATAGTAACAAGTAGTAAAAAAGCTTTAAACCATGCCATCACTGACCTCTGCGGGCACCATGAAATTTTCCCCAAAAATCACCAGGAGGCACTGAAAATCTCAGCACCTCTCCTTTTTTGTCTGGCAGCAGAAACTTAGCAGCCTGCCAGCCTTCTAATGTAAACAAGCAGCAGCTGATGTAAGCGGTTAGAAACAGAATGAAACCCGACTTCAGCATCTCCGTTGTGATGTTTGAGGAGGAATTACAGCAGAGAGCCTGCAGCTACACATGTCAGAGAGGTCTTTTTTTTTTTGCAGCTCTTTTACTGCTTGTGAAAAATATGTTATTACGTTAATGGCCATAATTTGGGCAGAGGTGCACTTTAAAGGAGAAGTACAACCAAAGCTCGTTTGGCTGTACTTCTCCTGTGGATCACAGAAGTGCACTCCTGTGACACGTTTTCTGCAGACAGTGGGCTGAAGCTCGCTGTTGGTTGAGGACACAGAGCCGGTCCAAGCTCAGGCAAGATTGCGACAATGAGGTCGGGATCCACTCACATGCCTGGACAGGCACCTGGCTCAGCCGCTTAGCGAGCTGTTGAGAGCCTGACCCGGCCGCTCCCACCACTCCACAGCCCAGCGCTCCAGTGAGCAGGGGGGGGGGGGCAGAGCAGAGAACAGTGACTGACAGTTAGCAGCTCTCCGCTCAGGGAGCGGTGAGAACTGAGTGATCAGTGGTGGTGGTGAGTAGAGCCCACAGGGGGACTGATGCTGCATCCACCTAGGTAAGTATGATTTTTAAAAAAAATATTTCCATACTTCTCTTTTAAGGAAGGGTTCGTTTAAAGGGGGCCTCTTGGTGGAGTATCTCTCTTCTCACTAAAAGCTAACAGTGCTGAAAACAAATTTACATAGCTACAAAGCACCATCCAGTTACACAGTCCTTTTGGCCAGTGTAACAGCTGAACCTTAAAATGACTGACTTTCAGACACATCACAGATGATGAAGCACTCATGGTTAAACAGATTAAAGAAAAGTAAAGAGTGTGGCACATTTTAAGGAATGGCAAACGTGCTCCTTTTTTGCAGATAAGCATTCCAGAAATGGCTCTGTGGTAGCTAGGCAGAAGATGTATTTCGATAAAGTTTCAGAATACTAATCATCTTGGCTGGTATGCAGTGATATTCAAAAAAGCTTGGGTGTCATTCGTTTTTCACAGGTAAAAGGTTTGTGCAGTCAGGTGTATTTCCTCAATTGCCTTTTACATTCCATTTTTAGGTTCAGCACTAGTAGAAGCGTGTTGTGCCATGTTAGTCATCAAAGCAGAAAGTTCTGAGTGATAGCTTTCACTGACAATCGTAAGATATCGTAATGATACAAGCTTTTAAAAACACATTAGGTTTAACACTTTAAGAGAGACTGATGCAAGAAGAAGGACTTGCAAAAAGACTCATTTAACCCTATGAACTATTGAAGACCCTATTATTATGGCTGACAAGCAGAGATCTTCCTTCTTTATAAGCATCTTTACTTGTCATTCACTTGGTGCCATTGCTGCATGCCCAGAAAATGAATGGTCTCTGTAAGATTTTTTTTCCTTTACTCAAAGCCACCTCAATCTTTAAAGTGGCCATGGAATGGATAACGGGTAGAATGAAAAATACCCACATGCCAAAAGGCTTAACAATTAGTTCAAGAAACAATGTCCTGCAGTAACTAACCACAACCAAGTGAAAAGGTAGGTTACCATTGTGCATTCTACTCTTAAAGTGTGTCCAAAACCAATTTTTTTTTTAGTTTTGGTAGCAGAGAATGGTTGCCAACCCTGTCAGGATCTTATTGTGGTCAGCTTCCCTTTTGGGAAAATTCAATCCTCTATTGGTCTTGATGGCGAGAAATTGCAAAAGTTTGACAAAAACTGTCTAAATGGGGATATCTTAAATTTAACAGAGATTTTCTCTCCTGCCCTTATGTGTTTAGGAGACAGCAAGTAAAGAGAGGTCTCCTCAATAGAACACATGGAAATAAAATAAATAACTGAGGCAGGGTCAACACTTTTTTTTCGATCTAAAAAAAAAAAAAAAAAACCTTTTAGCTTTAAATATACTTTAAATTTCTTACTGCCAGGGCTTTTTTTGCTCACCTGAACAGTAAATTAACTGACTTGATGATCTTGCACTGTAAAATTGCCTTTACCTTTGTAAGTTACCAACTCAATGTATTACATACATTTATGCAATATGTAAATATAGGGTGCAGACTTCATACAGCTGCAATAACTGGCGTCATAAAAACAGATGCATGAATTTCTGCATAACATTTAAACATACATTGACTGGAGGCACAGGCTAATTGTCCTAAACAACCCAGATTAACATATCACATACATGTGCTTCCATGTATTTTACAAGTACCATAGTAGAAATAAGTTGAATTTCAACAAAAAACAAAACAAAACAAAAACAACAGGGTTATTCAATATGACAAAGAGCACTGTGCAAAAGTTCAGTAACCCACCAACCAATCAGAAATAATGAGCCACTTCTGTGACCTGTCCGAACTGAATTCTGGCTGTTAGCTTTGGGTTACTGCTTTTTGTGCAACATTACTTTTTGCAGTGTTTTACCAAATAGGCCCATTAGTTTAGGGTTTTAGTGTACAATATGAGAAATCATATATCATTAGCAGCATTTTAAGTATGCTCCATCTGAGGTCCCAAACATACATTTTGGGAGACTGTGCAATGCCCTTTTATCAGTAGTAAAATTTTCATAAATGTTCCCATTCACAACAGGTTAACAGTACATAACTTATAAAAGCTGCCTGCCTCCAGGTTGCCCTTAAGACTGTTTGTTGCCATGTATTAATGGTATGACATACACTGAGATGTCATCTCCTGAGCCAAGCTTGTCATTGGATATTCTCCATCCTCTGTCTTTTAGTACACCTCTTGCTCGCATTACCAGGTCCTGAGCAGCCATTGTGTATCTGTCCAAACCAAACAACACTGTTACTGCATATAACATAAAACCAATTCTACAGACAAATAGGATTTCATTTTGCATTGCCTTGGCTTGTATTGATTGCATTAGCACTTAGAAGACTAAGCAGCGGCAACATTTATGACTAAAGACCATTTGTATGCATTCCTATATTCTGCAGATGAATGTGAATGATGGGACAGTTTGTCAATAAACATTCAAAGAAAACAGCACAACGTGAATGTTTATTTGCCATTATAAGTGAGGAGTCTGAACATGCTGCTACTATGTACAATGAAGAATCAAGCTTCCATAATGCTCTCATTGCACAAAAATAGAAAGCCTTTCTTAGTTCCCAATTTTGTATCTAATTAATGGATAGTGCTGAAATAGGAAAGCTAAGGGATTTAGGTAGCTTTTGGAGATTTATATGGTTAAGACATTTCTATTACAAGAAAAATCATATGTAATCACAAAATTACCTCTAGTAACTATGTCTTCTTGGTTTGTATACCATTTAAAAAAATTATATATATATATTTTTTAAATATGGATCTATCTCTTCTAATCCTGTGGTTACCACCTGTCATTATTAGAGGATTAAAACATGACAACAGTGCACAGCACTTCTAGGATGAGGTTTGTAAGTCACAGCGCTGGGCTAGTAGACCCACACTAGGATCCACTTGCCTCTAGGTTCTTTGGTGTATGACTGGTGTGCTATAGAGGTAGTACCATTGACAACTAGCAAAACAAACTTGTGACTCTTTACTGACAGCTATCAATCAAAAACAGAAGTTGCAAATCCATCACAATTATACCTACCTTCATGAGCTTCCTCCAGTCCCAGTGCTATAAAAATATTGCATCTCATAGCGAGAGGCACATGTGGGACTATTCACCTTCTCATAATTTAGTGCTCAGTGCAGCCAACATAGGAGGATGGACTTCAAGAGAATCTAGCAGCAGATTAGTGTTGGTGGAGAAACATGAAGGTAGGTGCAGGCACCTTATGGAACCTGTTTTATAGCTTCTGTATTGGATTGTTTGGTTGTCTGTCAGTAGAGTCTCCTCGGACCTCTGTAACTTAGTACTGTATGTTCATTATAAAAAGAGTTGGAGCACCTGAGACTGGAAGGATACTAAGCATACATAGTTTCATAGTTAGTAAGGTTGAATAAAGACATCAGTCCATCCAGTTCAACCTGAGTGAGTGTCTACAATTGTCCCTATCCCTGTACATTGCACACTCACATCAGTCCATACCCTCGAGGAGCCCACAATCCAAGGTCCCCATTCATATACTAGGGCCAATTTTTGGACAGAAGCCAGGCACAGGGAGAACATGCAAACTCCAGGCAGGTAGTGTCGTGGTTGGGATTTGAACCAGCGACCCTTCTTACTGCTAGGTGAGAGTGCTAACCACTACACCACTGTGCCGCCCGAAAAACAATTAGCACTTAACAAGATTCTTGGGCAAACACACTGTAAACACACTGTAAAGTTCCTGATCTCAATAGTACACACGAAGATGTGAGAACGGCTTCCCAGCTAGTGGGTGGGGGGACAGCATCAGCCAGCACTGATATTAAATCAGCTGGGTACATCTGTGCATAAGGAACAGGAAGGTTGGAAGGTGTAGCTCTAAAACATTTTTTTTTGGCCAACTAGTTAACACAACATCAAGGCTTTTACTTTATGAGGGCTATGTGTTATGTATCCACAGTGCTCCAGTCCTTTGTTTGGTCTCAGTTCCCTTGTGTAGCTACGTGTCTGGTCTCCCTAGCTGCTTATCTTGATAGTTAGGAACATCTACCCTGTTTCCCCGAAAATAAGACCTAGCGTGATTGTTGGTGATGGCTGCAATATAAGCCCTACCCTCCAAATAAGCCCTAGTTAAAGTCCTTGTAGGTCTTATTTTCAGGGTAGGGCTTATTTTCAGGGAAAGAGGGTAAGGCTTATTTGGGAGGTAGGGCTTATATTGCAGCCATCACCGACAATCACGCTAGGTCTTATTTTCGGGGAAACAGGGTAGCACTCCTGCTGCATCACAGCTGCTGATCTCATTCCAGCATCCTGGTCTTGGCTGTGATACATTCTCTCTGTCTGTCCACCTGCAAGGTGATTATTGTGGCCAGTCTCTGGGTGGAGACCAAACCTGATTTAAGCCAGCTAAGCCTGCAGTCTCATGCTTGTGATATTGTGTTTGTAACACGTGCTCCAAGCTCTGAACTCTGCCTGCAGTTTGACTACGGATTTGACCCAAACTATTCTGAACCTTGCCTGCCTTGTACCTGGACTGTTATTGAACCACTCTGCCTGTCTGCCAACTGCAAGTAGTGGTTTGCTGTGCTCACTTTGTGCCTGCCCTGGTGTGGTAGTCAGGTACTATAGCATTTTGTATAATTCCTGGGGGCAACTGAATACCAGTAGGCCTGCGTGCCTTATAATAAAGGGAGCTGCTGTAGGTGAAGAACACAGAGGCCAGCTATAGTTCTTGACCACCTGAGTTAGGGGTAAGAGTGACAGGTAACCGGGTAAGGATGGTAAGAAAGGCCACTTTCTGACACAAACATTTTATTAGGAGGAGTATGATTCAGGATCAAGTGGTATAAACCGAGGTGTTCCCAATATCTCTCTTTATATAAAGTAAACAGGTGAACAAGTTGACAACAGGTGAGTGAAAATACACTTAGTTGTGAATTATCTGTCTAACTTAGAAAGTACCCTTTGGGATACAATAATGGGACCATGGTGCATAGCAGATAAAAGGTAGTTTTGCTAAATGAAGGGCTCTTCTGCCCCTTTACTCATCGTTAGGCAATGCTTGCTAACAAGCACATTACTGTAATATCTGTATTTCATGGATACACAAAAGGAAATAAAAATGCAGTTAGGAGTGCACACTGCAGCTGAGCTTACAAAGAGTAGATTACTTATGTGTGAAGTGGAAATACTGGTTTCTGGGTAATGGGATTACGTAATAAGGAAAGGTACAAACACTCTTATGTGAATTTGAAGAGTGTAGATTAGGCTTTGTAAACTTGTGGTAATAAAGAGATTAAAATTAACTCCTTGTTATATGTTTAGGTTCCTAATGATAGAAGCTCTCCCTTTTCTTTTTTGCAAATAAAATCCTTTTCCTTCTTAAGTTTTTTTTGTTTTATTACATAGCTATTCAGAACTCCTAAATCTGAATCAGAGAGCATAGGTTTTCAAAGATCAGGATTCAAGGATGATCTGAAATTGACATTTAATTACAAAATAAACTGTATTATACCATGCTGCCAAGACAAAATAAATGTCCTCGTTTATATACCGTATTTATCGGCGTATAACACGCACCGGCGTATAACACGCACCCCAAGTTTAGGAGGGCATTTTAAGGAAAAAAAGTTTTAGGAGGGAAGTTTAGGGAAAAAAAAAAAAACTTACATTTAAGCGTCATTTGCAGCTTGCCCAGCGTCATTTGCAGCTTGCCCAGCGTCATTTGCAGCTTGCCCAGCGTCATTTGCAGCCTTGCCCAGCGCCATTTGCAGCCTTGCCCAGCGTGATTTGCAGCCTTGCCCAGCGTGATTTTCAGCTTTGCCCAGTGTGATTTGCAGCCTTGCCCAGTGTGATTTGCAGCCTTGCCCAGTGTGATTTGCAGCCTTGCCCAGTGTGTATTGCAGCCTTGCCCAGTGTGTCTTGCAGCCTTGCCCAGTGTGTCTTGCAGCCTTGCCCAGTGTGATTTGCAGCTTGTCAGCGTCTGTGGCATGTTTAAATTTCCCGCCGGAGAAGAACGAGCGGGCGCCGCCATTAAAGACCGAGCGCCTCCGGAAAAGCCCGAGCCGTCTGTTCGGCTCCACTCGCAGTCCCGCCTCCCTGCTGTTTCGGAAGCGAGAGCAGGGAGGCTTGACTGCGAGCGGCGCCGAACAGTCAGATCGGTCTTTTTTGGCTGCGCTCGTTTTTTTTCGGCGGCACTCGTTTTTTTTCGACAGCACTGGTTTTTTTTCGGCGGCGCTCGTTTTTTTTTGACGGCGGTCGCCATTTTTTCGGCGCCGTTTGATTTTTTTTGCCACTTTTTTTTGGGGGATCGGCGTGTTATACGCCGATAAATACGGTAGTACTTGGGTTTGAGGGATGATAAAAACATATGGTCGAGCTAAATTTTCATGGCCCTAGTTGCATCCTTTTCAGCTGTATAGGCAGCAATTGGGGGTACATATGTAGCAGCTATGATGCTTTGGATTGTGGCACAGGTGTGACCTATTCAACTGAATGGATTGCACTGCAACCACATGCAATGCAATGTGCTGGGGATTTTTAGGTTTAAAAAAAATAGACATGAGGAGGTGACATAACACCTTCCCACCACCTGTCAAATGCCCTTTGATCGCTCTTCAGAGGGCTAACATTAATGTAGACCAGTCTGCTTTCCTGTGTGGTGCGATTTTCACACTGGATTACACAAAAGTAGTGCATGTACTACTTTTCAGAAACAGGGGCTGACTCCCCTCAGTGGTAACCCTAGGCAAATTGACTGCTTGTGCTTGTGTACGCTCCTACTTCCCAATGCATTTCAATGGTATGACCATGTTCATCATGCCGTTCATACAGTATATGCCGGTAAAGGTATTTCATAATTTCAAGGTAATTATCACTTAGTACTAGAATTAGTGACTAGTATTTAATGAAATTCAAAATCTTGATGAGAAGGAATGATACTATCATGTACCAGGTAGCAGAGCCTGAAATTATGAGGAAAGTCTCTTACACCTCTGACTCAGGGCCCCTGGTAGTGTGAACAGAAGGCACAGGAGTGCAGAGTGGTATGAGTGCCTGTAGGTCTTGCCAGCAGCAGAGTGGGTATCCACGCCAGGCAGGAATGGTCGTCAGTAGTCTTCAGTGAAGCAGGCGGGCTGGTAGACAGCTGGTGGATGGCAGACTGAAGCAGGCTGGTACTGGCGACAGCAGGCCGCTGAGGCATGCACTGGTAGCAGACTGTAGAACAACAGGATGTAAGGAAAGTACTGGAAACCTCAGAAAGATTAGCAGTGTCAGGCAGGCTGTATCATACACTGGCAAGCCCAATCACATACAGAGGAGCAGGCAATATTGTGGTCGGAGTACAAGCCAGGCCAGGAGCCAATCAGTGGAAGAGAAGCAAATGGAGCAGACAGAAGCAGATTTCAAGGACAAGCCATGGTCAATGTAAGCAGAGTTCAGAAAATGGCCAGACAAGCCGGGTCAGCAACTGGAATCAGGGTGCAGAATCACAGGGTCACAGGATACAGGGAAGGCTGAAAGAGAATTTAGCACTGAACCCGAGCGCTGACACAGTTTAAATAGTCCATTTGGCGCCAACATCTGTCACAAGTTTCCACCCACTGACAAAAATGGGGCACAATTCCTCCCAATGACACCAACAATGGGGCCCAATGACACCAATGGTGAGGCACAATTCCTCCCAATGACACCAACAATGGGGCCCAGTGACACCAATGATGGGGCACAATTCCTCCCAATGACACCAACAATGGGGACCCAATGACACCAATGATGGAGCACAATTCCTCCCAATGACAACAATGATGGAGCACAATTCCTCCCAATGACAACAATGATGGGACACTATTCCTCCTACTGACATCAATGATGAGGAATTGTTTATTTCTAATGACATTGGGACCTTTTTTACTCCCAATGGCCACAGTCTGGCTCCCCTTAAGTCTAAAGGACAGTAAACTGGCCTTTTGTTTAGAAAGTTTGGAGACCCCGGGTCTAGAGGAACCATGTTGTCTACTGGCATGCCCTTCCTATAGTACCCCAATGTTGGTGTTAGAGGGAAGTATAGTGACCCATTGTTGGTGTTAGTGGGAGAAATAGTGACCCATTGTTGGTGTCAGCAGGAGAAATAGTGCCCCATGCTTGGTGTTAGTGGGAGGAATACCGCCCCATTATTTGTATAAGTTTGAGGAATAGTGCTCCATCATTGGCGTCAATGGGAGAAATAGTGCTCCATTGTTGATGTCAGTGAGAGGAATAGTGTATTTTATCAGTGGGAGGAAAGGTGCCTCAGGGACCAGATAAAAGAAAAGGAAAGGGCCACAGTTTGGAGCCCACTGATTTAGAAATTCCCTCTATGCAACCTCAGGATGAAAAAGTATAAATGTAGATGTGGGTGAGGCTTAGGTGCCCATGTGGGGACAAGTGGAACTGCACTCGTTAATGCCTGAACTTCAGGCTGTGAGCTGTGGTCATGCGACAGTCAACATTAAAGCAGGTCCTCTAGACGAGATGCAATGACACTGTTAACGCCTTGCTCTCTGTTTTGACTCCGTTACACTGATGACACGTTTAAAAAATTCTTGCTTCTTGTTATTGTATATGCTTAGTATGGGGCCAGGAACATTTACTTACCAAGAAAGTATAAACAGAGGTAAATATATTTAAACATATAGACCAACCAATAGACCTTACAAATATCTTTAGGATTAAAAAAGTCCCCGTTCACTGCTTTTAAGGCTGCACTAAACAAAACATTTGTAGTATAATGGTCTGTGTGACAGATGGTAGAAGCTCCGATCACTGCATTTTACTTTCCTCTTTAGTTTGCAAAATAACTGCTTGAAATTGCTAAAACATTTGCTGCTTTTTAAAAAATTCTTTATTTCCTTTTGTAGCTATTTATATAAGCTGCATTGACATTTCCTATAACAGTCAAACTGTACATTGAGTTTGTCCTCCTTGTTTACATAGTTTTTTTTTTAGGGCTGTGAAAATTAAAGATTAATTCCTCGATTAATCGTAAATTTTTTTGATCGATCAAAATTCTTTTGATCAGTAGTACTCACCTCTCCGCCGGCTTCTGGGTCTTCAGGGAGTTCCGTCGGAGATTCGGTGACGTCACCGGACTCCTCCCCCTTCCACAAGTGCTTCCGTCTGCTAACGAATTGAAGGGGGGAGGAGTCCAGTGATGTCGAAGTTCTGATTGAACGTAGCGCGTACGGGGAAGGAGCTACGCATGACGTCACCCGCTGCTGCCCTACGGAACTAACACGATTGTCAGCTTTGCAAAGCACGTTTATTGGTGTAAACTGTAAATAACTTAAATCAATTCAATCATTTTATTAATACATAAAATTCTCACTTGTAAACAATAAATATAAACAGCTCAGTCTTCAGGACTCAAGCAATACCGCATATCAATAAAACAAGTCCCCCCTTTAAATGTAAAGGGTGACAAAACCACATAACGTGCCTGCGACAAGGGTGGGGAGCTTGTTGCTGTACTCTGACCAGCTGTGAGGAAATTCCCACGGGGGCCCCCTTATATAGATGAGCCATGTCGTGTGACCTTCTGGAACATTCCAATGCGGTCATGTGACATTCCCCAATTTTCTCCAATGTGACATGACCCCAATTTTCCCACCTGACATACTATTAAGCTTTCTTAAATTGACCATGCCTCTTTTTTTTTTTTTTTAAATAATAGCTGTCCGGGGAGGCCACATGTCCATGCTGTTTGGGCCAAAATGCTTTAGCCCTTTCAGTCTATTCTTTTATACCAGGTACCATAGTTGTCATATAAAGCCACACCAAAATTCTAAAGCAGAAAGAAGAGCAGTAGCTGCATAAAGGACTGCATTACACTATAGAATATTGTACATAGAATCACCTGCATTTACAAACAGCAAATTTGCCAACCAGCAGGCTTTTGTTAGAGGATTTATTTTCTAACCATAACATGAATTAATTTAATGTTAGCTGTAAGCAGCAAGCTCATACTGGAAATATAAAAACACTTGAATTTCACTTCCGGTTCCGGCATCACATGTGAGGGAGCGAGAAACAGAGGCTCCGGACCATCCATCATAAAAAACTGTCCCCTCTTGCCCGTGGACAGTGAGTGACTCCCGGCCCACCTCTCACCTGCACAGAGGCTTAGGTAGACAAACAAATACATGGTCCATGGCCCCTCCGAACGCTGCTGCAGCCTCCAGCTTGGAGCTCTCCCTGCAAGGCATAATCACAGCCAATATGGCAGACAGAGCAGATGCCTCATGCATCACTACAATCCTTGCAGACTCTGCACATCATCCGACCACAGTGCCCCCCCATCCGAGGATCCTTATTTGGACTTAGCTCAGGCAGTTGCCACACTGCTATCTCCCACAATAACTGCAGCGGTTGACAGGGCCATTAGCTGCAGGGATCATGCAGCTAAGGAAAGAGCTAGGTGACCACACCAAAAGGCTCTTCGAAATAGAGCACAGCGTATCTGATCTAGAAGATGAAGTATAAAACTCCTTTACCACAGATCAGCAATCTAAACAGGACCAGCAGTTTATATTTGACAAGCGGAATGACCTGGAGAACCGCTCCAGGCGCAACAACCTGTGGGTTATTGGTCATCTGGAATCCTTCAATGCCGATTCACTGGCCGACATTTGTGCCACATGCATTCCGCATGCTCTGGGAATCTCATTCTCCTGTACAGTCGAGAGGGCCCACCGGGCTAGAGGCATCTTCCAATGACAGATGTACGGCGAGACCCGTCATAGATTGTTTTTTTTCTATGCTGACAGCGTTAATATCCTGAAATCATTCAGAAACTCCAAATCCCTACAGCTGGACGGCTACAAATAATTTGCAGACTACTCTCAAGAGGTCTCCAGGAGACACAAGGCATTCCAACCCATATGTGCTGCTCTCTTCCAAAGGGAATCCAGTTCACTCTGGCCTACCCGGCAAAACTTCGATTCTCAGACTCTGCAGGTGATCCCAAAACCTTCTCTCATCCAGAGGAAGCTATGCAGTACCTTCAAGCCTACCTTCTTATTCCAATGAATACCTCTGCACTCCCTACCCTCTCTCGCATTGCCGTCCCGAGAGAACAATGCAACACGAGAAAAGACCCGACCAAAAAATTGTACCTCTCCCATTCATCTGGCCGCAACAGAATGCATTGATCTGTGTCCTAGGACATCAACTTTGCAATACTAATCTCTCTTTCTTTTTTTTATAATTTAAATCTTTATTCAACTTTTTGCACTTTACAATTATAACACATTGTATTACAGAAGCATACATTAAAACATTATCTTAAGAGCCGTTAGGCCCGGTCTCTTGCTACGACTGACTTGTATACCTTATGTATCGTGGTTTTCCCTTACCCCCCTTCCCTCCTCCCTCTCCACCCCCTGCTCCCCTCTCTCATCCCCTCCCCTCCCCTCCTCCCCCCCCAGTGTATTAATGCCTTATATTTAAATGCTCTCTATCACCTTTTTACTGCGGCAGTGGGACGAAATCCACAGGCACTACTATAATGTGCCTTCTACTGCCTTAGCGAGGTGTTATCGTTTCTCTTTCTCATTTTTTTTTTGTCAACCATGGGCTCCACATCCTCTCGAATTCTTTAGGGTTTCCTCTTTTTAGGTATGTTGTTCTTTCCCGACATAGGGTCTCATTTATTGTATTGATCCAGCTATTCACTGTGGGGGGCTCTTTTGATTGCCAGTACATTGCAATCAGTTTCCTGGCCTGGAACATGCTTCTTAGAATTGCAACCGTAGTGCTCTTCCTCTCTCCCCTTTCTCTTCTAAATCCCAAAACACACACCAAGGCTTCCTTTTCTAATTTAACTGCATATACATCTCTTAAAGTATTGGTCACCCCTTCCCAGTATCGGAATAATTTTGGGCACTTCCACATCATGTGCAGGAGGTCGCCGACCCCCTGGCATCTTGGGCATTTGTCATCTACTCTCCTACCAAACTTGAACAACCGTTTGGGTGTATAGTAGGCCCTATTGACCAGCATCAGATGGGATATCCTTTGCGGGGGGGAAACTGATATGGCGGGGGCCATTTCTAATATTCTTTTCCACTGGTCATTTGATATAACACCCATATCTTCCTCCCATTTCAGTTTTACATTATGAAGTGCACTCTCTGGGTTCATTTTATGGGTTATCTGTCCATATATCTCTGATATCAATCGCTTCGTAGAGCCTAAGTGTAGTATGTATTGCCATAGGTGAGTCTCATTCCATATCGGAGGAGAGCCCGGAAACTGAGCATCAAGGGCATGTCTTATTTGCATATAGAAAAAAAATGATTCCTGTGTTATATTAAATTCATCTACCAGCTCGTTGAATTTTTTAATTCTATTGCCGTTATATAGTTGTCTTAATCTTTTGATTCCCTGTTGTTCCCATTCTCTATTTTTCCCCACCTGAAGGACTTCTTTTAAGTTATTATTATCCCATAGGGGAGTATGATCAGACATTCCATTATAACCCATTTTTTTTTAAATTACTGTCCAGAGTTTAACTAGCATTTCTATTGTGGGGTATCTAACTCGGAAAGAGTCCGCCTCTAATGCTTCTATAATGGTGCTATGTTTGGACTCCGCCACTATTATTTTCCCATTTGGGTCCCCCCCTCTAAAGCCCCATACACACGGTCAGACTTTTTCATGGATTCTGTCCGATCGGACAAGGTTGTTGAAAAATCAGACCGTGTGTATGCACCATCGGACAGTGTTCGTCGGTTTGTCCGACGGACAAAGTCTTATCTCCTGCTGGAAAGATTTGCCGTCAACCCGGTCCGATCACACCAAACCCGATCGTGTGTACGGTTGTCCGACCGGACAAAGTGCTACGCATGCTCAGATCACATTACAAGACCAAAGCTATTGGCTACTAGCCTCTACGTAGTCCCGTCGTAGGCAACAAACGTCACCACGTTTAAAATGATCGGATTTTCCGACAACTTTGTCCGACCGTGTGTACGCAAAACCAACATCAGACAAAGTATGACGGACATGGTCCGACGGACCTGGTCCGCGGATTGTCCGACCGTGTGTATGGGGCTTTAGTCCCCACATCCCCTGAGTTGCTGCAATTGGGAGGACCAGAAATAACATTCTGGGCGTGGGACGGCGAATCCCCCTGCCCCTACCGGTAGTTGAAGGGTACCGAGACGAATTCTAGCCTGGCCTCCCTTCCAGATTAATTCCCTGAATAGGGTCTCAATTTTTTGGAACCACTTTCTGTCTATCCATATCGGGGAGTTGTGGAGTATGTACAGGAGTTGTGGCATCCATATCATTTTAATTAACCCACATCTCCCCGCAACCGACAGAGGAAAGTGCCTCCAGATCGAAATTTTCCTCTTAAACTTAGACAGCAACGGTACAAGATTTTTACATAGATACTGATTGGGGTCCTTTGTTAACGTTATCCCTAAGTATTTCATCGTGTCTACAACCTTTATCTGGGGTGCTCCTGGTATTATTGGGTTACTGATAGCATCTATGGGCAGGATTTCCGATTTGTCCCTGTTTGTAACTAAGCCGGAAAACCTGCCAAATTCCTCCACTACCCCAAGGGCGCTTGTCAGTGAATTATCGGTGTCTCCTAAAAACAGCAGAACATCATCTGCGTATAGTGCGATTTTTTCTTCTTTCCCTACCTTTTTACAGAAACCGCTTATATCAGGGTTTGTTCTTATTGCAATGGCCAGCGGTTCCATTGCCAGGGCGAAGAGCAGGGGTGATAGAGGACACCCCTGCCTTGTCCCTCTCTCTAGTTCAAACGCCTCTGATGTTACGTTGTTAATTTTTAACCTGGCTATGGGTTTCTCATACAGCATTTTTATCCACCTGGTGAATGAGGGACCAAATCCGAAGCCTTCCAATACTCTCCACAAATATACCCACTCTATACTATCGAAGGCCTTGGTCACATCTAATGTCATTATCGCCCTTGGTCCCCCATTCACCACCGGGTCTTGTATATTCAGAAAAGCCCTTCTAATGTTGATACTTGTCGAACGGCCCGATATGAATCCTGTCTGGTCTGTGTGAATTATTCTTGTCATGATTTTATTTAGCCTGGTTGCCAGGACCTTGGCCAGAATCTTTGCGTCAGAGCAAAGGAGAGATATCGGTCTATATGCCGCGGCTTCCAATGGGTCTTTTCCCTCTTTTAACAGGACTATTATCGTTGCCTCTAGCATTGAGGCCGGTAGACCTCCCTCCCTGAACGCCTCCTCCAATGTATTTAACAATTCGGGTAGCAAGACTTCACCATATTGCTTGTATGTCTCTATTGGGAGACCGTCCGGGCCGGGGGATTTCTGATTAGCCATATTTCCCACTGCCTGTTGCAGCTCCACTAGGCTTATTGGAGTCTCAAGTTTTTCTCTCTCCTCCGGTGTGATACATGGAATCTCCAATCCCCGCAGGAAATCGTCCATCGATCTCTCTGCTCCAGCCTTCTGGGCTGTGTAGAGGTTTTTATGGAAGGCTCTAAAATGCTGGACTATTCCTGCGGTATTGGAGATAATTTCTCCTCCCTCTCCTCTTATAGCCTGAATGGTTGACGGTGGTGCATTGGACTTTACTAGCCGCGCAAGCATCCTCCCCACGCTCTCCCCCTCTGCGAAGGACGCCTGCCGCTGAAGGAGTCTATTTGTTTCGACCTTCCTCATAATTACCAATTTATGTTCCTGTTGCTTATCCAACCACATTTTTTTCTTTGCGTCAGATATTCCCCTAGGCCGGAATACAATGTTTTCTATAATTTGTGACGCTCTCTCGTTCCCGAGGACCAAATCTATCCTCGAGAGGGTAGAGTAGGTAGCGGAGTAACATGTGTATTGCCGGGCTGTGGGGTTACGTATCCTCCAAATATCAATTAGTCCCATTTCCTCTATAAATTGGGTCAACTTACATTTACATTTTTTTGTAGAAGCGGGAGTTCTATGTACGGGGAACCTATCTAGGTCTCTATCCGGAGCTTCATTAAAATCTCCTACTACCAAGACCGGTACCTCGCCTTTGTCCAAGAGAAAATCATTCAGTCTAAGTATAACTTCTAATTTAAATGGTGGGGGAATGTAAACATTCGCCAGTACACATGTAACCCCTTCTATCACAAAATACAGGAAAATATACCTCCCATGCTCGTCTATGCTAATCTGTCTACAGGAGAAGTTCGACCCCGCCCTCACCAGTATACTTACCCCTCTGCTGTATGAGGAGTACACTGAATGATACTGGCAGTGATATTTCCTGTTTTGCAGGAGGGGCGCAGTTTGTTTGGTCAAATGGGTCTCCTGCAGACAGATCAGTCCCACCCCACAGTTTTCCAATGTCGAGAAAATTGCTGCTCTCTTAGCTGACGTCCCCATTCCTCTAACATTCCATGTGGCTACTTTCAAAACCATCCTCTTTTCTTTCTTTTTTTTTTCATGGGGTGAATTAACTGCCCCTTTCGAACTGAATAACTCTCTATCAATACGCTCGAGATTTCCACAGTAGTAAAAAAGGAAGGAGAAAGAAGGGCAAAAATAATACAAAAGAAAAGAAAAAGAGAGAAACCAAGGGGCAAGGGCCTATTATTTCTACCCCGTATCTCGGTGTGATATCCCTTAGGTTCTCGTTGTTCCACTACCAGCATTGTGATCAATTGTGAACAGGGCTTGTCCCACATTGAGAAAGGAGTGAAAAGGAAGAGGGGGGAGAAAGAAGGGCAAAAAGAAAAAAAAATTCTCTCACTTCCCCTCCCCCCCCTCCTCCCATCACTCCTCCCTCTCCCTCTGTTGCCCATGTTTTGGTCCCTAACTTCACGCCTATGTGTCCGTTCATCGTGCTTACATTTACCTTATTATTTCTGGTGATACTTCTCTGTGTTATGTCTACATTATCCCTCTTCCCTCTTTGTGTTAATTGATCAGTTGCGTGCTTATCTCCCCCTTTAACCCACCCTCCCCAGCTCCCCTCTTCCCCCCTCCACCCCCCCCCCTCCCCACCCCACCTTACCAGGTGTTCCCCAAAGGGGTTCCAAGTGACCATTTCCCATTCTTGCTTGACCTCATTCACAACCATTCTACAAGTGCAGTGTCTGTGTGCGTTTATCTCCCTCCCTACCCACCAATAATTTGTTAAATACGTTCCAACAAAAACAGGACGAAAAAAGGGAAAAAAAAAAAAAAAAAAAAAAAAAAAAAAGAAGAGAAAGGGTAAAAAGAAAAAAGGAAAAACCCATCAATAACACCAACTAACAGTGGTACACAATATTACCAAGTCAATACGTAGTGCATATACACATTTCGAGCCCACATTCATCAATATATATAGTTTTCCCCCTTCCTTCCCCCCTCCTCCCCCCTCCCGCTCCCCCTCCCTCCCCCTCCCCCACACTCTTTAATTTATCATAGTTTGTCCTTATTTTCTTCTATCCATTTCTCGACTGCTTCTGGAGAAAAAAAAATCTGAGATCCCCCCCCAGGCTGTCACCCGCAGCCTTGCGGGGTAGAGCAAAGCATATGTCAACTTATGCCTTTGTAGAATATGTTTAACCTGCACAAAACCAGCCCTTTGTCTCTGCAATTCAGGCGAAAAGTCCGAATAAAATTAGATTTTAGTCCCGTTGAGGAGAATAGTGCCAGCTTCCCTTGTTTTCCTTAGTAGAGAGACCTTATCTTTATAATTTAAAAGTTTCATCAATAAAGGCCTGGGGTAGCCCCCCTCTGGAGGAGCTCTAAAGGGGACTCTGTGCGCTCTTATAATCGAAAACGTTGTCGAGAAAGTCTCTTTTCCAAAGAGGTCAATCAGCCATTTTTCCATAAACTGTATAGGATCTGGGCCTTCACTCCTTTCTGGTAGTCCCACCACCCTTACGTTGTCCCTGCGCAATCTGTTTTCCAAGTCCTCAAATTTTGCTTCGTGGCGGGTTAACTGTTCTTTCATGCCTTTTATTTCCATTATTAAAGGGGATATCTCGTCCTCTACCTGGCTTATTCGCTGTTCTAGGGCAGTTGTCCTCTGGGCTGTTTTTGCAAGCTCTAACCTGACCAATACTAGGTCCTCCTTCACACCCTTCATTTGATCGCTCAGCTCCTTAACTGAATTATTACACGTGTTAACAGCCAAAAAAATGTCTTTCAGTGTAGGTTCTGTTTCTATAGGTTGGTGGGGCTCTGCTATTCTTAACTCGTTTAAGTTATTTCCATTATCTTTATTGCCCGGTGGTTTAGCCAGTGGTGCTGCTGCTGGTAAGGGTGTGCTGCTTGCATGGCCCTGGCCTTGGCTTTTTCTGTCTGTCGGGCCCCCTTGTTGTGCTTTAGTCTGCGTATTTTTTTTTGGTGGTGTCTGAACCGGGTTATGAGCTTACTGTTCCAATTTAGCCGCTGCTGTAGTTGCTGAGGCTTGAGAGTTTTTCTCTTTAGATGATCTTAAGTGCTGCATAATTTAATTTTCTCAGTTGGCCCCAAAAAAAAAAAAACGGAGAGGGAAGGGGGTTCCCGCAGAAATAGTATAATAATTACAAAGGTATAGGAATGTTGCCCGCTAGGCTATTGGCTGATTTAATTGGGCTTTCCGTCACCTCTACTCCTCCGCGTGTGTGAAGCAGGTGGGTGGGGAAACAGGAGAAACAGAGAGTAGCAGACTCCACTTAACCCCTTACATCCAGGATTACACAGTCCAGGCACTTTTAAAACTTTTTTCTTTCCCTTTAAAACAGGCTCGCAGTGCTCAGAAATATCAGCAGCTTCAGCAGTAAGCTCTTCTCTAGCAAATATTATAAATTATATGCTCATGACCTGATGAATATATAGCGATATACACTTTTTCTTCCACCAAGCAAAGGAGAGATAGAAATAGAAAAATAGAGAAAAAGAACTGTTCATGTGACCTCCAAAAGTCCCTGCAGTTTTTCTCTTCTATTTTCCTTACACAGTTCAATTCCTTCAGAGTGACATTTTGTAAAGCAGGGCCAACATTGATACCTTATCTCTCTATTTGCATTTCCTCACATATCCAAAGGTGGTTTATAAGGGCTGTTTTATGCTGGGTCAGCAGGGTCAGCAAGGTCAGCAGGGTCAGCAAGGTCAGCAGGGTAAGCGTGTTGAGTTGTTTTTTTTCCCCCTTCAAACAAAGCACTTTCAGTCAGGCTCCTCAAAATTTCTCTAAAGTTTTTTTTTTTTTTTTTACTCACGCGTCCAGAGTTGAGCCTTATATCTTAGTCCATGCGGGGATTAATTGATGCTGGGGAGGCTCCCTTTGGGTTGCAAACAAACCCGCCGACCGTCCATGTACCTGCTGTGTCCTTTGATCCTGCACGGGGTATCCCCGCTCTGTCTGTGCAAGCTGATGCCGGCTCTGGGGCTGGCTCCCCCTCTCCTCTCACTGTATCTCATGGCCACACGCACCCAGCGTGTGACGTCGCCCTCGGGGATTCCCGGCCCCGCTTGGCACCGCTCGGCTCCGTGTAGACACCAGATAGTCCCGCCCGTTGATCCTTACGATAGGTCTGTTCAGGCTGTCATTCCAAGGGTCCGTACTCCATTCAGGGGATCAGACCAGCTCACTCTCCACAAAACACAACACAGCGCCCAGGCCCTGCGGTACGCTTCTGGGGGGGGATATGCTCTGATAGTGCTGCTAATACTGCATATCAAGTGGAGCTAGCAGAGGGAGAGGACGGGAGATCACACAGCTGATCTCACACAGCACATCACACACTCATCTTGCACGTCCGGTCACGCCCCCATTACTCCTGACTGAAGTGTAATCTCTCTTTCTTAGTGAAATTATGCTCTCCAGTGCATCAATGAAGTTAAGACCTGTAGTTCTATAGACATGCTATTATATCTAGCAAAACTATCTTTCTAATGTTCACTGCTATATTGTCTTATTTTGGGCATGCACAACCTTACCGTGGGATGGCCCAACCTACTCAAATCAAGAGTACAACCGCCAGAGCTGGTATACTTATACCGTCCATCTACCCTTTTGGCTTTTCCAGGACGGAGACTCGCTTCCCATTCCGCGGGCAAGAACCGCAGCTTTCCATCAGTAACGCTGTTCGAGGACATGGGTGTCACATGTGGAAAAAAGAGAAGTACAGGCTCCACTGGGTATGGTTTTGTTTTTATTGTTTATCTAGACTGCTGTTGTATTGTTCTACATTCTCAACCCCCCTCTCTCAGACTCCATTACGTTCCACGTTTACAGTGACACCCTAGTCGCCAACTTATTTCTATTCTTAACATCCATTATATTGCTCTCCAACATGCTGTCAAGACCCCAATCACCACTATAACTTTATGAAAATAGTCTCATGAAGCGTTAAAGTGCTACACTCACCCAACAAACGCATGGTGATTCTCCGCCACTTAAAATGCCTGAAGGCAGATATAGCGGTGCTCCAGGAAACGCATCTCAAAACCTCTGACTTTGCCCGCATGCGCAAACTATGGGTGGGTCAGGTCCCCAGCAGTAAAAGTTAAAGCAGGAGCCCTCCTCCTAATACATAAAAAACGTTCCCTTGCAAAATAATCTCGTCTAATGTGTACAGTGAAGGACGGCTCCTCACGGCGAGACTCAAAACGTCTAATCGTGAGTGGATGTTACCAAAGTTTATGCCCCAAATTACCCTTCAAAACAATTTTTCCAAAACCTAACCTCCAGTCTAGCACCACATCTCCACCTACCCCTATTGGTGGTGGGTGACTTCAACACAGTTACAGACACACAGAAAGATAAATTAGCTGACACCTACCATAATGCCCCAAACCCCTCTTATATCCATTCACATCTGAAGCAATTTTCTGAAGGTCTTCAATTAACGGACTTTTGGAGATTGACTCACCCTGAGGGACGAAAATACACCTTTTTCTCGCCCCTCACAAATCGCTCTGCAGAATAGATTATACATTTCTGAACCTCCTCTTTCTTGAACGCACATTTGAACCTTGCATTCATGACATTTCAGACCATGCACCGATCTCTTTAAAGCTAACGGGACTAGTTACTCAGAGCCCCATAAAAATATGGCGATTACCTGCATACCTAGCCCATAATAAAACACTAAGAGAAATAGTAAGTGACACCTAGGCATCGTTTACATCTACCAATTCAGAACATTTTGACATCCCCAACCTATTTTGGGAAACAAGGAAAGCGGTCTTACCGCAAAGGATTATTTCCTATGCCTCTGGCTACAAAGAATTTACAAAGAATACTATGAGGCGAGCAAGGCTTTACGTGTGTCTCAAGCTAACTTAGCTCTAAACAACTCACAAATTCACAGGGAAGTTTGGTGAAAAAGCCAAGGACTGCTTCGATTTGTGGGCAGAGGCACAGAAAAGAACCCACCAGTCACTACTGGATCTCAGTTATCACAAATAGGGCAATAAATCAGGCAAGCTCCTTGCCCGTATGTGTAAAGGCCCCCACACCCCTACAAATATAGCCGATCTAAGGGGACAAATCCGGAAACCTTGTCACCTCCCCAAAACAGATTAACCTAATTTTAGAGGAATTTTATGCCTCACTCTACAGACAGGACCCTATCAATGAGCATAAAGCCCTATCCTTTTTAGATAAGATCCTACTCCCCACCATTGACGACTCTCTCCTGGCACAGTTAAATGCTTCAATATCTCTCGACGAAATAACACACACAATCAAATCAATATCTCCAGGCAAGGCGCCAGGTCCCGATGGGTACACCTCTGGCTTTTAAAAATTGTCTCTAGACATCATAGCCCCCACACTTCAATCAGTATATCAAAAGATATTGGACGGGAACCAGTACCTACCTGCAGGCCTCCAAGCCCACATCAAGCTTATCCCTAAGAAGGGCAAAGATCCCACTGACCCAGGTTCCAATCATCTAATCTCTCTGCTGAATCTAGACTCCAAACTGCTTTCCAAAATTATTGCAAACAGACTTGCTCCCATTATGCCCTATCTCATTCATCCCTCTCAAGTGGGTTTCACTCAAGGAAGATCCGCTAAACACCTAAAATCAGGAAAGTTCTAACAGTTCTAACCAGCTCATCTGAGGAATGGGCTATAGAAACATTTGACGCAGAAAAAGCCTTTGACAATGTCAGCTTCTACTGTTTGAGTCTGGTACTGTCGAAGTTTGGCTTCTCAGGTCCCTTCAGCCACCTTATTCATGCAATGTACTCAGCCCAATCGGCTAATATAAATTGCTGCAGGACATATTTCTAATACAATCCATCTTCATAAAGGCACTAGGCAAGGCTGCCTCCTCTCTCCCCTCTTATTTAACCTGGCAATAGAACCCATCTCTAGATTTTTACTTTCTCACCCCAATCTCCATAGGATTAAGGTAGGCTCCCCAGAGTTTCACACAGCACTGTTTGCAGACGATATTCTAATATTCACTTCAAACCCCTCTGAGGACATGACACACATTCAAGGAGATCTTTAATATGTTTTGGGCTTGCTCAGGCTTATGAATACATGGGCTACGTCTTCAGTCTTTCCCATAGCAAAAGATCACATCACCTATCTAGGGATAAAAATAGGGAAGTCCCCCTCCTCACTTTACCAACTTAATATTCTCCCCATCATACACAAAATCATTATGGAATTTGAAAACTGGTCAGCCCTCCCTCTCTCACTGTTTGGCAGATGCCATCTTTACAAGATCGTCAGCTTCCCAAAGTTACTATACCCTCTTCAAACGATCCCTCTACTGCTAAAACACAAAGACCTCCAAAAATTATACAAAGCGCTAGCCACCTTTCTGTGAAAGGGTCGTAAGCCCTTCATAGCTTTACAGAAATTATTTCTGCCCAAACATGAAGGGGATGCCAACCTCCCCAACATAAGACTCTATAATCTTTCTCATCTTTAAGAGTGGGGTTAGATTGGACAACACATGCCTCCAGGTTCTCAAACCATGATCTAAAAATCACAGATGACTAGCCCATGTGGACTACCTGCATTGCTGCACTGTGGGACCAAAGCAATTCCCCCTCATCTGAAACATAACCTCCTCATCGGGGACACCGTGGTATTTCTCCCCATATGCCTAACCATCTTCCTATTTGTGTCATGGTTATGCAGTAATGTTTGTCTGTCAGCTTACCTCTCCATGTGTTCAGATTAAGAGGCCAGCCACTTTCCCCTGGCTGCTTAACCTCCTTGGCGGTGTTCACGAGTCTGGCTCGGGTTCAGTTTTTTCTGCCAGGAGCGGTAACCCCGAGCCAGACTCGGGCTGCATTGCAGGATACAGGGGGGGAAGTTACTTACCTTTTCCCCTGGATCCTGCGATGTCTCCGCGCCGTGTGAGCGAGCCGTCCGCTCGCTCGATTCACACAGTGCCGAGTACAGCTGATCTCCGTTCCCTGCGACGTTCCGACGCACGGGAGCGGAGATCGGCACCAAATTCAAAAAAGTTTAAAAACACAGTACACATACAGTACTGTAATCTTACAGATTACAGTACTGTATACAAAAAATACACATCCCCTTTGTCCCTAGTGGTCTGCCCAGTGCCTGCATGTCATTTTATATAATATATTTTTTTTCTGCCTGGAAACTGGAGATTGTCCATAGCAACCAAAAAGTGTCCCTTTATGTCAAAAGTGGTTTTAGACCAGCTAGAAAACACCGATAAAAAATTAGAATCACAATTTATCATCAAACAATAAATTTAATGACAGCGACTATTCTGCAACTGAGCAAATTTCAGTGTTTTTGATTTGATTACATTATTGAATCCTTTTTATATATATTTTTATTATATTATTTTATTATTTTGTGTTTCAAACTTTATCATACCCGGGATGTCTACTAGACTCTGGTTCGGACAGATTTAAGTGAGTTATTCATAAGAATTGCAGGCCTACAATATAAAAACGCCAAATTTCCATGCAAAATAATTGTACTGCTTTCAGCACAAAATTCCAGCCAGAATCATACCGCCAGGGAGGTTAAATAATCTCTCCTCAAAGCATGGCTCTACCCCAGCCCCTATCAGGGAACTCCTATATTAGCCTGTGCCTTGCAAGCAAGCTCTGCTGATCAATATTGTGCGATTTGGCTTCCGTGTGCTCATTGCTCTGTGTCCCACGTCTAATCCTGTTTACCGATCTTGGCTTGTTCTTGACTATCCCTGCTTGCTTGTGACCCTGACCTTTTGGCGTGTTCTCCGTCTATCCTTGTTTGCTAGTCGCTCTGACCTTATCTCCATACTATGCCTTGTTGCCCTGGGCTGCTGCTTCCTCTCTGTCCTCCTGTAGCCTACCGTGAGCGTGAGCTGGGAGACCCTGGGGGGCCGCGACCTAGAGTCAGTTGCAGCTCAGTCCATCCTCACCACTAGAGGCCCTGGTGAACACCTGCTGGCTCTTAGACTACGCGCCCTGGGAAATCTTATACTCTAGCTCCCAGTGGGATCTGTGTTGGTGCTCCAGTGGTCCTGCCTTCCTGAACCACCCAGAGCTCCATCCGCAGCAGTCAGCCGTAGGGTCCACTACCTTAGCGGTGCACTCCTGACTCCAGCGGTGTGCATCTGTCACCCAGACTCAGGTGACCCGACAATTTGTTTTCACCCTCTGTTCCCACAAGCACAACAATATCCCACGTTTTCCACATGGGCTTCCAAAGGTCTATACAGGTTTGCACAACTTTTGGATGTTTTTTCTGGGAATCCTCTCCCCTCTACCTAGATCCTACACAGGTTCAAATTACCAACCCACCACCTACTATACATCCACCAGTCAACTAGCTTTGTGACCAGCATGTGTCCCCCGAGAAACTTATGCTTCAAAACATCATTACTGGACACATTCCTGAAGCAGAACCTTCATAAAATCTCTGACCTTTACAAGCCTTTGATCACTTTGTTCTTGACATCCATCTACTCCTCCATCTCCTCCGCCTGGAAAAGAGACCTACAATCCCTGGACACTCTTAATATCATCCTAACAGGCTATAAAATAATTTTGGCATGAGCAGCAGTATAAAATCCTTCACCGGGCTTATTTTCCGCACCTAAAATCTAAAGATCTTTCAGACCGGTCCAAGTGCCCGCTATGTAGTATTTCCAAGCCTTCACTTCTACACAGGCTCTAGTCTTGCTCCCATATTCTTTCCTACTGGAACTGTGTGGAACTTTTTGCAGCTACAATTACTGGACTTAGCCCCCATAACAACATATTCCCTCTACTATTCGGTTCATTAGATGCCTCCATACAGTCCAGAATCCTCTAACTTAATAAGGCCTGGATCACTATCTGCTACATGGCAGCCAGGAAGGCAATCCTCAAAAAGTGGACTTTTGGCTACATACCTAGGTTGCCTACCCGAGTTCAGTGATAGCCCATTGGTTGTTATATATCGGCCAGGGTTCACTCCCCCCCCTTACCATCTGGTCTGTTATCTCCTCCCCACCCTATTCCCTCCCTCTCCCTTCCCTCTCCTCTTGCCCTCTCTTTTTTTCCCCTTTCCCCCATATCTCTTTTCTTAGTAGACGGACTCTTATTGACTTGCTCGTTTGTCTACTGTATTGTAATTCTGAAAAAATGAAATAAATTTCATAAAAAAAAGAAAAAACACTTAAATTTTAAGAAAGCAACATTTCCAAGCATGGATCTTATGCTGCGTACACACGAACGGAATATCCAACAGAAAAAGTTAGACGGAAACTTTTCATCATATATATGTGTGCCTCATCTGACTTATTTTTTTTTTCGAAAATTCTGACGGACCTAAAAATAGAACATGTTCTAAATATTTCCAAAGGAATCAATTCCTATCGGGAAAACCGCTCGTCTGTATGCTGTTCCAATGGACCAAAAATGACGCATGCTCTGAAGCAAGTACGAGACGGCAGCTATTGGCTACTGGCTATTGAACTTCCTTTTTCTAGTCCCATCGTACTTGTTGTACATCACCACGTTCTAGACGGTCAGACTTTGGTGTAATCGTGTGTAGGCAAGACAGTTTCTGCGGAACTCCGTCTAAACTCCATCAGAAAAACCTTCAGAGTTTATTCTGACGGGAAAACCGGTCGGTGTATGCGGCATTAGGCTGGAAGGGAATATTGGCACAGTTGAATACAGAACAGAAATGGTAATTTTTCAAAAAAGGCTGTATGTGAACTCACTGCAAAGGGTATTCCCATGGACAATAAGTTTAAACGGCTAAAAATAAAACCTATGTGGCCCATGACCAAAGTTAAAAAAAGCTATAAAAATAGTAAGAAAAGAGGTTTTCAAGGAACACTATCATTGTTTAAATGTTACAAAAAATATAATAGAACATGTAAAAAGGAAATTAAGACCACAAAAATGCAAAACGAATGACAGATTGCAAAAGGTAGTAGGACAAACCCCCGAAAATTCTTCAAATATATTAATAATACAAAGGTTAGGTCTGAGCATGTAGGCCCTTTACAAAATAATCTAAAGTCGGTGACTGGGGACAAAGAGAAGGCATACTTGTTAAATACCTTCTTCAGCTCTGTATTCAATGATGAAGCATGGGGGGGGGGGGGGGCTCATGTCCATAATAGGGATGGTATTGGCACAACCCAAAATGATCCACAATGGCTCAAAATTGATATAGTCCAGAAATATTTAGACAGCACAAAGGTGAAAAAAAAGCACCTGGACCAGATGGCATACACCCACAGATCCTTAAAGAATTGAGTTCTGTAATTTCAAAGCCAGTGTGGGGTATTGTCAGGGCATTCGACCGTTTGTTTGGCCCTCTGAGCGCCCCTCAATGCACTGTGGGCTGCACAGTGCATTGGAAGCCCTGAGTGGCTGAAGCAATAAAAGGTTTGCCCAATCAAGGCACAGAACACTGTCAGAGTCATAATTAGGGAAAGTAATAATGCATGTGCCCAATAATGGCTTATTGCTTATAGACCCACCCCCCTCTATAAAAAAGATCCTTCCCACAGCAGCCATTTGCAGTGTGATATTGGAGTGGAGATAGATGGAACAGGGCTCTGTTAATTGCTACAAATTAGTGTGCTATTTGGATTCTATTGTGAGGGATGTGTCAGTTTAGTGTGACTATAGTGATAGTGCAGTGAGAGTGTAGTGCGACCATTCATTTTTACTTTAGTGTCAGGTTATTGTTTCGGGGCAGGTTTACTGAGGTGCAGTATATTGAGGTGTGTTAGTCCATGTTTACTGCAGTATATCGACGTGCGTTAGTGCAGGTTTACTGCAGTATATAACAACAAAACCTGGGGAATGCCCAGGAAAAAACCAAGCCTACTTACCACCAGCTCGCAGACAACCAAATTGACCTGTCTAACAGTATGCGTTAAAAACAGGGGTTTAGTCCGCACGCATTTGCAAACGCATGCGTAAGCCACAGAGCCTCGTCAAGGCACCCTGATATCTGTGGTCCTAACACTAAACTAAGAGTGTCCCCACAGTGGAGGCACATGCATTCTAATGGGTAGATGAGGGCAGGTGGACTGAAGGGGAGCCACCCTTCTTAAAGGTACAGGAGCACACCAAACGCCCAGCAGATTGCACAATGGCTGCAAAGGTGTTGGTGCGTTGCTGGACCAATACAAACACTATGTGTTAACAAAAACGTGTCCACCGCCCCCATCTACAGCTGGCTATCGCAGTAAGAGGCATTGGAAGGCTAAAACAGATAACAACAAAACCTGGGGAATGCCCAGGAAAAAAACAAGCCTACTTACCACCAGCTCGCAGACAACCAAATTGACCTGTCTAACAGTATGCGTTTAAAACAGGGGTTTAGTCCGCACGCATTTGCAAACGCATGCGTAAGCCACAGAGCCTCGTCAAGGCACCCTGATATCTGTGGTCCTAACACTAAACTAAGAGTGTCCCCACAGTGGAGGCACATGCATTCTAATGGGTAGATGAGGGCAGGTGGACTGAAGGGGAGCCACCCCTTCTTAAAGGTACAGGAGCACACCAAACGCCCAGCAGATTGCACAATGGCTGCAAAGGTGTTGGTGCGTTGCTGGACCAATACAAACACTATGTGTTAACAAAAACGTGTCCACCGCCCCCATCTACAGCTGGCTATCGCAGTAAGAGGCATTGGAAGGCTAAAACAGATAACAACAAAACCTGGGGAATGCCCAGGAAAAAACCAAGCCTACTTACCACCAGCTCGCAGACAACCAAATTGACCTGTCTAACAGTATGCGTTACTGCAGTATATATTGAACTGCATTAGGGCACGTGTACTGCAGTATATTGAGGTGAGTTAGTGCACATTTACTGCAGTATATTGACATGTCTTAGTGCACCTTTACTGCAGTATATTGAGTGCGTTAGTGCACGTTTACTGGAGTATATTAAACTGTGTAAGTGCATGTGTTCTGCAGTATATTGAGGTGAGTTAGTGCACGTTTACTACAGTATATTTAGGTGTGTTAGTGTACATTTACTGCAGTATTTTGACGTGCGTTAGTGCACCTTTACTGCAGTACATTGGAGGTGCATTAGTGCGAGTTTACTGCAGTATACTGACGTTCATTCGTGCACCTTTACCACAGTATATTGAGGTGAGTTAGTGCATGTTTACTGCAGTAATTTGACGTGCGTTAGTGCACATTTACTCCAGTATATTGAACTGCGTTAGTGCTTGTGTACTGCATTATATTGATGTGCATTAGTGCACACGTACTGCAGTATATTGAGGTGTGTTAGTGCATGTTTACTGCAATATATTGACGTGCATTAGTGCCCCCTTACTGTAGTATATTGATGTGCGTTACTGCGCTTTACTGCAGTATATTAACATATGTTAGTGCACGTTTACTGTAGTATACTGGCGTTCAATAGTGCACGTTTACTGCAGTACATTGAGGTGCGTTAGTGCGCGTTTACTGTAGTATACTGACGTGCATTAGTGCACCTTTACTGCAGTATATTGAGGTGTGTTAGTGCACGTTTACTGCAGTATATTGACTTGCTATTGTGCACATTTACTGCAGTATATTGAACTACATTAGTGCACGTGTACTGTAGTATATTGAGGTGCATTAGTGCATGTTTACTGCAGGATATTGAACTGCGTTGGTGCACGTTTACTACAGTATATTGAGGTGTGTTAGTGCACATTTACTGCAGTATATTGAAGTTCCTTAGTGCACTTTTAGGGCAGTATATTGACGTGCATTAGTGCATGTTTACTGCAGTGTATTGGACTGCGTTAGTGCACTTTTACTGCAGTATATTGAAGTGTCTTAGTGCACTTTTACAGCAGTATGTTGAAGTGCCTTAGTGCATTTTTACTGCAGTATATTAAATTGCGTCAGTGCACTTTTACTGTAGTATATTGAAGTGCGTTAGTGCACTTTTACTGCAGTATATTAAATTCAATTGCGTCAGTGCAGTTTTACTGCCATATATTGAAGTATGTCAGTGCAATTTTACTGCCGTATATTGAAGTGCATCAGTGCAGTTTTACTGCAGTATATTGTAGTGTGTCTGTGTAGTGAGTACCCAAGTTAAGTGCACCAAACACCACTTTAAATTGATTAAAGTGCATCCAAGTACACATTTCCCCTTCTCTATTATATTTCTGTAATAAGCTCCCCCATCATGTCTGGGAGGCCAGCAAGGAGAGGCAGACATTCCCATGGCACTGTGAGGGGGCCAGCAGCATCTGCATCCACAGGCAAAGGTGGACATGGTCTGCCCTCAGGCAGGGCACCATTTCTGTTTAGTGATGTTGCCCGTGCTATACAGCCACAGCATGCATAGGAGGTGGTGTACTGGCTTACTAAACCATCCTAAAAAAACAACAAAATCCTGCGAGCCTTGAAGAACCCCCTACCAACCTACCACTAATATACGTTGCGCTGGAATGGCTATGCACTATATAATCTGTATCTTAATCTATAGTTATAGATCCACAAGAATATAACAATGTGCATAAAATAGTAAACATACAACTGGTGTAAAGTGCAAGTGCAAAATATTGCAAAAACAAATAATGTGCACAAAATCTGTAAACGCACAACTAAAACGCATAGATAAATATAAAGTGCACAAGTGCCAAAAAAACTCTGTGAGGTTATATGGACCCTTTAGAGTTACAAGGTGCCATGCACAATAACACACCAACAAATAAAATATCAATAATAATAATAATAATATTAGATGAAAAAAGTGCTAAATGCATACATATGTGATAGCAAACATGTATAAAAGATTTATAAAAAAATGCAAGTGCATAAACCACACAAGTGTCTCTATATTATTAAAAAAAACAGTCCTTTTGTGGCAGCCTGTCTTGGGCTTTGATAAGAAACACAAAATGTTGATTGATGTGAGACTAGATGCAGGTGATGTGATCTCCGTGATCATACTATTGACATGCTTGTTACATCCAACCGTGGCTCTGAATCATGCATAGGTGAAATCCGGGAACCCCTTATGGTAATAAGCTCACCTCAGTGCATGTGACCAGCTTTTACACTGAGTCAAAGCATGCATATGAACCACTATAGGGTTTTCAGCTGTTTCACTGGATCAGTAGTATCCTCAGTGTAATGATCTCAGAGGCACATGAAAAAAGGAAAAAGACTAATAGTGTAATACCGTTTTGCAAAATTTAATAGACAAGTTAAAAAACATTCCCCTGCCAGGGTACTCACATGTATAAGGTGCATCAGTGCACCGTACTTCATAAGGTTCAATAAAATACTGTAAACAGTATGGGGATGGCTTGTATCCCCTCCAGGAGGGACCAGGATGGAGCGAGAGACAGTACACCTGCCTGGAGGGGATACAAGCCATACCCATACTGTTTACAGTATTTTAGCACCCTTCTGTCTCAACGTCCTGAGAGCGCAATGCATTTTTTGGTTACTTTTCCAAGAAATTGTCACCTGCGGAGTGCAATTACGAGATTGGTGACAGAGAGCTGTTGGCAAACATTTTAGCCCTAAAAGAATGAAGACATTTCCTCAAAGGTACCACTGTGCCGGTTCTCATTCCTTATCACCATAAGAATCTCACATTCTTGTCTGAGGCTAAACGTCTCTCTCTCAGAAGGGTGCGATGGGCTCTTTTATTGTCAAGTTTCAATTACATTGTCTCATTCTTACCCGGTACTAAGAATGTAAGGGCTGATGCCTTGTCACGACAATTTTCCTCCACTTCAAAGTTGGAGTCAGTTTTAATTCCTGTAATTCCTCCGGATCGTATTATGGCTACGGTTCTCACCAGTCTGACTTCTCCTTTGGGTGACAAAATTCTTGCTGCTTAGGTCCATTCTCCTCCTGAGAAACCTTGTGACCGCTGCTTTGTCCCAGAGAGTCTCCGTACTACCGTGCTACAGACTTATCATTCTCCCAAGGCAGCTGTCCACCCTGGGAAGAATCAACTCATTTGGGCCATTTCCCAATTATGGAGGCCTAGTCTATGTGCTGATGTAACTGCCTTCGTAGCTGCCTGTTCCGTGTGTGCTCAGAGTATGACTCCATGACATCTTCCAGTGGGCCTCCTACAACCCATACCCAATGGAGAGAGGCCCTGGACCCACCTGTCTGTGGATTTCATTGTGGAGTTACCCAACTCCCAAGGCAACACTGTTATCCTTATCTTTCGCTTACACGGGCTACCCAAGGTGATTGTTTCAGACAGGGGTAGTCAGTTTGTGTCCCGGTTCTGGCGAGCCTTTTGTGCACAGTTGGGAATTCAGCTTTCTCCTCTGCGTATCACCCGCAGTCTAATGGGGCTGCAGAACAAGCCAATCAGTCCTTAGAGCAATTCCTACGTTGCTATATTTCTGACCATCATAACAACTGGTCAGACCTATTACCGTGGGCAGAATTTGCTCACAACTGTGCCTTGAAGTCTCAGCTCTTTGAAAAAACCCCTGAGGAAGATACGCCACACCCTGAGTATCGACACGCGTAGGGGAGGGGCCAGGACAAGGCGAGAGACAGTACACTTGCCTGGAGGGGATGCAAGCCATACCCATACTGTTTACAGTATTTTATTGAGCCTTATGAAGTTTGGTGCACTGACGCACCTTACACATGTGAGTACCCCGGCGGGGGAATGTTTTTTAACTTGTCTATTACATTTTGTAAAACGGTATTGCACTATTAGTTTTACTTTTTACTTTTTCTTTTTTCATGTGCCTCTGAGATCATTGCACTGAGGATACTACTGATCCAGTGAAACAGCTGAGAACCCTATAGTGGTTCATATGCGTGCTTTGACTCAGTGTAAAAGCTGGTCACACGCTCTGAGGTGAGCTTTTTACCATAAGGGGTTCCCGGATTTCACCTATGCATGATTCAGAGCCACGGTTGGATATACCAAGCATGTCAATAGTATGATCACCGGAGATCACATCACCTGCATCTAGTCTCACATCAATTAACATTTTGTGTTTCTTATCACAGCCCAAGACAGGCTGCCACAAAGAACTGTTGTTTTAATAATATAGAGACACTTGTGTGGTTTATGCATTTTTTTATAAATCTTTTATACATGTTTGCTATCACATATGTATGCATTTAGCATTTTTTTCATCTAATATTATTATTATTATTATTATTGATATTTTATTTTTTGGTGTGTTATTGTACATGGCACCTTGTAACTCTAAAGGGTCCATATAACCTCACAGAGTTTTTTTGGCACTTGTGCACTTTATATTTATCTATGCGTTTTAGTTGTGCGTTTACAGATTTTGTGCACATTATTTGTTTTTGCTATATATTGCACTTGCACTTTACACCAGTTGTATGTTTACTATTTTATGCACATTGTTATATTCTTGTGGATCTATAACTATAGATTAAGATACAGATTATCTAGTGCATAGCCATTCCAGGGTAGCGTATATTTAATTTTGTTACTAAACCATCCTCATCCTCTTCATCCTCTGTCACTCAAACGGAGACTAGTATGCAGTCCACTGCAGGTTCCAGAGCAGCTTATTCTGCCTCCTTGTCCACAGCTACTCCTGCCATAGCCCCATCATCATGCATGGAGGAGTCAGCTGAGTTATTTGACCACAGCAATGTACAGGCATTACTTGATTCTGATGTTGGTTATGAGGTTGAGGAAGGTAGGAACATGAGCCTACAGAGAGGGGAGAACACCGGTAAACAACAAATTGGCAGTCATGTTCCCCCAGCCACAGAGTATTGTCAAGTAGACTCCAGTGATGATGAGGATGGAGAGGATGATGTGGTCACTGATGCGACTTGGGTGTCGGATAGAGCAGAGGAAAGTGAAGATGAGGCACAACCCCTACAAGGCAGCCATCATGGAAGAGTAGAGAGCAGCCACCCTATTCCATCACATTGTGGAGCTTTTATCTCCCGGACCCCTTCCCACACTTGTCTGGGCCATTTTTAGCACATGTGCAACTGATCGCACTGTTGCAATTTGCAAACTTTGCCTCAGGCAGATCAAGCGACAAAAAACACCACCCATTTGGGTACCACATGCTTGACAAGGCATTTAACCTCCCGCCACTAGGCCTGTTGGCAAGAGAACCTGAAAGCCACACAAAAGGGACGCAATTCTGCTTTTCTTCACTCCTCCCCTTTCAGGTCTACCCCCACTATATCTTATGATCTCTCAGCAGCCTCCAATGACAGGGATGATGGCAAAAGGTGTCACAGGTCCTTGCAACATGTCTGCCAGCAGCACACCACCAGCTTTAGACTATAGCAGGCAAATTTCTCTGCCCCAGCTTTGTTGCGCAAAAAAAAAATACATTCACTGCCACCCAAATGCCCAGCGTCTAAATTCAAGCATGTCAAAGCTGCTGGCTTTACAACACTTGCCTTTCCGTCTGGTGAACTCTGCCCCCTTCCGTGATTTTGCAGCATGTGCTGTACCACAATGGCAGATTCCCAGTTGCTATTTCTTTGCACGTAAGGCCATTTCAGCTCTGTACCATCACCTACAAGGCAATGTTGTGGCATCGTTGGGCAAGGCAGTCAGCCACAATGTCCACATTACTGCTGACACATGGTCCAGCAAGCATGGTCAGGGATGCTATATTTTGTTCACACATCTCCATACAGCTGTTGCTGATGATGTGAGATTTGTCAGCTCCACCCCTTCTTCTCCTCCTCCTACATGGCCATCTCTGTTGAATTGTTCTATGAACCACCAGTACCCTCTAAACACTCAAGGGGCTATTCAATTAGTCAGGCTGAAAGATGCCAAGCAGTGCTTCAGTTGGTCTGTCTAGGGGACAGGAGCCACACCAGAGCAGAGATTGTTTTAGCTCTGCAGGGGCAGGCCCAGAGGCGGTTCACGCCATGCCAGCCGGAGCCAGGAATAGTGGTGTGCGATAATGGCACTAAGGCGGCGATCAATCTGGATTGTTAGGGTGATTAAAGCCTCAAGAGTATCAGGTATGCCTACCCGGGCAAGTTCATCTTTCAGTCCTTCTGATAGGCCCATGCGGAACTGATGCTGTAGAGCTGCATCATTCCATTGAGTGTCTGCACTCCAGCGTCTAAAAATCTGAGATGTAATCCTCGGCCGCCCGGCGACCCTGCTGGAGCGTAGTTAAGGTGGCTTCTGCTGTGGCTAACCCGTTCAGGGTCTTCATAAAGCTGGGACATAGCTTCAAAGAAGGCCGTTAGTGATTGAATCAAAATAGAGTCCTCTTCGAGAAGTCGGTGTGCCCAGATCTGTGGTTCTCCTAACAGCAGGGAGACCACAAACCCCACTTTAGTGGCTTCAAGTGAGAAAGTCCGGGGTTGCAGGGCGAAATAAAGTTGACAAGCGGTGCGGAAGGCCCGGAATTTAGTTCGGTCTCCCCCTGAAAACCTCTCAGGTATGGGGACCCTTGGTTCAGGTGGAAGCATAACGACAGAAGGAGAGGAAGCAGCCTGAGCAGGGGCGGCAACGGAACCAGGAACCACGTTGTACAGGGTTAATGATGTTCTGGACTTGACCCTCCAATCTGGTGTAACCGTCTTGTAAGGATTTTACGGCTTGGGTGAGGGCTGACAGGTGTGAGCAGATATCTGTCATGGGGGAGGTCTCTCCTGCAGGCTCAGTCATGGCTGTGTTGTACTGTTACGTACCTGGACGTAGAGCCTGACTTGTAGGAGGAGACCTCTCATACAGCTCTGGTTCACGGGCCACTGGAGATGGGGACAGTGGTCACGTGAGCAGGCAATGGCAGAGTCGGTAGGCAGGCAGGAGTCGGTAACCAAAAGCAGATGAAGACAAGGTCAGGCAGGCCGGGTCGGATAGGAGAAGGCAGAGTAGTCCAAACAGAGCCGGGTCGGTAACGGGAGATCACAGGTTCAAAGGTTCAGATCAGGTTTTCAGATGGCTGACAAGCAGGAAGCTGAGACAACACAGCACTGGCTGAGTGTCACTGCTGGGCTTTTAAAGCCCGTTTTGGCGTCAATTGCGCTCTCGCGCATGCGCACATGCACGCGCGCGCCGCCGCGCACGCTAACGTGCACGCACGCGCGCCCGCCAGGAATAGTGGTGTGCGATAATGGCACTAACCTCCTGTCCGCCCTTAGACAGGGAAAGTATACACATGTGCCATGCCTGTCCTCAATTTGGTGGTGTAGCATTTCTTAAGCAGGTACCCAGGGTTGAAAGATTTTTTTTAAGGCCCCTTTCACACGGCACGGATCCGTATTGATCCGCCCCGTGAAGATCCGCTGACACCCGCTATCCCATAGACATGCATGTATGTCCGTATTTCATCCGAAAGCGGATGGATGAAATACGGACATATGGTCCGCATGTGTGAAAGGGGCCTTAAGCAGGCCAGAAGAATCTGTAGCTATTTCAGGCAGTCATACACAGCCAGTGCTCAGTTGGCTGAAATTCAGCAGGAATTCCATCTGCCCTCAAATGCCTCTTGAGCCTCCGTACTCCAATGAAACCTGACGTGTTGTTGGGTCAATCGTGTAATAGGTGCGATGATGGCAGAGAATCCCTTGATAAATTTCCTGTAAAAGTTTGCGAAACCAATGAAACGTTGTATACCTTTCTTATCTACGGGTGCAGGCCAGTCTAAAACAGCAGACACTTTTTGGGGATCCATCTTGATACCGGTTGAGGAGATTATCAAACCCAAAAACTGAATCTCTTGTTGCTCGAACTCACACTTTTCTGCTTTTGCGTACAGTCCATGTAGGCGAAGACGGTCAAGGACTCTGCAGACGTGTTCCCGGTGCTGGCTGAGGGATTCAGAAAAAAACAAAATATCATCCAAATAAACAATTACAAAAATATCTAAGAAGTCTCTGAATACATCGTTAATAAGATGTTGAAAAGTGGCAGGTGCGTTACATAGACCAAAGGGCATGACCAAATATTCATAATGCCCGAACCGTGTTCGGAACGCCGTCTTCCACTCATGTCCGGCCCGGATGCGGACCAGATTGTATGCCCCTCTTAGATCGAGTTTCGTAAAAATAGTAGCAGACCTTAGTTTTTGGAATAATTCGGGTATTAAGGGCAACGGGTAACGGTTCTTGACCGTGATTTTATTCAACTCCCAGTAATCCACACACGGGCGGAGAGTCTGATCCTTCTTAGTCACAAAAAATATTCCAGCACCAGCTGGAGAGGTAGATGGGCGGATGAATCCCTTTTCCAGGTTTTCGTTGATGTAAATCTTTAATGCTTCCTGTTCTTTTTCTGATAAGGGAAAAATGCGCCCAAATGGAATTTCGGCCCCGGGTAAAAGTTAAATTGGGCAATCATATGCCCGATGGGGTGGAAGAGAGTCTGCTCCCTTTTTACTGAAGACATCGAGGAACCCATGATATGGTTCGGGTACTGATTGGCGTAGGTTCTGATCAATGTCCATGCAAAATAAGGTGACAGATGATTGAGTAGACTCGTGTTGACAATGTTCTTGGCAGTAGGGGGACAATGAAGCAACTGCATGCTCCGGAATCAGAAGCTCCTTATGCTGGGAGGAAGTGATGACAGGTAAGGGAAAAGTCTCTTGGGTCACCTGCCCGGAGCTGATGCGGGAGCCATCGGCCAAGAAGACTGAAAGTCGGTGGGTCTTATTCTGTAAGGGAATGTTGTGTTGGCTGGCGAAGGCAGAGTCAATGAAGCAACTGCATGCTCCGGAATCAATAATTGCTTTAACTGGAATTGTCCTTCCTTGGAGCTGTAATGAGAGAGGGAGAGCAATGTGGGTTGTGTTAGCAGAAAGTGCTGAAAGACTGGCAGGAACAGAGGAAGAGCACTTACGCATCTTGACCGGACAGTTGCGCACGTAGGGTCCTGTTGCTCCACAGTACAGGCAGAGGTTCAGTTGATGGCGACGTGTGCACTCTTCTGGGGTTAAGGTGGGTCGGATCAGTCCCAACTGCATCGGCTCGGAGGTGTCAGGTGCAGGGCGGGTCGGTTGGAAGTTGGGTGGAGGTAGGTAGCGGACAGCAGGAATTGGAGCTTTAGCAGTCACCCAAGTAGGGCGATTATGTTGAAAGGACCATTCAGTGCGACGTTCCCGAAGGCGGCGATCAATCTGGATTGTTAGGGTGATTAAAGCCTCAAGAGTATCAGGTATGCCTACCCGGGCAAGTTCATCTTTCAGTCCTTCTGATAGGCCCATGCGGAACTGATGCTGTAGAGCTGCATCATTCCATTGAGTGTCTGCACTCCAGCGTCTAAAATCTGAGATGTAATCCTCGGCCGCCCGGCGACCCTGCTGGAGCGTAGTTAAGGTGGCTTCTGCTGTGGCTACCCGTTCAGGGTCTTCATAAAGCTGGGACATAGCTTCAAAGAAGGCCGTTAGTGATTGAATCAAAATAGAGTCCTCTTCGAGAAGTCGGTGTGCCCAGATCTGTGGTTCTCCTAACAGCAGGGAGACCACAAACCCCACTTTAGTGGCTTCAAGTGAGAAAGTCCGGGGTTGCAGGGCGAAATAAAGTTGACAAGCGGTGCGGAAGGCCCGGAATTTAGTTCGGTCCCCTGAAAACCTCTCAGGTATGGGGACCCTTGGTTCAGGTGGAAGCATAACGACAGAAGGAGAGGAAGCAGCCTGAGCAGGGGCGGCAACGGAACCAGGAACCACGTGTACAGGGTTAATGATGTTCTGGACTTGACCCTCCAATCTGGTGTAACCGTCTTGTAAGGATTTTACGGCTTGGGTGAGGGCTGACAGGTGTGAGCAGATATCTGTCATGGGGGAGGTCTCTCCTGCAGGCTCAGTCATGGCTGTGTTGTACTGTTACGTACCTGGACGTAGAGCCTGACTTGTAGGAGGAGACCTCTCATACAACCCCCCCCCGTAGAGCCTGACTTGTAGGAGGAGACCTCTCATACAGCTAGCCGGGTCGGTAACGGGAGATCACAGCTGACAAGCAGGAAGCTGAGACAACACAGCACTGGCTGAGTGTCACTGCTGGGCTTTTAAAGCCCGTTTTGGCGTCATTGCGCTCTCTCGCGCATGCGCACTCTCGCGCATGCGCACATGCACGCGCGCGCCGCCGCGCACGCTAACGTGCACGCACGCGCGCCCGCCGCGCACCTGTGTGCGCACGGAAGGCCCGGAAACGCCTGGTAAGTCCTTGACACAGGGAAAGTATACACATGTGCCATGCCTGTCCTCAATTTGGTGGTGCAGCATTTCTTAAGCAGGTACCCAGGGTTGAAAGATTTTTTTTAAGGCCCTTTCACACGGCACGGATCCATATTGATCCGCCCCGTGAAGATCCGCTGACACCCGCTATCCCATAGACATGCATGTATGTCCGTATTTCATCCGAAAGCGGATGGATGAAAGGGGCCTTAAGCAGGCCAGAAGAATCTGTAGCCATTTCAGGCAGTCATACACAGCCAGTGCTCAGTTGGCTGAAATTCAGCAGGAATTCCATCTGCCCATAAGCTGCCTGATTTGGGACATGCCTACAAGGTGGAACTCAACTTTGGCAATGCTGCAGTGGCTGCACATACAGCAGAGGGCTGTCAACGAGTATCTGTGTGAGTATGGCACAAGGACAGGCTCAGGGGAGCTCAGCTTTTTTTCCCCACGCCAATGGCTGTTGATAAAACATGCACTGTACTGTTACCATTTGTGACACAATCCCTGTGATGTTCCTGCTGGAGCAGACTCTGCATGGTATTATGTACAGTGCACTCACAACAGAGCAGCAGGAGGAAGAGGAGGACTTCCTTTCTTCTCAAGGCCCGCTTTATGCAGACACCATCCTTGTGACACCACAGAACACACAAGAGGAGGAGGATTATGGCAGTTTTGGATGCATAGAAGCAGAGGAAGTGGAGGCAGTTCCAGATACTGTAATCCTCCGTTTTCCCTGATGACTTTAATGCCTCTGCAAACTTTCGGTGCATGGGCTCCCTTATTCTTTAAAGCCTGTGAAAGGACCCGAGAATTTGTGGCATCAAGGAGAAGGATCACTATTGGTTGGCAACCCTCCTTTACCACCGTTACAAGGGGAAAGTCTTAGAACTCATCCCATCCTCACAGAGGGAGCAGAGGATGAAATATCTTGAGGACACCTTAAAGAGGAGTTAATGTAATGCCTTTCCAGACTCTGCTAGGTTACAGTCTCATGGAAAGTCTAGTTTTCAGGCTTCTGTTGGTCAAGAGAGGAGCGGTGGAGTAGGGGGCCACCTCAGTGATGCATTTCAAAAAAAATGTAGTCCTTGGCGCCCAGGGCTGCAAGCTTCCACATACCATAGGTAGCGTCTGCAGCATATGGTGGGAGATTATCTAGGGGAAAAAACAGACATGGAGAGCTTTCCAGTTGACTATCCACTGGGTTACTTTAATCACGTGCCAAAGAGCACTATGGACACCCAAAGTTACGGCGTAGGCTAGAGATCCATGAGGAATTCTTTTGTAGCATAAACACTACTGTAATTGCTAGTGATTCATTCCTAATGCCCCGTACACACGATCGGAAATTCCGCCAGCAAAAGTCCAATGAGAGCTTTTGGTCGGAAATTCCGACCGTGTGTATGCTCCATCGGACTTTTGCTGGCAGAATTCTCGCCAGCAAAAGATTGAGAGTATGTTCTCTATTTTTTGGTCGGAAAAAGTTCTGATCCGAAATGCTGATCGTCTGTACAAATTCCGACGCGCAAAATTCCTATGCATGTTTGGAAACAATTCAACGCATGCTTGGAAGCATTGAACTTCATTTTCTCGGCTCATCGTAGTGTTGTACGTCACTGTGTTCTTGACAGTCGAAAGTTCATAGAACTTTTGTGTGACCGTGTGTATGCAAGCCAAGCTTGAGCGGAATTCCGTCGGAAAAACCATCCATGTTTTTTCTGACGGAAAATCTGCTTGTGTGTATGAGGCATTACAGTAGCCATTGATTGCTACACAGTTAGAATAAATGGCTCCCTGTAGTCTGCAAAGCACAAGAAAAATGTAGCAGCAGCTTATTACACATGGTCACATAGGGCCTCTGTTTGTTGCAACGAATTGTTGCCATATGCAACTTGTGTAGCTTACACCATAGGAAGACATTATTTCCTTCCTTTTTTTTAGGGATCAGCTATATTTAGCTACTAGTAGTCACTAGTGATGAGCTATGGAGCAATAAACCAATCTCCCCACTGGCTTCTACTTACCCATTAAATAAAAATAAATATACTAACAACAAAATACAAAGCCATTAACAACTCTGTCCTGAGCTACATCAAACCTCATCTCAAAAGACCACCAAAAAAATTATTATTTTCGCTACTCCCAAGACCTCCTGCACTCTAGCTCACTTGTCACCTCCTTTCATGCTTGCTTCCAGGACTTCTCTAGAGCCTCTCCCATCCACTGGAACTCCTTACTGTCTAACTATCTCCTACTCTGTCTGCTTTCAGGTGATCCCTGAAAACCCATCTTTAAGGGGCCTTATCTTGACTCTTCCTAATAAACTGTAGTCTTACTTTTTTAGTGCGTGCATCCCTCATAGTTATTACCTTTTTGTAGCACTTGACCCTTCCATTTAGACGTGTAAGGCCCTCTGATCCCTCTTGTATTAAATTGTATTTTAATTGTACTGTCTCCCTCTATTTTGTAAAATGCTACTGCATATAAATCCTGAATAATAATAATATAGTTCAAACTTAATTGTGAGTGGTGCTTTTCACTGGGTAATTATCATAATGTGGCAGCCTAACAACCAAGGTTTGATGTTTCCCATACTTTACTACACAGATGGTGGATCTTGCACTCCTGGGGGCCTTGGACACTAATGCATAGTAGACCATAGACTTGTATTTTTATTATTGCTGTCTTCAAGAGCCAATCATATTCTTTCCTTTTCTAGTACAGGTTATAAATGAAAAGAAGGTTCCAACTGGTTTCCCTTTCTGGGAGAGGCACAATGGACACCTTTTCATAGCTTTGAGATGTGAGGCACATAGGAATTAATGTACTAAAAAATGTATTAGAAATGGCATTTGTGATGCCAACAAGTCCTAATGCAACTGTCTCTTTTTGACAGGTTAAAATATAAAGGAGGACCTGAGATGTTGAGAAAAAATTAAGAAGGAAAGAAAGGTAACACCAGCAGTATACACATGAATACAAATGAAAGAAATATGATTTTATTTTTACTGTTCTTTATTTTTTTTTTTTTAATGCAGTCCAGCTCTGAGTTAACCATCTATTTATATATATATATCTATATGCATGTGTTCACTTCAATCAAAGACACAAGTGTCTCATTTATCGGATAAAGTTAAAATGTCCAAATAGCTTTTAGAATAATTTCAATTTATCACTATAATGGACTAGTGCTCATTACACTGAATACAAATTTGCATTATTTAATTTATCATTCTATTAGATCCATTGAAAAGTCTTTTGACAAAGTAAAAAAAAAAATATTAGTGAATTTTGAGGTGTTCTAAGAAGCAATTTTACAAGAATGCATTGGATCAGTAAATTCCATGTTCCAATAACAAATATATCATGGTTGAATTGGAGTTGTGCCATTTAGCAATAAAGTTTTGTAGTAGGAAATTTCAATAGCTTGTGTCAGTAGACAAGTTACAAATATTTGTGCTATGCTGACACCTAGCTGCCATTTCCCTGTACTGAATGTTACTTTACTGTTTTATTACTGTTTTCTGTTCACTTTATACATAGTTAAAAAACTGTATGTGATGCTGACCACACATACCAATTTGATTGTATCGATTCAGTGTAAGTTCCAATTACAAAAAGTAAAAGCGGAAATTTCTGCAAAAAGTAAAAAAATTGTTAGGAGCTAGATTTTGTTAGCAAATCAGCCAAAACAATTTCATCCATTCCCCTAACAATTTTAATTTCTATGTACACTGCATGTGCATGTAAGATGCCGAAAATGTAGCCAGGTGACAGGGAAGATGTATCTAATCAGTGACTTAGGAGGAGCTACAAAGAACCAAAAGAAGCCGTGGGGAGGAAAACTCCCCAGAACCACACTGTGGGGACACTATGGAAATTGTGATAGTGCCACATTGGAAGTTAAAGAGGAGTTTCCATTCAAAAAATAAATAACTTTTAATAATCGGACACTTACCTGTTCCAGGGTCCAGCGATGTGGGGGAATTGAAGCCCCGCTCGCCCCCCCCCCTCCGCTCGGCAGCACTGGCATTGTAACTGTGGGCACCCGGCTGTGCATGCGCGAGCGGAGCTGCGTGCCGTGATTGACCTCCCAATCATCTGGGACCTGTCACGTGTCCCAGATGACTGACAGGAGGGAGGGGGCAGAGCTGAGACCTTCCTGCGCCGAGGGGAAGTGATGTCACCAGCCTAGGCACTGAAGGAGGCAGACTACGAGGGACCACCTAGCAACAGGCATTTAGAGGTGAGTTAAAAAAAAATAATTTCCAGATGTTTTTTTTTATTTATTTTTTTTAGGAATTTTATTTTTTGATTTTTTTTTTTTTCGTGTGCAACCCCACTTTAAGGGTGAGTTAAGGGTGAGCCACTTGTTTTGAAACTCTGCTGGGTGCCACGTTGACACAGATCTGAAATAGGGTAGCAGGATCTTCACCCTAAATATCATGTTACCTCCTCTCCAACCTCCTCCCCTCCTTTGTGCAAATATGGCTTTATTTTTATTAAGATAAAGCTCTGGCCGCCCCCCTTGTGCACATCACTTACCTAGGCGAATGACAAAATGAAAAATTTGAGCAGCAATCACAGACTTCCCAAGTTTTAGAGCGAAATTATGTTCCGAATATCTCCATTAACAATGCTTCACAAACTATTATGAAAAATAAATCAAAGAAATTTCCCCCCATTAGAAACCAATCCAAATGTCCTAGCTTTTGTTAAACAGGTCACAAAGGAAAATCGAAAACCTACAAATATATCCCCATAATGTCGATAATTTGTCCCCCGTTCAGAAACTGGCTTATTGCGATTTAATTTTTACCAAAAATATGAAGAAGGATACATATCGGCCTAAGCTGAGGAAGAAATTTTTTTTTATATATTTTTTGGGGATATTTATAGCAAAAAGTAAAGAATATTGCTTTTTTTCAAAATAGTCTGTCTTTTTTTGTTTATAGAGCAAAAAATAAAAAACGCAGAGGTGATTAAATACCACCAAAAGAAAGCTCTATTTGTGAGAAAAAAAGGACTTTTTGTTTGGGTACAGCGTCGCACAACTGCGCAATTGTCAGTTAAAGTGACGCAGTGCCGTACCGCAAAAAAAAAGGCCCGGTCAGGAGGAGGGGTACATTCTTCCAGGGCTGAAGTGGTTAAAACTGCTCGTGGCTGTAATGTATTGTTGGATCCTGGCAAGAATAGATAAAAATCATGGGAAAAAAAAGGTGTGGGTTTCCCCCCAGACCATTACCAGGCCCTTTGGGTATGAATATTAAGGGGAACCCCTTAAATACCCCCCCCCCCCAAAATTACCAGGCCCTTCAGGTCTGGTATGGATATATTGCTCATACAAGTCTATGGTCTACTATGCATTAAGCCCCATACACACGGTAGGATTTTCCGATGGATTCTGTCCTATCGGACAATGTTGTCGGAAAATCAGACTGTGTGTAGGCACCATCGGACAGTTTCCATCAGATTGTCTGAAGGACAAAGTCCTATCTCCTGCTGGATAGATTTTTTGACAACAAAGTCCGATCACACCAAATCCGATCGTGTGTAGCGAATTCCGACCGGACAAAGTGCTACGCATGCTCAGATCACATTACAAGACCAAAGCTATTGGCTACTAGCCTCTACGTAGTCCAGTCGTAGGCAACAAACGTCACCACGTTCAGAATGATCGGATTTTCCGACAACTTTGTCCGACCGTGTGTACGCAAAACCAACATCAGACAAAGTATGACGGACATGGTCTGACGGACCTGGTCCTTGGATAATCCGCGCGTGTGTATGGGGCTTTAGTGTCCAAGGCCCCCAAGAGTGCAAGATCCACCATCTGTTTAGTAAAGTATGGGAAACATCAAACCTTGGTTTTTAGGCTGCCACATTATGATAATTACCGGGGAACCCTGCACCAAAAAAAAAAAAATGGTGTGGGGGTCCCCCTGACCCCTAGGCACTATATACTCCGAACAGCAGTATAAATACTATACAGCCTGCCCTATATACTCTGCAGAAAAATTGGGCCTTTGGTTTTGGTGGCGCCAGAACACTGTAACCCCTCACAGTTACTCTTGTTGGGTGCAGGAACGGGCCCTGCTTAACTATTATTTTAATAATTGTAATTACATGCCCCTGTTAAACCAAGGCAGAAAAATGGGCCTTTGGTTTTGGTGGCTCCAGAACATTGTAAGCCCTCACAGTAATGCCCCGTACACAGGGTCAGATATTCCGATGGAGAAAGTTTTCTGAAAACATAATCCGATCGTGTGTGGGCTCTAGCGGACTTTTTCAGTCGGAATTTGAGAGCAGGAACTAAAATTTTCCGACAACAAAATCCGATCTGACTTTTTCCGATTGTGTGTAGAGAATTACGACGCACAAAGTACCACACATGCTCAGAAGAAATTTGGAGATGAAAGCTATTGGCTACTGGCCTCTACGTAGTCCCATCGTACGTTTTCTATGTCACCTCGTTCGTAACGATCAGATTTTCTGACAACTTTGTCCGACCGCGTGTGTGCGCGCAACACAAGTTTCGGACAAATCCGAAGGATTTTGTGATCGGAATGTCGGACCATGTGTACGGGGGCTTACTCTTGTTGGGCGCAGGAACAGGCCCTGCTGTGAAAAATGATATCAAGAATTGTAATTAAATGCCCCTGTCAAACAGGGGCAGAAAAAATGGGCCTTGGGTGGTGGTGCCCTAAACCAAAAATATTGTTGGAAGCTAGCATCATCAAGATTGAGGAGGAATAGGATAGTCAGCATAGGCAGTCTTCAAGGGATCCCAGATTCATAGCAAATTCAATCAGTTACATCAGCAACAGGTGCTTAACAGCTGCTGATCCAAGACTGATTAATTTTTATGAATGTGAGCCTATCAACGGAGTCTGTGGACAGGCACACTCTTTGATCCGTTACAAACATTCCAGCAGCACTGAATGTGCATTCAGAAAGCACGCTGAATGCAGGACAGGCTAGTAGCTTGATTGCATATTGAGCAAGTTCTGGCCAGTGGTCCATCCTCAAGACCCAGTAACCCAGTTGGAAAGGTCTCCAAGTCTGCTCTTGCCCCTCGATATTCCTGCACCATATAATGCAGACGCTAGCGATGGTTGCTTGAACCGACAAGACCTTGGCGCTGAGGACTGAAGAAGTGTTTAAAGTTAGCGGTCAGCAGGCCCCCTTCTCCACCGCTTTTCCTCTGACTGAACGAAGCCTCAGCAACACGTTGTCCAACACCAGGCAATGGTATCCTCCCAGGGTCTGGAAATGCGTTACACAAACCTCTCTTTAAGGCCTCCTGAAAATGTTTCATCCTCTGCTGCTGCTTCCTCCGCGAAGGCAGGATGAGTTCTGCAACTTTACCCTTGTAACAAGAAGGGTTGCCAGCCAGTAATGATCCCTTTCCTTAATACTACGAATCCTAGGTTCCTTTCGCAGAATCAGGGAGTCCATGCAGCGTTAGTTTGCAGAGGCATTTGATTCTGAGTCCTCTGGGTCGCTAAGGATCACATTAGCTGTAACTACCTCCTTCCAACCACGTACAACTCCTTGGGTTTCTGGGGACTAAAAAACATCCCTTGAAGACTGCTGCTGTGCGTTATCCTCTACATCCATGACAGGACAGTGCATGCATCCTTGATCAGCAGCCAGTGGCGTGGTGAAAAGAAGCCAAGCTCCCCTGACCCTGTCCTGGTGCCATACTCGCACAGGTACTCATTGATGGCCCTCTGCTGTGTGTGCAGCCGCTGCAGCATTGCCAACGTTGCGTTCCACCTAGTGGGCATGTCATAAATGAGGCGGTTGGTGGGCAGGCTGCTCGAGAAGAGGCCATAAAGGAGGAGAAAGCTGTGACAGAATCACCATTAGCATTTTGGAGGTGTGGTGGTGGAACAAGCTCCAACATCACTGAACCCTATCCTGCATCCTTTCCAGGTGATAGCAGAGTTACCTAGTGCACCGTGAAGGAAAGGTAACGTCCCTGCCCATGCCTGCTGGACCATGAGTAAGCGGTAATATGAACCTTACTGCTGACCGCCCTGTCTAACGAGGCTAAAACATTGCCTTCCACATGCCGAAAAGGCCTTCCGTGAAAAGAAATGTCATTTTGGAACCTGCCACTGAGTTACAGCACATTCCACAAATTCACGAAAGGCGGCAGAGTCTACCAGCTGAAAAGGCAGCAGTTGCAGTGCTAGCAATTTGACCAAGCTAGCATTCAGACGCTGAGCATGTGGATGGCTGGGACTGAATTTCTTTTTACGGTTCAGCAACTGGGGTTGGGAAATTTTCCTGCTAAAATCAATTGGTGGTGTACTGCTAGCAGAATGGCTGCAAGTACTTGGGACACCTATTGCTATACCTTCATTCCTCTCAGTGCAGGTTTTTGAGAGGACTGGAGGTCCAGATGAGGAGCAAGGAGAAGTCTGCCTTTTTCTATGATGTGGGTCTTTCAAGTGCTGTTGCCAACAGACTGCATGGCAGGTCGTCGTATGTCTGGTCAAGCATGTGGTGCCCAAGCAGCTGCTGTTCTGGCCATGCTTGATCTGCTTCAGACATAGGTTGCAAACAGCAACAGTGCGAGCTGCTGCACATGTGTCGAAAAAGGCCCACACCAAGGAACTTTTAAAAGTCAGCGGGGAGTCAGCAGCACCCTGCACCTGCAGAGCTCTGCGGTGTAATTCAATAGGGTGGCTGCCCTTAAGCTGCCCCCTAGAGGACATTCTGCCTCTTTGGGGTTGTGTCTCCTCCTCCTCACTTTCCTCCTCTCTTCTATCAGGCACCCAAGTACAGTCAGTGACCTCATCATCCCCTCCCTCCTCGTCACTGGAGCAAACTTGGCAGTATGTTGCAGCTTGAGGAACATGACTGACAGTTTCTTGTCCTTCTGTGGCACCCCTTCTCTCTAGGCTCACGTTACTCCCTTCCTCAACATGTGAACCAACATCGGAGCCTTCAAATTGCTGCTCATCCTCCAGCAGCATATAACTGACACTGTGGTCGAAAAATTCTGGGGACTTCTCCGTGCATAATGGTGGGGCTACGGAAGGAGTTACTGTGGACAAGGAGCCGGTAGAATAGGCCACTTTGGCAGATGCGTTGGAAGGCAAACTACTCTGAGCCTGGGTGACAGAGGATGAGGAGGACGAGGACGGCTTTGTTATCTATTCCACCAACTCTTCTGCATGTTGTGGCTCAATAACACGGCCAGCAGCAGCAAAAAAGGACAACCGTTCCCCATGGCCACCTGCAGAGGATGCACCATGTCCACGACCACCAGTGTTGACTGTAGACACAGAGGCTGCTTGCCCTTTTTTAGTGGCCTGTGAGCGTCTGCCTCTCCTTGGTGACCTTCCGGACATGATGTATTTTTTGTTTTGCAACACCACACTACACTGTATTATAAATAAAAAAAAGTTGTGCAAAACAAAATATAAAACTGAAATCTTAAAGCACTACAAATCACTGAAGTGTAAGGATATCTGTATAGTACATATAATAACATATAAAGTAAAATGTAATTTGTGAAATAAAGTCTCTGAAAAATGGCAAATAAAACAAGTTCTTTGGCGGTAGAGATCTAGAAAGATGGAAAAGATTCTCAGAGCTTTCACCACCACCAAGGTAAAGAGATGGAGCTCTCCGTGTGGCTATCACCCAAAAGAATGGAGACTCTTACCAGAAGGAGTGGACCTCCTGTTGTAGCGAGGTCACACATGTCTGTAGATATAGCCCTCTGCGGGGTCAGAGATGGGTCTTGGCTCTAAGGTGCGTAGGCAGACTAGGGGCGCCATCCTCGATATATGGCCACTGTTCGTCCCCCTTCTTCGAAAGCACAATCTCCCAAGTTAGCACGGAGAATATAGAAGAATGAAGGCTCCAATAAACATCATGAAAAACACTTGCTGGCAATAAAATTCAAAACACCCGCACTCCCGGGGTCATGTGGGATGCGCTGACGTCGTCACGCCCCACGTGCCCCAGAAGTGTGGGTTTTTTTTTTTTATGTTTATTGCCGGCAAGTGTTTTTCAAGATGTTTGTACATCCAACCAGAGATTTTATACAATAAACCAGTGTTTTTAAAAAACGATAACGCACTTGGAGCCTATGTTCTTCTATATGCTCCGTGCTAACTTGGGGGATTGCGCTTTTCGAGGAAGGGTGACGGACAGCGGCCATATATCGAGGAGGACACCCCTTGTCTGCCTACACACTTTAGAGCCAAAACACATCTCAGACCACGCAGAGTGCTATATCTGCAAGCGTGTGTGTGACGGATTCTATCCCACACTCCGCTTGAGTGCTTCTGTCAGTATATCCTGCTTCCTTTAGTCTGACCATCAGAGAGATATATTATCATAGCTGCATTGAATACAGGTCTAGCCGAAAATAGCTTGTAGAATCTTGAATGATTTATTGGACAGAATACAGCCTTTTTATACACTTTTAACACAAGGGGTTAGATAATGAGGTAGGGCTGCCCATGGATACTCCCCCCTCCCGTATAGCAACAACTTAAAAGACAATTACATAATTAATATGTTAATTAACACAGCACTTAAGGCAGCCTAGGTGACCAGACAGTCCGTCTCCGCAGGTCAATGTGATCAGCTCTTTCAAGGATTGTGTATTGTTCAGAATTAACAACCAAGAAAACAGTCTCTCAAAAATGTAACAAAAAAAAAATTAATATAGCAATACCAAAAAACAGGGTGAATGTGGACAGAAAAAGGTCCTTGCAGCCAGTGTCCACGGAAGTGCTCCCCCTGTCCCATAGTTCGGCAGACCCAACTAGATCCACCACGGGTCAGCTTGGCGCTGTCCGGGAGAGTCTTATAGTTCAGTTTGCCGGGAAAGTCCATCAGCGTTCCCATTCTGCCTTCCTGGCCGATACTGGATGGTAAAATTGCAAGGCTGCAGGGCCAAGCTCCATCGTAACAAACGTCCATTATCCCCGGAGACCCGATTAAGCCAAATTAATGGATTGTGGTCGGTGAGCACCGTAAAAGATCGTCCGTAGAGATAAGGTTGGGATTTTTTAAGAGCGCACACCAGCATCAAACACTCCTTCTCCAAGGCTGCATAACTGACTTCCCTGGGTAGCAGCTTCCGACTGATGTAGGCCACTGGGTGCTCACTGCCATCAGGTCCTATTTGGCTTAGTACTGCCCCCAGCCCGAATGTAGAGGCATCTGTGTGGACACAAAAATGTTTGGTTGGGTCAGGGGCAGCTAGAACAGGAGCTGAAGTTAGTGCATTCTTTAATCGTTAGAAGGCAGCTTCACACTCGGGAGACCACAGTACCTGTCGGGGAAGGTCCTTCTCAGTTAGGTCTGTCAGGGGCTTTGTGATGGAACTATATTGCGGGACAAACTTCCTATAGAACCCAGCTGTGCCGAGGAATGCCAAGACCTGGGTTTTAGTACGGGGGGTCGGCCACTTGGCAACTGCCTCAATCTTAGCAGGCTCAGGTTGTTGTTGTCCACTCGATGTCCAAGGTACTGTACCTCGGACATCCCTATGCTGCATTTCTCTGGCTTAAGGGTTAGTCCTGCAGCCTTGATGCGGTCTAACACGACACCTAGGTGAACCAGATGGTCATCTCAGGTATCACTGTAGATCGCAATGTCGTCCAGATATGCACAAGCATAGTCCTGGAGGCCATCAAGGAGTTGGTCTACCATCCTCTGGAAAGTCGCTGGTGCATTCTTCATCCCAAATGGCATTACTTTAGACTGGTATAGGCCAAATGGGGTAATGAACGCCGATTTCGGAATAGATTCCTCATCCAGACGAAATTGCTAGTACCCTTTGCATAGGTCGAGGGTTGTCAGGAATTTTCCCAGAGAAATGCAATCTAAACAGATCATCCACCCGGGGCATAGGGTAAGCGTCAGTGGTGGTGCACTCATTTAATCTGCGGTAGTCTACACAGAAGTGAGTCGTGCCATCCCACTTCAGTACAAGGACTACCGGGGAAGCCCAGGGGCTGCTGGATGGCTCAATGACTCCCAACTCAATCATCTCCTTAATCTCATGACGCATCCCCTCTCTCACTGCGTCCGGTATCAGGTAAGCCGTCTGTCTTAGTGGCAGTTGTCCCGGGGTCTCCACTTGGTTCACTGCCATAGTAGTGTACCCAGGGACTGTGGAGAACATTTCCCTTCTCTGACTAAGGACCTGTCTAGCTTGTTCTCTCTGCATTGGCCCTAGATGGTCGTCAAGCTTTACATCTCTATCCCTGCAGTAATCCTATTTAGCTCTGGGAGCACCAGCAGGGGAAGATTCTCAGAATCTTCCACAGCTGGAGCACATATAGCGGCTACCTCTCCTGATCTTTCCCAGTATGATTTCAACATGTTCACATGAAAGGTCCGTTGGACTCTTTCATCCGAACAGTTAGCCACTAGGTAGGTTGTGTCACAAAGCTTTGCCACAACCCGGTAAGGTCCCTGCCATGTGGCCTGTAACTTGTCCTGCTTGGTTGGCCTGAGGGCAAGAACCTTCTGCCCAACCTCCAGAGTGTGGTTCCGAGCAGTACGATCGTACCATCTTTTCTGCCGCTTTTGGGCAGCCCGAAGGTTCTCTTGGACAGTGTCCGTGAGCTCCTTCAGTCTGTCCCTAAACTTAAGAATGTATGCTATGATAGAGGACCCTTGGGGATCAATTCTCCCTTCCCAGCGGGCTCTGACTAGATTTAGGGGCCCCCTCACCCTCCTCCCATACAGTAACTCAAACGGGGAGAACCCAGTAGATTCCTGTGGCACCTCCTGATAAGCAAAGAGAAGGTGCGGCAGATATCTCTCCCAACCTCTGTGAGAGGTTGCAAATGTCCTAAGCAGCTGTTTCAGTGTTCCATTGAACCTCTCACACAGTCCGTTGGTCTGGGGGTGATAAGGAGAGCTATGTAGGGGCCTTATCCCACAGAGCCTCCATAACTGCTGAGTGAGCTCAGCATTGAACTGGGTCCCCTGGTCGGAGATGATTTCTGGCAAAGATCCGGAGCAAGGCATCAGCCACGGTTTCTGTGTGGATATTTGCCAGGGGAATGGCCTCCGGGTACCGGGTAGTATAATCCACCACAGTAAGGATATATTTCTTCCCAGAAGGACTAGGTTGGGGCAATGTCCAACCAGGTCTACGGCTACGCAGCTAAAGGGTTCATCAATGAATCAGTAAAGGGTGTAGGGGAGCTTTCAGTGGGCCCCCATGCTTACCCACCCGCTGGCATGTGTCACAGGTCCGGCAATACTGTCGGACATCCCCTGTAATCCCTGGCCAAAAAACGACTGGGTCAGACGGTGGAGGGTCCGGGACATCCCTAGGTGTCCAGCTAAGGGTATGTCATGCCCAATGCGCAGCAGGTCATGCCAATATTTCTGTGGCACAACCAGCTGCCGCTTGGGTGGATGGGAGGCTGTCTTTCCTTCAGTAACCCGATAGAGTAATCCTGGGACCCACTCTACCCGCTTCCCCTCCAACCCCCCAAGGTCCAATCTTGCTCTTTCCCTATAGCTAGCTAGGGAAGAGTCGCTGAGACTTGGGGAGAAGCCCAAGTCGGGGTAGGAATAGCTGGGGGTAGTACAGTCTAGGTCAGGGGTGACAGGTCTTACCTGGGTCCCGTCCTCGAGGGAGCGCACCTGTCATAAAAACCGTTATGCCAGGCAGCCTGGTGGCGCGCGCCGCGCGCTCCTGTGCGCGTTCCTGCGGGTGCGGGCTTGCGCGCGCGCACGCGTCCGGGCGCGCGCGCGCAGTACTTTGAATACACCTGTGTGCGCTGTTGGCGCCAACCAGCCTACTTAATCAGGCAGCACCTGTTGGCCAGTGCTGCCTGATCTTCAGCTTCTCAGAGACCTTGTTCCTGTGTTTGTATCCTGCAATACCTTGTTTTGATCCTGTGACCCGGCTTGTCCCTTTGGAAATCCTTGACCTCCGCCTGCCTGATGACCTCTGCCTGACTAACGATTCTTCTGCTTGTCCCTTTTGTACCTCGCCATCGGAACACCGCCAAACCCTGAAGGTATCTGGATTATCTCACTTTCTATTGAGAGACTTGTGCCTGCTTCCTATTCCGCACCTCCCTCCATCTGTGTATCCCGCATACCTGCACTCCATCTTGTCATCAGTGGGGCTTATACCCGGACTTACCACATCCTCTGGATACCCTGCATACCCTTACTCACCTCACCCACCAGTGGAACCTCCATCTGTGTATTCCGCATACCTGCACCCCATCTTGTCTCCAGTGGACTCTCCTCACCAACACCCGGACACCCTGCACTAGGCTCTCATACCCTTCCTAACTCTCGTGCCTCCTGTACCCATCTCCAGGGGCCGGGAGTGGGATCCGTACGGGAGACCTCCCCTCTGCCCAAGTGGACTCGCCAGTCAGGTACGTACCAGCGTGATAGTATCAGGCAGCCATGACTGAGTCCGGGCAGGGGGCCTCCCCCATGGAGGATATGTGCAGACACCTAGCGGGTCTAACCCAAGCTGTGAAAGGCCTACAGGAAGGCTATTCTCGATTGGAAGAACAAGTCCAAGCCATGTCTGCATCTTCTGTCCCCCAGGTGGAGTCTTCTGTTGGTTACCCTCAAGCACCCTCCGTGATCATGCTACCACCAGAACCCAAGGTACCAATACCGGAAAGATTCACTGGGGAACGAAGTAAATACCGTGCGTTTCGCAATGCGTGTGAACATTATTTCGTTCTACAACCACGGACTTTCTCTTTGGAAGCTACAAAAGTGGGGTTCATTATCTCCCTTCTGACTGGTGAACCACAAACCTGGGCCCACCGTCTATTGGAGCAGAAGTCTGCGTCCCTGGATTCCCTGGACCATTTCCTCACCGCAATGGCTCAGCTATATGAGGACCCTCAACCTGCTGCCACGGCTGAAACCGCATTACAATCCTTACAGCAAGGTCGCAGAATGGCCGAGGATTACGCCGTTGAATTCAAACGCTGGAGCTCTGATACAGAGTGGAATGATGCGGCACTGCGACACCAATTTCGCAGAGGACTATCAGATTCTCTAAAGGATGAGTTGGCTCGTGTTGGAATTCCTCAGTCCTTAGATGAACTCATTAATCTCTCAGGGAAAGACGGGCCGAAAGATCCTCTGGTCCATCTCGCCCCTTCTGGATGCTTCCCAAAGTACCTGGCCCTCCAACCCAGTCCCCTCAGCTTCATCTACCCCGGCTTCTGGGGCTCCTGAACCAATGCAAATCGGACTAATTCGGCCTTCCCTGACCCCAGAGGAAAAGATGCGCAGACGGGCCCATAATCTATGTTTGTATTGTGGGGAACCTGGACACTATGCAAGAATGTGCCCCAACAAGACACGTAAGTGGTTGTCTGCTTCTTCTTTATGTGCACCCGTCTTACTCCCAACCGGCACTCACCTGGCTCTCACTATTGTTTTGTAGCTCTCCGGTCGGAGCATTCCAGTATCAGTCATCATTGACTCAGGAGCATGCAGCTGCTTCATTGACCAAGTTTTTGCAACCAACCATGGCATCCCTCTTCAACCAAAAGTACGGGGCCTTGCGGTCCACCTGGCGGATGGTTCCACACTTAGTTCCGGCCCAGTCACCCAGGAAACGGAACCCCTACTGACCACCATAGGATCTCAACACCAGGAGTTCTTACGGTTGGATGTCATACCTTCACCTCTCTTCCCCATAATTTTAGGAATGCCTTGGTTGCGTGCTCACAACCCCAGCATCAACTGGGCTACAGGTGAAGTTCAGTTTCCTTCCATTTATTGCCGTCAGAACTGTCACTATGGAATACCCGACCAACCGGCTTCACTTCTATGCCTGAATACTGACTCTGAACTCCACCAGTCCATCCCTGAACCCTACCGGGACTTTGCAGATGTTTTCAGCAAAAAGGGGGCAGAGACACTTCCGCCACACAGGCCTTATGATTGTCCCATAGAACTTCTACCCGGAACAGAAGTTCCCTTTGGAAGAATCTTCCCACTTACGGAACAGGAATTGGGCACTCTAAAAGATTACATAGACGAGAATCTGGCAAAAGGGTTCATTCGTCCTTCCACATCCCCGGCCGGTGCAGGTATCTTCTTCGTCGAAAAAAAAGATCATTCTCTTCGCCCCTGCATTGATTATCGTGAATTAAACAAGATCACCATCAAAAACAGATACCCCCTTCCATTGGTACCAGAACTTTTTCAAAGGCTAGGTACAGCCAAAATCTTCACAAAACTGGATCTTCGGGGGGCTTACAACCTGATCCGCATTCGAAAAGGGGACGAGTGGAAAACGGCTTTCCGTACGCGGTTTGGGCACTATGAGTACCTCGTCATGCCATTTGGATTATGCAATGCCCCAGCAACTTTCCAGCACTTCGTTAATAACATCTTCCATGATTATCTGGATTTGTACGTCATTGTTTATTTGGACGATATTCTAATTTTTTCTTCCTCCTTGGCCGACCACCACAGACATGTCCGAAACGTCCTTACCCGTCTAAGACAACATGGATTGTATGCTAAATTTGAAAAATGTAACTTCGAGATCCAGAGTGTACAATTCTTGGGACTAATCATATCAGCAGAAGGAATCAAAATGGATCCCGAAAAAGTATCCGCCATCTTGGATTGGCCAGCACCCATAGACAGAAAGGGAGTACAACGTTTCATTGGCTTTGCTAATTTCTACAGAAAATTTATTAAAGGATTCTCTTCTATTATTTCACCCATCACTGAACTTACCCGACAAGGAATTCGGTTTCATTGGAGCCCCAAAGCACAACTGGCCTTTGAGAAACTTAAAGAACTTTTTACTTCTGCTTCTATCCTCAAACATCCGAACCCCGCCTTGCCCTTTGTTTTAGAGGTCGATGCCTCGGAGTTTGCAGTGGGAGCGGTGCTATCTCAGCGACAGGGTGCCAAGGCTCTCCTTTTTCCAGTAGGCTTCTTCTCCCGCAAGCTAACCTCTCCGGAACGAAATTACGATGTGGGTGATAGGGAACTTCTCGCCATCAAAGTAGCCTTGGAAGAATGGCGCTACCTATTGGAGGGGGCTGCACATCCTGTTCTGGTGTACACCGACCACAAAAACTTGGAGTACCTGAGAACAGCTAAAAGACTAAGACCACGACAAGCCAGGTGGGCTCTATTCTTCTCACTTTTCCAACTCCACATAACCTATCGGCCAGGCTCCAAAAACATTAAATCAGATGCTCTTTCTCGGATGTTTTTGGACATCGAACACGACACTCCCCCCGATACCATTCTACCCGCCGGGAATTTCCTACTCTTGCAAGAGGACCTCATGTCTCGGATCAAACAAGCCTCCATTAGGATGCCTCCCTTGGATGGAGTTTCCAGTAAGGACGGATTGTTTTGGCATGAAGGCAAGATTGTGGTCCCAGAAAAATTGAGGTTACACGTATTAGAGTTATGCCATGACCACAAGCTGGCCGGGCACTTTGGTATCTCCAAAACAACCGACCTACTACTACGTACCTTCTGGTGGCCCCATCTGACCAAAGATTGTAAGAAATATGTCGAATCATGCTGTGTCTGTGCCCGAAATAAGACTAGCCGAACAAGAGCCTGGGGTCTATTAAAACCTTTACCAGTCCCAGAAAGACCGTGGAGTATGGTTTCAATAGACTTTATTATCGAACTTCCACTCTCAGAAGGTTTTTCCTCTATCTTTGTCATAGTGGACAGACTGTCAAAAATGGCACATTTTCTGCCCATGAAGGGCACCCCTTCAGCTTTGGAAACAGCACAAACATTCATTAAAGAAGTGGTAAGGTTACATGGAGTTCCAGCAAATATAGTTTCAGATCGTGGTGTCCAGTTCACCTCCAGATTCTGGAAGGCTCTTTGTCGATCTCTGGAAATCGAGTTGGCATTCTCATCTGCATACCATCCACAGACAAACGGCCAGACTGAGAGAACCAATCAGACATTAGAGCAATATCTACGCTGTTTTTCTACCTTTTCCCAAAATGATTGGGCCTCCTTGCTCCCCATTGCTGAATTCTCATATAATAACTCTCTACACTCAAGTATTAACCAAACACCGTTCTTCGCCAATTATGGGTATCACCCATCCTTTTTACCTAGGTCAATTCCAGAATGCTCCATACCCGCAGTTTCGGAAACTCTAGACTTCTTCTCCACTAACAACAAGTTGCTACAGGAGACCATGACTAAGGCACAGGAGAATTACAAAAGAATCTTTGATGGAAAGAAGCGTGGAGAACTCATCCTGGAACCCGGTGATCAGGTCTGGTTGTCCACCATCAATTTGAAGATGGCCTGCCCCTCCAAAAAATTAGGTCCTAAATTCTTGGGTCCTTTTCCCGTGAAAAGAAAAATCAATAATGTCGCCTACGAATTGGATTTACCTACTTCGCTAAGAATACATCCAGTCTTCCATGTTACTCTTTTAAAACCAGTGACTCCAAATCCTTTTGCGGGCCGCAGGGTCGGTCCCCCCAAACCTATTATTGTCAATGACGAAGAGGAATTCGAGGTGGAAGCAATTCTGGATTGTAGAAAACGGCGTAATCAGATCCAGTTTCTCATCAAATGGAAGGGATACGGGCCTGAAGATAATTCATGGGAACCTGAAGACAACCTGAATGCGGGTGAGTTGTTGCGAACCTTCAAAAACTCACATGCCTCTAAGTTAGCTCATCTGGGCATCCGGAGGCTGCCTTTAAGGAGGGGGCACTGTCATAAAAAACTTTATGCCAGGCAGCCTGGTGGCGCGCGCCGCCGCGCGCGCTCCTGCGCGCGTTCCTGCGCGCGTTCCTGCGGGTGCGGGCTTGCGTGCGCGCGCGCGTGCGCGCAGTACTTTGAATACACCTGTGTGCGCTGTTGGCGCCAACCAGCCTACTTAATCAGGCAGCACCTGTTGGCCAGTGCTGCCTGATCTTCAGCTTCTCAGAGACCTTGTTCCTGTGTTTGTATCCTGCAATACCTTGTTTTGATCCTGTGACCCGGCTTGTCCCTTTGGAATTCCTTGACCTCCGCCTGCCTGATGACCTCTGCCTGACTAACGATTCTTCTGCTTGTCCCTTTTGTACCTCGCCATCGGAACACCGCCAAACCCTGAAGGTATCTGGATTATCTCACTTTCTATTGAGAGACTTGTGCCTGCCTCCCTTTTCCGCACCTCCCTCCATCTGTGTATCCCGCATACCTGCACTCCATCTTGTCATCAGTGGGGCTTATACCCGGACTTACCACATCCTCTGGATACCCTGCATATCCTTACTCACCTCACCCACCAGTGGAACCTCCATCTGTGTATTCCGCATACCTGCACCCCATCTTGTCTCCAGTGGACTCTCCTCACCAACACCCGGACACCCTGCACCAGGCTCTCATACCCTTCCTAACTCTCGTGCCTCCTGTACCCATCTCCAGGGGCCGGGAGTGGGATCCGTACGGGAGACCTCCCCTCTGCCCAAGTGGACTCGCCAGTCAGGTACGTACCAGCGTGATAGCACCTCCATCCAGGCTTGCTGGCGGGTAGTAACAGGGCAGGCTTCTGGGGATACATCCAGGGAGAAGGCTGAATTTAAACGTTCCAAATCGTCGCCCAACAAAACCTCTGCAAGTAAGTTCTGCACTATTCCAACTTCCACTTCTTTGGCCCCCGAACCCCAATCAAGGTGAACCCTGGCAGTGGGAACCTGTATAAAACATTTCCCCCGGCCACCCACACAGCCACAGACTGTCCCGTCTGCTCTGACGGGGATATCATCCGGGACTGTATCAGGGTAATAGTAGCTCCCATGTCCCGCAGTTCCTGGGCAGCCTGACCATTAATCCACACGGCTTGTCGATGGTCCAAACGATTATCTGTCGCGGCAGCTTGCACAGGGTCTGCCTCATGTAGAATTCCAATATTCTCTTCACTTGGGTAAGTCACATCTCTCTCCAGACAGCGTGCAGCAGCCCGGGCAGGTCCAAGGGGCCTGTTACGCGCGTCCTGGGAAACATTCTGCGGACAATACCTCCTAACATGCCCTGCTTGGTTGCATCTGTAGCAGAGGTCCCCCTTCCCTCGTGAAGATGGTAGCTGAGTGGGACCAGAGATCGACGACTGGTGTGGAGGGGCAACGCTCCATGGAATTTTGGGGACAGGCCGAGCTGGAGTCTTAGGCTCTGGTTGCACAAACCACCTTGAATCCACGTATTGGTCAGCTAGGGTGGCAGCTTCATCTACTGTGACTGGCCACTGACCCTTTACCCAGTCTCTAACTTCCATCTCATCTTCCCCGTCTTGAAACCTTCGGAAGGCGGCATAGGGTAGCTTTTTGCGGGCCGCTGGAGCTTCCGGTTGAATATAACTGACGCCCCTTGGTCCCGCTGGAGTTCAGCCATTCGCAGCTGGGACACCTCTTGTAACACTTGACTGATAAACTCCTGCGGGGGTGAGTACCATACAAGGCCAGTCGCCACTGGACGTCACGCTGGAACTCTGTCGCCTCTGAGGTATGTGCTGGTGGGTTGCTGGCCTGGTCGATCTCCATTAGTTCGGTGATGAGAGTCGCTTTGGGTTTGTTGCTGGAGACTTTTCCATGGGCTTCCAAGAGATCCTTCAAGGTGCTGCACTTGAGTCTGGCATAGTGATGTTCCATCTGCTGTTAGGAGCAGGGGGTCACAACAAACAGGTACTCCCCGCAGTACAGACAACGAACAAATGGATGGGGGTGTATGGCCAGTCCTTCACACTTGTGGCATAACATATCCAGCGCTTCACGATCCCTGTATACATCACAAACCGACCATGTGACTTCAGGCGGATGCCGGTGTCTGTTATCAGGGTTCCGGACAGCATAGTACTTGCAGCGGTGCTGGCAGGAAACATCTTGGACCCCACTGCAGTTTGTACAAGAGAAAATCCAGCCATAGCTAGGCTTTGATCTCCTCTGAGTAACAGCAAACTTTCTCTCTCTTCAGCGCCAGACACACACAGCGTTTCACGCAGCAGCAAGCAGGTGTAGCTCCTCCCACTTGCTCTTCTGATCACGTAGCTCCCGGGCTTTTACTTCTCCACCCACAGCCTACGCAGTCAGAAATGTGATCTTGCAATTAACCCCTCTTTTCCTGGAGAAAGTGACAAAGTCTAAGAACCCCTCTTTAGCAGAGACTCTCGAGTTCTTCCTAAGTAAATAGCACAACACTTTGGAAACAGTCTCAAGGGTTTTAGTTGAGGTAACAGTTCACAATTCCCACGGTGCCATGACGAAATTCCTGAGTTGCAGTTGGTTGCTAGGGACAACGGCAAACTTATTCCGCCAGGCCCCATGTTTGGGCGCCAAATTGTAGCACCCCCTGGGTATACTGGGGGGCAGGCCGGTACCTCCAGACACAGGGAGGTTGAGAGGGAGTTGCAGATACCTTTTTGTAGCAGATCACTTACAGACGCTTCAGAATAAAGGACAAACACACAGCTTTCTCTGAGTAAATCTTGTATGGCCGGGTAGATCTCTGCCACAGATCTAGCAACCAGCAAGATGTTTGGATAAGCCTCTCTCACAGACTTAGCAGCTAGCATAGGCCTGGATAAGTCTCTCTCACAAACTTAGCAGCCAGACAGTTAGTTACCTTGATTGAATTGTAGAACAGCTTCTAGTACTAGAACCTTTAAGCCATCCGGCAGTACTGTAAAGATAGTTTAGATGCAGAACAGCTTCTTCACAGTACCAGAACCTTTAAGCCATCTGGTGGTACTGTGAGGGTAGATTAGTTGTAGGTGCATCCTCCAAGTAAGTTACCAGGCCCTTCTGAGAGACCAGCCTTCATCCTGGCTCTCTCCAGCAAGGGTCCTCCCCTGGATTTCCTCAGCTTGGCTCGGCTTCTTCCATTCAGGCAAGACAGCCTAAGGACCACCTCTGTGGTAGTAGGCCCCAGACAGGCTTCTGGGCCTACTTGCACAGCTGCAGTGACGTAGCCTCCAGGCCTGGAGGGCCACGAGGTCAGGACTCCCCAGAGCACATGGCGTCTGTCCCATAAATAGAATGTGGGTGTCCTTCGCGCTGTTTACGAACTAGTGACTATGTTAAAGTGAATAGATGAATGAGTGAACAGAAAATCAAAAAAAACAAAAAAAACATCAAATGGTGCCAGCACTAGTGCTGTATGTGGAAAAATTCCTAAAACAAGCAGCAAAATCTAAGGGTGAACACAAACCCGTGAGAGCAAATGATAATAGATGGTGATTTTGCGCTAAAGTGCACCAAAATAATAGTGATGTGAAAAATGTGAGTGAGTATCATAAATAAGTGGTCACTGTCCCGTGACTCATATAGAAATCAACCTACACTGAGCGTGATCAAATAAATAAATCACATAAATAAATAATGACATGTGGGTGACTAAAAGTGCAACTAGTGCTAAAAAGAAGAAGGAGGAGGGACGCTCTAAAATCACAACAATGGATAAAGCAAATGCAATCAAAAATGCATAAATATAAAAAATATATAAAAATATATATAAAAAAAGTGCAAAATGTGAACCACAGATAGGTATAAATAAATAAATATGAATCCACAGGTAAAGTTGATGAAAAGATATGTGATGATAGTGATGACACCCAATGGAATAAGGCTCTATTAGTCTCTTAAATTGTAACAAGCGGTGGTTTTCCTCTCTCCAAAAGTGGGGGGTGTTGGGTGGTGAGGACCTGCTCCTAGATGGTGCTCCCTAGCCTCTCACCTCTCAAACGATAAATATGGGCATCAAAACCGGCACATGCAGTCAGCTCCAATTCAGCATTCCCACTTGGATGGCTCCCAACCAGACCTGCTTCTATTAGATAGGCTCCTTAACCGCTTCAATACAGGGCTTTTAAACACCCTTCCTTACCAGAGCACTTTTTGCGATTCGGCACTGCGTCGCTTTAACTAACAATTGCGCGGTCGTGCGACGTTACACCCAAACAAAATTGACGTCCTTTTTTTCCCACAAATAGAGCTTTCTTTTGGTGGTATTTGATCGCCCCTGCGGTTTTTATTTTTTGCGCTATAAACAAAAGAAGAGCGACAATTTTGAAAAAAAACACAATATTTTTTACTTTTTGCTATAATAAATATCCCATTTTTTAAAAAAAAAAACAATTTTTTTCCTCAGTTTAGGCCGATACGTATTCTTCTACATATTTTTGGTAAAAAAAATCGCAATAAGCGTATATTGATCGGTTTGCGCAAAAGTTATAGCGTCTACAAAATAGGGGATAGATTTATTGAATTTATTTATTTTTTTTTTTTACTAGTAATGGCGGCGATTTGCGATTTTTTTTTTTTCGTGACTGCGACATTGCGGCGGACACTTCGGACACTTTTGACACATTTTTGGAACCATTCACATTTACACAGCGATCGTTGCTATAAAATTGCAATGATTACTGTGTAAATGTGACTGTCAGGGAAGGGGTTAACACTAGAGGGCGCTGGAGGGGTTAATGTGTGTCCCTAATAGGAGTGATTCTAACTGTAGGGGGAGGGGACTTAAGGGGAGGAGACCGATCATGTGATCCTCTTTACTGGGATAACATTATCGGTCTCCTCCCCGCTGCCTGGACGTGGAGCTGTGTGTTTACACACACAGCTCCACGGTCCCGCCCGGTCCCGTTGTTTTAACGGGCAATCGCGGGTGCCCGGCGGACATCGCGGCCGCCGGGCACTCGCACCGGGTCCCGAGCGATGCCGCGCCCCCCAGGCGGCGCGCGCGCGCCCCCCAGGCGGCCGGGAACCCGAGGACGTCATATGACGCCCACCCAGGATGGTAGATCCACCTTGTGGGCGTCATATGACTATGGGCGGGTATTGAAGTGGTTAAACGGTGTCTTCCCTCCCTGTTAGCCTTGGACCCAGGGATATCCCTCCAATTGCTTGTTTGCGATAATGACTGCGATCCCGCAGTGGTGGCTCGCTCGCGGTTAAGGTGGGGATATAGGCAAAGACAAAAAAAGGGGGGACCCGATAGTGAAGTATGTCTCAATGAGAAACTTTTTAATAGTAAATAAATGCTTATGTAGCGGGGTCGTACCCCTTTTAGGGGAAAAGACTACATTCCCCATAATTCCCCAGGCTCCCGGGCTGTTGGTTTCCGCCCGAGAGGCTGCTGGGGGAGGTGATAAAAGGGAAGAGGAGAGACCGCCTCTTCCTCTTCTGACTGTGCTGGTGACGCGGAGACTTGTTCCTGAGGAGACACCTGTGCGGACCGGGACTGCTGAAGGCCTGAAGCCTGGGCCTTGCAGCAGGTGGAGAGAGACTTTCAGCAGCAGCGGAGCGGAGACTTTTCCCTACAGTCGGTCGGTTGGAGAGAGGACCGGAACGCAGGGGCTGTGACTGAGGAGACCGGACGCCGCCATTGGAGGGACCGGAGCTGAGGACGGTACCCCAGGATTGGTGAGCGAGCTGAAAGGCTCATCCTACATTGCTACACACACTTTCATGCCTATTGAACTGCCAAGGCACAATTTACCTCAGAGCAGCAGATGTCACTTTCTGTGGATTACAAATATACCATTTTTTTTTTTTTTTCTTTCCACTTCAGAAAGCGTTTTCGTGGGTGAGTGTCAGCTATGCCCGCATCTCCATCCCTCTATTTGTCTTAGCATCATTAGTGGATTTTTTCTCTTCCTCCCCTTTTATTTATTTTATTTATTTATTTATTTATTTTTTTCCCCCCTAAGGTTAGGGGGGAGGGGTCCAGAGTCGGGCGTCAATACAGTTTACAGAGCAACACATACAATCATACATCTGAGGTCCCACCGAACCTCGACTAGCCCTCCGCTTCCTTAATCCTGGATCCCTCACCCACTCTGTTCTAATTCACCCACCTAAAGGGTTGTTTTGTGTTTTTTTTTTCTCCCTTTATCACCCCCCACGCCCCCCCCCTCCCCGTCCCCATCCGCTGCTGTGACACTACCTCTTTTTTTTTTTTTTGTGTGTAATCCCCCTTTCTCCCCCGTGTCTTCACCTGCCCGTGGGTTCTGCCTTTCCGCGGCTGGATCCCCTTCCTGCTTCCCGTCCCTGCGGCTCATCAGTTATCACGACTGTGCTCGCAGGGCCTCCCTATAGCTCCAGGACCTCTTGAATTTTCTCCAGCTCTCCCATCTGGCCCTCGTGGCCTCTCTGTCCTCTTCCCCAGTGTACAGCACGCATTCCATCATGTAAGTTGATTCCACCGCATCGACCCATTCCCATAAGGGTGGGCTTTCCCTGTCCTTCCACCGCCTTGGGATTACCTTTTTGGCCGCGTTGAGCAGATGGGGGATCAATGAGTCTTTATATTGCCTAATTTCCTTCGATGTCGCGTGCATCAATACCACCCAAGGGTCATTTTTTACCTCGATCGTTGTTATTTCTTTTATGAATTTTAAAATGATCTCCCAGAATTTTTTAATTTTAGAACACTCCCACCATAGATGGCCCATTGTACCCATTTGGTCGCACCCCCTCCAGCAGTTTGCTGATGTATCTGCCTGAAAATTGCTGATCCTGTCCGGGGTTCTATACCACCTGGCCATGCACTTATAATTTGTTTCCGCAGTCTTCGCATCTACCGCTGACCCATGCGCTAATCTTAAAATTTTCTTACTTGTGCCTATTTCTAACTGTGTTCCTAGTTCACTTTCCCATTTGGTAAGGTATGGTGGCATCTCCGGTCTATCTCTTTCTAATAGTAATTTATAGATTCTAGATATTCTTTTTTTTGAGCATTCTGCCGTGAAGATTTTCTCTAGTTTTGTTAAATCCTTGGCCTCCCTTAATGGGCTCGGGAGGGAGCACACAAAATGGGATAGCTGGCGATACCGCCATCCATCTATGGAGAAAGCCTTGTTTTTCTGTAACTCGTGCAGTGTCATAATTTTCCCCTTACTAATAACTTCCCCTAAACTCGTGCTATCCTTTCTAATCCAATCCCCTCCTAATTCCTTTGACCCTGGCGGGAAAATAGGATTTTCTTTAAGTGCTATAAGTGGAGAGTTGTATTTTTTATTGAATATTTTATAGATTTTGTCCCAAATTTTTAAAGTCGTGGTTGTGATTATATGTGTTTTTTCTCCCAGTGTTCGACTTTTCGGAGGATTCCACACAATCCACCCCAACCTAACTTCACTCAGTGCTTCTTCCAAACTAACCCATCTTTTAGTGTTACCTATTTTACCCCATTCTGCGATTCTTAATAGTGCTATAGCGTGGTAGTAGCTTTCTATGTCTGGGACCGCAAGGCCACCCTGGCTTTTGTCTTGTTTTAAGACTTGGAGGGAGATTCTATGTTTTTTATAATTCCATATAAAATTCATTATAATAGCTCTTAATTTACCAAGGTACTGTTTTGGGAGAGGAAGGGGAAGCATCTGGAATTTGTATGTAATGACTGGTAAGATCATCATTTTTACCGAGTTGATCCTACCTGTCCAAGACAGGATTTTACCCTTAAGCTCTTGGCATTTTTTTTTTATATCTTCTAGAAGCGGGATATAATTTATTTTGTACAGTTTCCTCGGGTTATTGGCCAATTCTATTCCTAAGTATTTTATCCTTTTTTTCCAAGCAAAACTGACTGTTTTCTGGAGAGTCTGTTTCTCTATTTTATTGAGATTGATGTTAAGGATAAACGTTTTTGAGGCATTGATTCTAAAGTTTGTTAATTCCCCATATTCCTTTAGGATTTTGAGAAGTATAGGGACTGACTTCTGGGGTGAGCTTACGTAAAAGAGAACGTCGTCCGCGAAGGCCGCGAGTTTATGCTCTTCGCTGCCGACTCTACAGCCTTCCACCTCTGGGTTTCCGCGAATTGTAGCCAGCAGCGGTTCCAGGGATAGGATGAAAAGGAGGGGGGAGAGTGGACAGCCCTGCCTGGTGCCATTAAACAGTTCGAACTCAGCGGAAGTCGTTCCGTTGACCTTGATGTTTGTTTTCGGGTGGGTGTATAAAATTTAAATTTTTTGGATAATTCTAGGGCCGAAGCCCATCCTCTGTAGCGTATTGAACATGAACCCCCAGTCTACCCTGTCAAATGCTTTTTCAGCATCTATTGAGAGAAGTAGGCTGGGGGTTCTCGAATCTCCCATCCTCTGTATGGCTAGCAGTGTCCGGATCCCATTATCCCTCCCCTCTCTGCCCGGGACGAAACCCACCTGGTCCGGATGGATCAGTGTGCCCAGATGCCTCTTTATTCGATCCGCCAATATCTTGGCGTATAATTTTGTATCGAAATTTAATAAAGAAATGGGTCTATAATTCGCGCAAACCGATCCATCCTTCCCTTCCTTCCTCAAGAGGGTGATCGTAGCTTTTAGGGCCTCCTCACTCATGTCATGATCTGTCCCTAGCCCATTCATGTAACGCCGCATTCTCGGTATAAGGATATCTTTGTACGTTTTGTAATATGAGGCCGTGAATCCCTACTGGTGAGTTGTTGATGGCTGCTAGGATCTCTTCCTCAGTTATTGGCCTCTCGAGCTCTTCTCTCTCTTCCCCGCCTAATACCGTTAACCCTGCCCTCTCTAGGAACTCCATGGTTTTCTGGCTGTTTTCCACGCTGTCGTCATTTCCCTTAGTTTTCACCTCATAGAGTTCTTTATAGTAATCCCTAAATGTAGATGCTATTTCACTAGGGATAAACTTCATCTCCCCATTTCTTGTTTGGATTTTTTCAATAAAATTTCTGGTTTTCTTTTTTTGTAGTTTCCTTGCTAAGTATTTCCCTGGCTTGTTGCCCCATATGTACTGTTCCCTGGCCATTTTATTAAACTTCTGTCTTACTTCCTGTTCGGCTAAGTCTTTTAATTCTTCTCTCTTGTCCGTGAGCTCAATGTATGTGCTCTGAGTGAGTGCCCCCCCAGATTTGTGCTTTTGCTCGAGAATTTTAATCTCAGCCATCAATCCCTGCGTTTTTCTCGACTTCTCCTTTTTTTTCCATGAGGCTTTTGCTATCAGGAGCCCCCTTATGAACGCTTTATGGGCGTCCCATAGTTGGGCCTCTGACACTTCCCCGTTGTCGTTGATTTGGAAAAACCACTCTAGCTCCTTTTTAATATAGTCCCTGATTTCTTTATCGTGTAGTAATTCAGGATTGAGTTTCCAGCCGCTAGAAGGTTGTTTGTATTCGGGGAACCTTAGCCTCATGGAGACCGGCGCGTGGTCCGAGAGGGAGGTTATTCCAATGTCTGATTCTTTAACCCTTTCAAATATGCCATGTTCAATTAAAATATGATCCAAGCGAGAATACGTCTGGTGGACGGGGGAGAAGAACGAGAAGTCTCTTGTCTGCGGGTGCTGGATCCTCCAAACATCCAACAGTTGGTCCTCAGATAGTTTTTGTTTAATCCGTTTCAGCTGTACGCTACCCCTCCCCGTTCCACCAGACGTACTGTCCAGCGCAGGATCCATCACAAAATTGAGATCCCCCATCAGGATCAAAAATCCTTTTTTGAAGGCCCTCAACTTACGCAGAATTGCTTCGAGATATGGTATAGGTTTAGTGTTAGGGGCGTAGACATTGGCCAATGTGAGTTCTACCCCCAGGAGAGATCCCCTAAGGAAGAGGTACCTCCCCTCGGGGTCCGTCATTCTCCCCTCCACCGTGAAGTCTATATCCCTCGCGATCCCAATGGCCACTCCTCTTGCCCTGCTTGAGATAGTATCTCCATAAAACCAATTTGGGAGGGCTGGAGAGAACAGTCTAATATTTGAGGTATGTGCCAGATGAGTCTCCTGCAAGAACACTATTCCCGCCCCATATCTCTCTACTTCCTCCAATACTTTGATGCGCTTACCAGGGGAGTTTAGGCCTTTGACATTATAAGATATCAATTTCATTTTGATGTCCTTCATTTGTTTTTTGGGTTGTCACTTTTTTTTTTTTTTTTTTTTTCCTTTTTTATTATATTATATTTTTCCTCCCTCTGAGGTATTAATGATAATAACGGCCCAACAGCGGATGGGGTTTCCCTCCCCTTTCTCCTACCCCCTCCCCTCCCTTCCTCCCCCCCTCCCTCCCCCCTCTCACCCTCCCCCCCCTCCCCCCCTCTCTTACCCCAACTGGAGTCCCCGGGTCCTTGGGAGCCATCCTTTGTGGCTACCCTTGGGCTCCGGCTTCCTGGTGAGGTGGAGTTTATTTAGCCCTCCCCCTCCGTAGCACGATCTCTGGGCACGGAGGGGGGGGGGCAGGGCCGACTAGAACAGAGTTGTTTTACTACTACAGGTGGGCATTCGCCCCTCTTCCCCCCCCCCGCTCCCCCCCCCAAGGGCCCCCAAGCCTTCCATTTCATTCCAGCCCTGTAGGTCTGGGGCCGGGATCCCGAGTTTCGTACAAAAACCTTGTACTTCCTCCGGGTATCTCAGCCTGGCCGTGCACCCCTCTTTTAACCCTATTAAGCATGAAGGGAAACCCCAGTTATATCTTATATTTTCCCTTCTCAGGATTTCCAGCAGGGGTTTCTGATGTCTCCGCCTTTCGAGAGTTCGGGCCGAGAGGTCTGCATATACTTGGATTTCAGCATCCTTATACATTAAAGGAGACTTATTTCTTATTTTAGCCCACAGGTCCTCTTTTTCTTTAAAGTGACTGAATCTGACAATTATGTCCCGTGTCCGCTCCGTGTCCCCCCTTTCCGATCTTCCTACTCGATGTATCCTTTCTATGTGGGGAAAGTGATCTGAGTCCTTGCCACTTATTGGGCCCAGGATTGCCCATAGTGTTTTTTCTAGGTCTTCCCCTCTTTGTTCCGGGACAGCACGCAGCCTCAAGTTTTGCCTCCTGTCCCTGTTCTCTTGGTCCTCTATTTTGTAAAGGGTATCTCTCTGGGTGTGATAGGCGCCTTTCAATTGTGTTCTAAGCTTCGCGATTTCCAGATCAATAGAGTCCGCTCTCCCTTCCACCACTTCGACCCTGGACAGCAAATGGCCCATATCCTCTCGCAGGGAATTGATTTCTAGTTTGATTACATTTTCCAGGCGTAGTAACATCGCCTCCATTTCGAGTTTATTGGGGATATGAGCTCCTGGCTGTTGATCGTCCCCTCTGCTGCGGTCACTCTCAGTCTCCATTGTGAGGTCCGCTCTAGAGTTGTTGATCTCTCCTTCCGCCCCGCCCCTCCTCTCCGGGGAAGCTCTGACCTGGGTTTCCTTTCCCGCTATTTTTGGGCTTGCACCCTGTCTTAGGTAGTGTTTAATTGTGCTTGTCTCCCCTTTGCTGCCTTTGGAGGTTGCTTTTTTTGGCTGTTTAGTTGGGTCTTTACTCATGTTGGCCTTCTTAGTGGGTCTGATTCTCTTCCCCAGTCTTCTTATAAGCCTAGGCCTCCTGGGCCCTTTTCCTCCGCCTTACTTTGGTTGAAATCCTTATTTTAAGGCTGTCTTTTACCCTTTGATAATTTAAGGTCTTTTGATCTCATAGCCTGAGCCGGGGCCGTCTGGGGTGCCCAGGCGGTGCCCCACCCCCTCTCTCTCCCTGGTTGGGCGTTCCAGTTCTCTGATACCCCCGGGGAGTAGCGCCTCTCCTGGATTAGCCGCGTGGTTTTATCAACGCACTATTTGTCCTTCCAAATGCCCCCTTCTAGTGATCTAGCGATCTTCAGTGATTTTAGGGAGTCTTCTCCGGAGAGGTCCGGGGATGTCTTCTGCCACCCCTGTCCCCTGGGGATATCTCCCTCGGGTTTTCCCCTTTTTTCTTTTTCCCTTCCTTCTTCCTTCCCCCTTTTCAGATTTACCTCCTCCTTTTTATATCCCCTCTTCACACCGTTGATGTCTTATGACGTTTAACACACGTTTACCACACGTTTACTCCTTTAAATTCTGTTTTGGCCTATAATAGGATGGCCTTGACTGTCTCTCGGGGTCCTATCCGCGCTTCTTAGGGGTATTTTTTAATATTTATTCCTTCTGGGGGTCCCACTAGGATATCAGTCTATTTTGCGAAAAAACTGAAGGAGGTCTTTTCTGTTTATAGGGTCTTTGAGTGGGGTTAAGAATACAGACACAATGGCTGGGACTATTGCATTTGGATGGGAGGGTTTGTTCACCCTTCCTGCAAAACGGACCGAGGTCTGCCTAGTGCTACTTAACCCAAGTGCCGCTAAGTGCCAGTAAGTTTCCACGCTGCAGAGAGAGAGGGACAAAAAAATAGACTGGATGCTAGTTGCTAATCCCCTCTTGATGCGGGGACCGTTTAGGCTGTCCCATACACAGCCTAACCCCTCTTGCGAGAGAGGGGGAGGCAATGCCCCTGTGGGGGTAGTAGAAAAATAAAAAACCACGGAGGGTGCCGGAAGAAAAAGAAAGGGATACGATCTAACCACCAACTACATAGAAAACAACCTAAGAACATTCTCCTAGCTCATTGTACAGTCCTGGGCATGCCTTCAGCACAGCAGGTCAATAGATGGTATGTTCTTACCTCCAGGAGGTGCCGGCTTCAGTGAAGATCTGGAGTATACTCACTGTCGGTGTTTTCTTTTCTTTAGAGCGCTGGCCACGCTTGTTTGAGCCCGTCTGTGAGTCCGATGCGCTGGGTTTTGTGGGGGCGGGTTGGTGGGGGGGAGGTGGGGAGAGAGAGCCAATGCTACTCGCCCCGGTTAGTACCGCTGAATCCGCCGGCCGTCTGGGTTCTCCTTGTGTGACAAGGAGCGCGCGTCCTGTGCTACTTTCCCCGGGGGGGCCATACAGCGAGCGGGCGCCCGCAGCATCTCATCACCTCAGCGATCCCGCGTCCACCCCAGCAGCGCGTCTGTCCTCCTCAGCCCTCAGGCTCCAGCTCCTCCCTCCGTGCGGACACTACGTCGGCACGTCCATCCCTCCCCTTCAACAGCCATTTCTGGTAACACAAATATACCATTTAAAGCTACATGTGCACCACCTCTACAGTTCTCTTGCCGGTGAAGAACACTGTACTTATTCAAGGACTGAGCTCTATTGCTAGGGATCAGGCCTGGTCCGTTAGGTAGGCGCAGATAGATTTATTGCACCTCAGGGGTGCATAGCAGACGGTCGCTACACTTGGCGTTCCGTTCCCCATTGCTAGTTTGATACATATATGTGTACATGTTAAAGTGCATATTGCAGGGACCTGCTAAAGTATTGTAAGTCATATGTTTAAATGCATGTTACTATTTCTTTTCCTTACTGCCAAAGTAAAGCCAGTTATTCTTATCTCAGCAGTCTGCTTGTGAGTTCATATCCATTACACTTAAGCCCCATACACACGGTCGGACTTTTTCATCAATTTGGTCCGATCGGACAAGGTTGTTGAAAAATCAGACCGTGTGTATGCACCATCGGACAGTGTTCGTCGGTTTGTCCGTCGGACAAAGTCTTATCTCCTGCTGGAAAGATTTCCCGTCAACCCGGTCCGATTACACCAAATCCGAGCGTGTGTACGCTTGTCCGACGGACAAAGTGCTACGCATGCTCAGAAGAAATTCTGTGACGGAAGCGCTCGGTCAGGTAAAACTACCTTTCCTAATCGACACAGCACATTCGTCACGCTGCAATGTTAAAATGTCTTTAATGCAGCGCATTCTCTTTTTCTTTACAATGCAACAAGAATGACATCTTTTAGCTGCTCCTATTCACCCGCACTTCTCACAAACTTACTTCTTTATTACTTTGCAGCATTTATACACTACATGTTTATTTTTACTCTGAACGGAAAAGAATCTTTGTTATTTTTTTACCATGATTTGTCTTTTTTTTTTTTTTTTGGGGAATACATATTTGAATGTTTTTTTTTTTTTTTTTGGAGGGGGGTTGTGTGTCTCAAATTACCAAAAACACATTATTTACATTTGTATTTCTTGCTTAAATTTACTAGGAGGTTGTTTGTTGTTGTTGCCCTTGTTAATTCTACTTTAGGATTAGTGAAATGTACCAGCCTACTCAAAGAAAAACTGTCATTGTAGCAAAGTAAAACACAATAGTCAATGATTATTTCAAATCAAAAAAACCTTTATTTAGGTCACACCAACAAACCAAAGAGGAACGCAGCCATGGTGAAACTTGGGGAATTTGCAAAGTCTTGGCCCCCCACGGCAACCATCATTGTCCAAGCGTAGAAAATTGGGGGCCTGAGGAGTACGTATATTAAGGGGAGTGCAATCTGGTCGTGAAGTCCAAAGTATCCGGAACTGCAGCAGATGCCATCTAGGTCCCCAGGCTCTGGTACTACAAGAGGCTCCATCTTCTCTCACACCAGACTGATTGCAGGTCGTCACTCTCAGGTCTTCCTTCCACGCTTCCTTCCACGCTGTGGCTGTCGTGCTGGTGGGGTGGCAGAAGGAGGAGGAGGAGGAGGAGGAGGCGGAGCATGGTAGCTATGGCAAACATGTGTGACTGGGGTCATCTCCCCAGCCCTACCCTTATTTAGGACATGGAGGATGAGCCCCTCACACATGTTGCGTTGCCCCACCTCCATACCCATCATTTTTGTGACAACCACCGAGCCAAAGGTCTCCTCGTCGGCGGGTGTGGCATGTAGGGAGTCTGAAGCCTCTCTGATCATCCGGAGCGCTGACTGTGCCGCATAACCCCCCCTTCTCGCCCTTTTGTACGGAGGGCGGAGGGGAGGGGTTTGGGTGTCAGTCAGGCTCCGAGGCCTAGCCCCCTCTTGGCTGCCACTACCCAGCTGGTGGCTGCCACTAACCCCTGCCTCCTCCTGACTGCCACCTTCCACAGCCACCTCCTGGCTGAGGTCTTCCTGTGTAGGAAAAAGGGACATAGTTTCAGTTATTTGTTCATCAAACACACACAATTCTCATCTAGTGACTGGTGCAAAATGTTTACAAATAGAAAACCATACAATTCTCAGCCCAGCAGTTTAGATTCTGGCCCCAAATGTCTCCCACACCACTGTCTGTTGATATGTCAAACACGTTAGGAACTAAGCAATTGGCGATCCTGAATTCAGTGAACATCATTCATTATTCCCATAAATGGTAACAAAACTACTATACCTGGAACAAGCTGGGCTCCTCCACCTCTTCCAGACTGGAAGGCCCAGGTTGCTCCTCGGAAGCCTCATCAGGGGTGGGCTGTGCGCAAGGAAGCGTGGAAGGAGGAGTTGAGGTTGGCTCCGTGACATCAGCCTGGTCCTTCAGAAAATGGAGACTCTGATAGTACCAGAGCTTGGGGACATAGACCTCATCTGCTGAAGTTGCAGTTTCCTCAGACTTCACGACCTTCTTCCTCTCCCTGATATACGCACTCCTCAGGCTGCCAATTTTCTTTCTAATATCATCAACAGTTGCCGTGGGGAACCTTGGCTTGACAAATTCCACAAGTTCCTCCAGGGCTGCGTGCCTCTTTGGTTTGTTGGTGTAATGTGGTGTATACCCTGCCACAATATGGGAAAATCCCTGTATTTGGCAATGAAGAGGGGGAGAAAACTCATGTCGTTGAATCCCTTCATATCAATCTCTGAAAGACACAACAACACACCAAACCCTATAAATTATGTCAGGCTAAACTCTCCTAATCTTCTCCATAAAGAAGCCTCAAGTTCAAATCAGTCTAGGCTAGTTATGTACCAACGTTAAATTGTACCTTCGTTTGTAGCGATCGTCTCGTGTGAGTTTTCTCTCCCCTCGTCTCCCAGATCGTGGCTACGACACAGGCGTGTGACGTTTTATATACACTGCGCATGCTTCAAACTCCGCCCGCCCCTGACGATCTTTCTCGTCTATTCCCCACCCCTTCTCTTTACGGCGTAGTGGGGAGAGCACATGGCGGGGACACAGCAGGTGCGCCACAAATATCCCACCAACGAGGAGGAGGACGAGGAAAGTCCGGAGGCAGAAACGTCCCGATCCCGGAACCTGAAATTCAAGGCCTCCAATATGTCATTTGGAGAAATGTTGGAGATGGTGGACATATTAAAGAGGAGCGACTATGATGGGAAGTATGGGCCTTACCTCAACCCCAATGTCCGCAAGGCCAAGATCATGTCTAAAGTTGTGAGAAGGCTGTACAATAATTTTGGGGTACAACGATCCAAGGAGCAACTCAGGAAACGCTGGTCAGACCTGAAACTGAGGGAGGCCGATCAGTACAGAAAGATCAAGAGAATTCTTCAAAAAAGTAAGTAGTTGTGTTTTGTGTTTGATTTCTTGCTTGCATACTGCTCCATTGTGTTTTGATTTTTACCAAGTTGTACATTCCAAAATGGCCACTTTCAGGTTCGTCTGTGCATTCGATCGTACTCAGCCTCGATCTTTCTGCCACTGTCATGGTCGTGTGTGTGTGCATTCGATCGTACGCAACCTCGATCGTTCGGCCACTTATAATACGATGTTTGGTGTTTTTTTGGGGAAAGGAAGTTTGTTCTCACTAGAAATGTCATCAAGAATGTAAAGCCAATTTATTCAATGTAAAGGAGAGGTCACTCAGTAGCTGTTTACCCATCTGGACTCTAGAGCACTAGTGCTGGGCCACCCAAACCCCCTTTTTATTATGCTTTTCCACACATGTGCTCCAGTGGATACTAGAGGGGGGTCTCCATCACACAAACTTCTACCAAAAAGCTAGTCAGTTTAGCACCTTTACAAAGTGACTTCATTCATGTAGTTGACATTTGTAACTGGCCAAACTAAAATAGTGTCCGTCACTTTCAAGCAATGTTTGTCATTTCCTATTTCTGCCCTCAATAGCTTGTGTTGCTAAATCTTCCTTTTGGACATTCTCATAGGGGAGCGAAAACTTGGGCCGTCTGAGGAAACCCCCAAACCAACACCTACCAAAAAAGGGGAAAGAGCAGAAGCAGAGGAGGAGGAGGAGGAGGAAGGAGAGATCATCGAACTTGGAGAAATTGTCACCACAACAGGTGAGTGTGGGAGAACACAGCTACTGGTAAGCTAATCCATGTATGGCTGCCTCATTTCCAACACCCCATTTTTGTTTGTTTGTGGTTTTTAGGTGACGTGGATGTTGTGGAAGAAAAATCGCACTTTACCACAGAGAGTGCCCACGTACTCATCGGAGAGATAATGGTCTGCAATAGAGATCTAGATTACATAAAGCAAAACATCAATGATGTTCAACAAAAATTGAAGAACATCATTGATGTTTTCGGAAAAATATGAAAACGCACCAAGTAATTAACACACATTTGTGCCAGCTTCAGAACACATTTGCAACTTAAAAACTGTCTGAAATTTGGAACATGCACACATTGTGTCCACATGTGCTAGCTCCCACCATGGTGGATGAATGGCAACGTTTTTTTGGGGGTGCAAACACTTTACGAACTACGAAAGTGGTTGTGGTGAAGGGGTTGCACCCCCAAAAAACGTCCATTCATCCCCATGATGGAAAATGGCACTTTTGAAGCTTCTAGGCATGTGTTTTACCATCTAATGACCATTTTCAGTCCAAATTGTGTGCATGTTCCAAATTTCCACTTTTCGGGGGTGACCCCCCCATGTGATGAAGGCAAGATCAAACACACTTTGAACATATAGTCATGTCTGATCTTGTCTTCACTTTACAAAGTTGAACTTTCCAAGTTCCTAGGTTCTGTTTTGCTCCATGCCTGGTTTTACCAATTGCGGAATGTTTGTAAACAATGTTGTAAATAACCAAGATGTTGTCAGTTTTGGCGATAAGATTGTAAACGCACTTGGGAATGTTTTCCTAGTAAACTTTTATTTTTCTAAATGTGTGGCTTCCTTATTTAAAAAACACAATGCATTATGTATGTAAAATGAAAAGGATATGGGGGGCAATGGGTGTTATTTACTAAAGGCAAATCCACTTTGCACTCCAATTTTCTTTCCCGGGGAACTTTTTCAATGCACTTGTAGAGCATAGCGGATTTGACTTATGTAAATGACACCCACAGTGCTTTGTACGAAAACACGGAGCACAGCATTTTGGAGAATACACACATGTCAGACCTGGTGATGAAAAGGAGTATTTTGGGTGTCAGTTATGCAGTACAAACCTTCTCTAGACCAAAGATTAGGTAGCAAACACACAACATGAGAATAATCTTTTTGGGAAGAAGAGACTGTTACCTCCTTTTGCCCAGAAAGTGCATTCCCACTGTCGAAGGCAAAGGGAAAAAATGTCAAAGTAAAATAAGCTAAAAAGAAGACTGAAATGACATGAAATCATAGGTTGGTTAAAATATCAGATTTATTAAAAAATGCCTCTCACACATCGTCAGGCAGAGCAATGGCCCCCCTACCCACAAAGTACTGCATATATTGGTCCCGGACCACACGGGCATTTAGAGGGGGCAAGCCTGGACGTGCCACTCGAAGGGCTGTGAGTTCGGCATTTGGAGGGCCCTCCACATCTGGGCCAACGGGCACCACATAGTTCCTGTTATGTCTTTTGAGGAAGTTGTGCAATATGCAACAGGCAAGAACTATGTGGTTCAGTTTGTATTCCGCCAAGTTAAATGCCGTCAGGAACAGGCGGAAGCGGCTGGCCAGGATGCCAAAAGCGTTCTCCACAACTCTTCTGGCTCTGGACAGCCTGTAGTTGAAGACCCTCTGGTCCGGGGTGAGGGTCCTCATCGGGAACGGCCTCATCACATGGGGAGTCAACGCAAACGCTTCATCTGCGACAAAGACGAAGGGGAGTCCTTCGGCATTCTCCTCTGGAGGTGGCAAGCACAGACTGCCACTTTGGAGACGCCAGTAGAACTCCGTGTGCGTAATGGCCCCACCATCCGATATCCGGCCGTTCATCCCCACGTCCACATACATAAACTCGTATGTTGCCGACACCACCGCCAACATCACTACACTATTAAACCCTTTATAATTATAATAGTAGGACCCCGAGTTGGGCGGTGGGACGATGCGGACGTGTTTCCCATCAATTGCCCCTCCGCAGTTAGGAAAGTCCCAACGGCTGGCAAAGTAGGAGGCCACAGTCTGCCATTCCTGTGGCGTGGAAGGGAACTGTGGAGTGAAACAAGAAAAAAAAATTAGTCACTTTGCACCTAAACATTGCAAGCAGATTAGACAATCAACATCTTGGAACAAGAGCATTGTATAAAATTGGAGGCTGGAAAGTATTTGCACAGAAAACTAGAGGCTCCCCTTCACAGATTACTCACCCCCCCATCAATCCCCCCACTTCTGATGGGCCATTGGCAATAACTAGGGGTTTTGGGGGGGGGGGGGTGGACAGCTAACCCTCTGCACTTCATTGATTGGCAAATGGCTCAATAATGTGGGCTAGTTTGGCCAGACCCTCTGTACTTAACACTATTGGCAGGCCACAGGAAAGATCGAATAACATTTCAACCCCCCCCCCCCCCCCCAAAAAAGGCAGGCACAGTGTGACATTATGAAATTACCAAGCAAGCTAATAGGAGGGAAAGAAGACAAAAAAATAGGAAATGGAATGTATGGAGGCAGTCCCTTGCACTACATGCTTTGCTGAATTCATCCCTAAAGATGCGCACTATAAAGAGGTAGGTATATAGTGTGTATGGACCTTGGGAAAGCCAGCAGATAAAGGATTGGTACCATCTGACAGAGCAGTTGGGGGAGGGGGTTCCTAATGAGTTTGCCCCCCCCCCCCACCAAAAGAACAAAAAAAGGGGGCTCTACATGAAGTAAACCACACAGCAAACATTTGTGCATATTTTAGGGGGTGTTTTGGGGCAAACAATACTATGCAGCAGACAAAAGACATTGCTTAAGTGACTAGGCCATAGGTGTCTATTGGGGCAGAAGAGCATGCTGGTGAGGTAAGTGAAGGGAAAAATGCATGAAGGAGAAAAGGGGCACAGCATATTAGAACATATTGCAATCATGGTAATTAGGGAAGGAGGTCAAAAATACAAGTCATTAGCAAACAGAGCATACATAGAAGGGAATAGTAAAGTAGAAATGTTACCTTAATATAGTCCTCCTGCAGGACCTGAATGATGGCAGAACAGGTCTCTGGAATAATGATTCCCAGGGCCTGGGGAGAGATACCTGAAGAGAACTTCAAATCCTGAAGACTTCCTCCTGTCGCCAAGTACCTCAACGTGGCAACAAGCCTCTGCTCCGGAGTAATGGCTTGTCTCATGCAGGTATCCTGCCGGCTGATAAAGGGGGTCAGCAAAGCCAAAAGACGGTGAAAATCGGGGTCCGTCATCCTGAGAAAGTTCCTGAAATCATCAGGATTATTCTCCCGGATCTCACGAAGCAAAGGCATGTGCGAGAACTGGTCACGCTGAAGCAACCAATTCTTGGTCCACATACTCCTCGTCACTCTGTTCATGGACGGGTCTTGGGTCAAAGCTAAAAGCCCGACACCAATTCCGCGTACAGCACGAACTCGGCGACGAGTACGCACGGGAAACATCGCTCAGAAGGTCACAAAAGGTCGGCTGGTCAGAACGGACAAACAGAAAGCACCGATAAACAGCAAGGCCTGAAAGAACGAAGTGAATACCAGCAACGAGCAGACAATAAGCAGTGCAAATCAAAGCGTCCTATATCAAGATATAGGCCGCAATGACCAACAAATGCGAACTGACTACACGCACTAATAAACAGATACGCACGACAAGCACAAACTGAAGAGCAGTAACGATCTGAGTCAGAAAACTGAGAAGCGCGAATCTTAAGTCACCAAACTTCCACTAACTCTCGATAAACACGGGATCAGCAGAAGGAGCCCAACGGGTGCCTGACGTGGTGCTGAACTTCCCTTTTGTAATCTCGTGGACGACGACTTACGTCACGACGTTCTTCCGGACCGGATATTCCGACAACTTAGTCCGACCGTGTGTACGCAACGCCAACATCGGACAAAGTACGTCGGACAAAGTCCGACTGACCTGGTCCGCGGATTGTCCGAGCGTGTGTATGGGGCTTAAGAGTATAAGTGATATTTTTATGTGCATAGATACATACCCCTTTACTAACTGTGCCAGAGCGGGTAGAGCAAATTGTCGGGGGTTGGTGGAGCTGCACTCAGGGACCCAAAACAAACCAGCGGCCCTCTTAACTGGGGGTATCGCTACACGTGGGGGCTCGTAATCCGGGATCCTGAGTCAGCGGGAATAAGCCGCCAGAAGGTACCGGCATGGACCCGATAGAAGTGGGACGGTGGTCCGCAACATGGGCCACTGATCCAGCCGCAGCAGCAGTCATTGAACTGCCAGGGATATGGCAGAGAGAGGCAGTCAAGCAGCTCATAATGTCCCTATCCCCATGCCACAAGTCATGGATAATGGACATGAGAAATGATGCCGGGTATACATACGCCCTAGTAGAATGGAGAAGTGAGACTCCAGAGCAGTTCAGGAGCCAAAGCATACGAGCACTGGATGGTCAGACCTATCAATTGCTGCATACGCTGCCGCGCAAGGGAGACTGTTCTCCAGTGAAAACCATGCTATCCCCAAAGAAGGAAGAGCAGAAGGGCGCGGAAAGTCCCGCACAAACTACTCTTAGTGCAGAACTGTGTGCTGTCCTAGGGGAGATTGTGACTCAGTGCAGAAGAGACCCCGGGGATTACCCAATGTCGGGATACAGGAAACTCCGGATGTTTTCAGGGAGGACACCTGTACCCTCGGGAGAAGAGAGATTTGAAGAGTGGTTAGATGGTGCCACGCAGGCCCTAGAAGAATGGGAGGTCCCAGAAGGTAGAAAGAAGCAAAGGATTGTTGAGAGCCTAAAAGGACCTGCCTTAGAGGCCATACGCAATCTGAAGACAAGCAAAAAGGATTGCACTGCCCAGGATTACATAGACATCCTGGAAAGTGTGTTTGGTGGGACAGAAAAAGTCACAGAACTTACCTATCAACTGGAACACTGTTACCAGAAGACAGGGGAGAAGCTGTCGGAGTACATGGGACGTATAGACAAGATCCTGCATAGGATTATCCTGAAGAAGGGGATAGATCCGGGGAAGGTAGATGAAGCCCGTGCCCAGCAGGTGGTCAGGGGAGCCCAACCCCTAGACCCTGTCGCACTAATACTACGCACCCGGCAGGATAGGAAGAGCCTGGACTACCCCGATCTCATTCGAATGGTCAGAGAAGAAGAGGCCATGTTGGAAGAGAAACGGGAAAAGCAAGTGATGGGGTCTACAAAACTTCCAGTGGCCACGGTCAGGTCGGCCTTAACCCCTGAAAGAGAGACAGAAGTAGATGCCCTGAAGTTGCAGATGTCCCAGATGATGGAGATACTGACGTCTCTAGTGGCGAAAGAGACGCCCAGTCCCAAGAAAGAGACAAGCAGGAGGGAATTATTTCCAACTGTTTCAGCACCAGCATCCCCACCTGACTACGGAGAGATGATCTGTTTTAACTGCGGGGGAGTGGGCCATATTGCAGCTGTATGCTCCAGTCCCAAGAAGAAGAAAACAGATAGCCGCCAGCCGGCGGGAAACGCCAAAGGGCCCCGGTGAAGGAGTCAACCGGGTGCCCATCACCTTCAGTGAGCTCCAAGAAGTATAACAGGAAAAGAAAGCGAGGAGATCAAACCCCTCAAAAGGGGCCCATAGATCCTCAACCAAGGTACACTCCAGAGAAAGGGGGCAAGACCCCTCCGAAGAAACACAGCACTCCTAAACGTGAACCCTTCCAGATGAGAGATAACAATATCCCTCAACGGGTTCACACTCCCACTAAGAGGGAGAAAATTAATGCATACCAGGCTCAAGAAAGGATCAAGCGCAAATCAAGTGAGAAAGGAAAGAGTCCACAGAAGAGGACAGCATCAACTCGGCCCTACCCAGAAAAGCTAGTTGGTCCATCTCCTACTGTACCTATCCAGGTGGAAGGAATATACACGAAGGCCCTCCTAGACACTGGAGCCCAAGTGACCCTATTGTATAGGGACTTCTACGACAGATACCTGAGTCATTTGCCCATACAGAAGATCAAGGAATTGGAGATAAGGGGATTGGGAACTCAGAGTTTCCCCTATGATGGATACCTGCCCATACGGTTGACCTTTGACCCATCCGTGGCTGGAAAGGCTGAAGTGTTCGACACCCTGGCAGTGGTGTGCCCTCGCCCGCCTGGAACCAGCAAGACCTCCCTAATCATAGGGACAAACACGGATCTAGTCAGAAGGCTTCTGACCCCCCTGGTGAAGAAAGAGAATCTTTCAGCCCCCAAGATCCATCCCATGCTGAAGGCAGCCTACCAGCGGTTGGTCCTAGAGCAGAAGACCCCAAGTGAGGGGATAGGAAGGGTATGGAGGCTTGGAAAAGAAGGAGCGGTGTTACAGCCTGGAGAGGTGACCTGCATGAGAGCCACGGTGAAACTTAATTGGGAGCAGCCTGGCCCCTTTGTAATGTTGGAACCCGACCCAATGGAGGGTCACTCAGGTCTGGAGGTGATACCAGAAGTAATCTCATTGAAGGACCTGAAGAAGGCAAGAGGAAGAGTCCCTGTCAGTGTGAGGAACCCCACGGAGCGGCCCGTGGAGATCCCTGCCAGGATGCTGCTGGGACAGGTGAGTCCTGCTGTCCCAGTTGGCTGGTCAGAAGTGAAGGGGCGGGTAAAGGAGAAGATGTTTGGAAGAAACTCTCCATGGAAAACCCAAACCTACCTGGAGCTTGGAAAGAGAGAGCCAAGGCCCAGCTGACCAGATGGGAGAAGATTTTCTCTAAAGATGAGTTTGATGTAGGGTGTGCGAGGAGTGCCACCCATCGAATCCGCATGCAAGAGGACAAGCCATTCAGAGAGAGAGTCAGGCGAGTCCCGCTAGCAGATCTGGAGGATCTGAGGGAGCAGCTTGCGGAATTGAAGAAGACGGGAGTGATTAGGGAGTCCAGAAGCCCCTATGCCTCCCCAATAGTGGTGGTCAGGAAGAAGAATGGGTCATTGAGGCTCTGCATTGACTACAGAACTCTCAACAGGAGGACCATTCCTGATCAGTACACCACGCCAAGGATAGAGGATGCCTTACAGAGTTTATCTGGAGCTAAGTGGTTCAGTGTGATGGACCTCAAGAGTGGGTACTATCAAATCCCCATGCATCCAGAAGATAGAGAAAAGACTGCCTTCATAACCCCAGTAGGGTTCTTTGAGTTCAACAGGATGCCTCAGGGCCTATCTGGAGCTCCTGCTACATTTCAACGCCTAATGGAAAGGACAGTTGGAGACATGAACCTCATAGAAGTCCTTGTGTACCTGGACGATGTCATTGTCTTTGGAAAGACTTTGGAAGAGCATGAAGCCAGATTGGAGAAAGTACTGAAGAGGCTCAGTGAAGAGGGACTGAAGGAGTGAAGAAACTTTCTCCAGAGAAGTGTCGGTTCTATCAGTCTTCTGTGAACTATCTGGGACACATAGTGTCTGAAAAGGGAGTGGCTACAGACCCTGAGAAGTTGGAGGCAGTTACTTCATGGCCAAGACCCCCAACAGTTACAGAACTTCGGTCTTTCTTGGGGTTCTGCTCCTACTACCGCAGGTTTGTGGATGGGTTTGCCCGCATTGCCAAACCCCTAAACGAGCTGCTCAAGACAGAAGGAGAGGAAGATGGATTGGGGCCTAGGAGGCCCGGTGAGTCGGTCCAAGACCAATGGAACTCAAGGTGTGAAGAGGCTTTCAGAACCTTGAAGAGAAGTCTCACCACAGCCCCAGTTTTGGCCTACGCTGATCCCACTAGACCATATGAGCTACATGTTGATGCCAGCCATGAGGGCCTAGGTGGAGTACTCTACCAGGAGTATGAAGACCAGCTACGACCAGTGGCCTATGTGAGCCGGAGCCTGACCCCCTCCGAGAAGAACTACCCCACCCACAAGTTGGAGTTCTTAGCCCTCAAATGGGCAGTAGTTGACAAGTTGAAAGACTATCTATATGGGGCCGAGTTCACTGTAAAGACAGATAACAACCCCTTGACCTACCTATTCACCACCGCCAAGCTGGATGCAACTGGACACAGATGGTTGGCGGCGTTGTCTGGATTCAATTTCAGCCTCAAGTACAGACCAGGGGCTGGAAATAGGGATGCAGATGCCCTGTCCCGAAGATCCCATGTCATGGTCGATGACTGGGAAGACTGGACCCAAGTGGCACCAGAAGGAGTGCGAGCCCTTTGTCAAGGGGCTGAACTCCAAGCCAGAGGAGGATCCAGAGCTGAAGAGATAGGAGTTACCACAGTGGGAGTCCCAAAGTGTTACTGTGGGGGTAACTCAACTAGAAGAAGAGTGCCTACCGAAGCTGTCTAAGAAGGAGTTAAGGTGTGACCAATTGGAAGACCCCATGGGGAGATTGGTCCTGGAAGCCCTGGAAAACCAGAGTCCAGAGGGACTTCGCCTTCACCCTTCCAAAGAAGCTCGCCTACTGAGGAGAGAGTTGGACAAATTGCAGGTGCATCAGGGGGTAGTCCACCGAAGGGGCCCCTCTGATGGCCCAGAAGACAAGTGGCAGTTGTTTCTCCCCGAAAAGCATCGAGAGACAGTGCTGATTGCCTTACATGACCAGCATGGTCACTTGGGAGCAGAGAGAACCTTCCAACTTATCAGAGACCGGTTTTATTGGCCCTGCATGAGGGCCGAAGTGGAGGAGTATTGCCATTCCTGTGCAAGATGCATTCAGAGGAAGACTTTACCCCATCAAGCTGCCCCAATGGGCCATCTACAAAGTCAAGGCCCAATGGATCTGGTATGCATTGATTTTCTCTGCCTCGAACCCGATTTGAGTGGATTGGGAAATGTTCTGGTGGTAACCGACCATTTCACCCGTTATGCTCAGGCTTTCCCAACCAAGGACCAGAAGGCCTCTACAGTAGCTAAGGTACTTCTGGAGAAGTACTTTGTTCATTATGGACTGCCACAGAGAATCCATTCAGACCAAGGAAGGGACTTTGAGAGTCGCCTGATCAGGAAGCTACTAGATTCTCTGGGAGTAGAGAAGACTAGAACCACACCATATCACCCTCAAGGTGATGCCCAGCCTGAAAGGTTCAACAGGACCCTATTGAACATGTTAGGAACTCTAGAAACAGAGAAGAAGCAACATTGGAGTCAACACATTTCAGCTCTAGTACATGCTTACAACTGTACAACCAGTGATGTGACAGGTTTTTCCCCTTACCGACTTATGTTTGGGAGAGAAGCAAGATTGCCAGTGGATTTGGCCTTCGGCATATCCTTAGACCATGCCTCTGCTGCCTCCCACAAAGGATATGTGGACAGACTGAGGCACAGTTTGAAGATAGCTTATGAGAAAGCTCAAGCGGCCTCTGACCAGAGGGGGCCCGAAATAAGAGGAACTTTGACTTGAAGGTTAGAGTACAGGACCTACAGCCTGGGGACCGTGTACTGTTACGCAATCTAGGGATCCCTGGAAAACACAAGATTGCTGATAGATGGAGATCAGAGCCATATATCATCTGTAGAAAGCTACCAGGATTGCCTGTCTACAAGTTAAAGCCAGAAGGAAGAGTGGGGCCTTTGAAGACCTGGCATAGGAATCATTTGCTCCCACTTACTGAAGCAGTCAGAATACCTCCAGTGAGAGACTTACCTGAATCTGTTTCCGTTCTGGATACCCCCAGACCCAATACTCGATCTCAAACATCCCAGGCTAGGGGCGGACAGGATCCCCAACCAGCAGAAGAAGAAAGAGGAGAATTTGAATGGCTATGGCCTTCCTCAACTCCAGGAAATTCCGCCATAGATCTTCCACTTACTGAAGATGTGGAAGACAGAACATTGAACCCAGAAGCTACAGAGTTTGTTCCATTCAGTGTTGTGCCTGAGTGCTGGGAAGATATCCCTGGTCTCTACTCAGAAGAAGAAGAAGTAGATGTTCCAGAACCAGAGATGTTGCCAGAAGGTGTTCCTGAAGAAGTCCCAAGAGAACAGAGAGCTCGCAGAGTTGTGAGGCCTCCTAAGAAGTTAACTTACCCCAAATGGGAAAAAGTTCAGAGGACTCTGTTACCACAGCAAGGAGAAGTGCTGAACGCCCTGACCCATCCACTGTTCATTTGGTGGAGGGCAACCCCAGCTCACTCTCTGGCACAGTTAAACAGGTCGCCCACACTGAAGTGACCTGTAGACAGGACAGCTCCCTATCTTGTGCTAATTGGTGGGAAGCTCCCCAGTCTAAATTATGTGAACGTGTTGTTTCCAAGAAAGCTTGTAGTTTGAACAATGTCTTTGGGGACCAAAGATTCAAAGTGGGGGGAGTGTGTAGCGGGGTCGTACCCCTTTTAGGGGAAAAGACTACATTCCCCATAATTCCCCAGGCTCCCGGGCTGTTGGTTTCCGCCCGAGAGGCTGCTGGGGGAGGTGATAAAAGGGAAGAGGAGAGACCGCCTCTTCCTCTTCTGACTGTGCTGGTGACGCGGAGACTTGTTCCTGAGGAGACACCTGTGTGGACCGGGACTGCTGAAGGCCTGAAGCCTGGGCCTTGCAGCAGGTGGAGAGAGACTCTCACCCCTCAGAGTCAGCAGCAGTGGAGCGGATACTTTTCCCTACAGTCGGTCGGTTGGAGAGAGGACCGGAACGCAGGGGCTGTGACTGAGGAGACCGGACGCCGCCATTGGAGGGACCGGAGCTGAGGACGGTACCCCAGGATTGGTGAGCGAGCTGAAAGGCTCATCCTACATTGCTACACACACTTTCATGCCTATTGAACTGCCAAGGCACAATTTACCTCAGAGCAGCAGATGTCACTTTCTGTGGATTACAAATATACCATTTAAAGCTACATGTGCACCACCTCTACAGTTCTCTTGCAGGTGAAGAACACTGTACTTATTCAAGGACTGAGCTCTATTGCTAGGGATCAGGCCTGGTCCGTTAGGTAGGCGCAGATAGATTTATTGCACCTCAGGGGTGCATAGCAGACGGTCGCTACACTTGGCGTTCCGTTCCCCATTGCTAGTTTGATACATATATGTGTACATGTTAAAGTGCATATTGCAGGGACCTGCTAAAGTATTGTAAGTCATATGTTTAAATGCATGTTACTATTTCTTTTCCTTACTGCCAAAGTAAAGCCAGTTATTCTTATCTCAGCAGTCTGCTTGTGAGTTCATATCCATTACACTTAGAGTATAAGTGATATTTTATATGTGCATAGATACATACCCCTTTACTAACTGTGCCAGAGCGGGTAGAGCAAATTGTCGGGGGTTGGTGGAGCTGCACTCAGGGACCCAAAACAAACCAGCGGCCCTCTTAACTGGGGGTATCGCTACACTTACATAAAACGATGTACAAACAGCCAGAGAGATGATGGTATAGTCTCCGTTCTACAGCACTTCCGGTGCTGTAGAATACCGGAAGTGCTGTAGAACGGAGACTATACCATCATCTCTCTGGCTGTTTGTACATCGTTTTATGTAAGCATTTATTTACTATTAAAAAGTTTCTCATTGAGACATACTTCACGATCGGGTCCCCCCTTTTTTTGTCTTTGCCTATATCCCCACCTTAACCGTGAGCGAGCCACCACTGCTGGATCGCAGTCATTATCGCAAACAAGCAATTGGAGGGATATCCCTGGGTCCAAGACTAACAGGGAGGGAAGACACCGTTTAAGGAGCCTATCTAATAGAAGCAGGTCTGGTTGGGAGCCATCCAAGTGGGAATGCTGAATTGGAGCTGACTGCATGTGCCGGTTTTGATGCCCATATTTATCGTTTGAGAGGTGAGAGGCTAGAGAGCACCATCTAGGAGCAGGTCCTCACCACCCAACACCCCCACTTTTGGAGAGAGGAAAACCACCGCTTGTTACAATTTAAGAGACTAATAGAGCCTTATTCCATTGGGTGCCATCACTATCATCACATATCTTTTCATCAACTTTACCTGTGGATTCATATTTATTTATTTATACCTATCTGTGGTTCACATTTTGCACTTTTTTTATATATATTTTTATATATTTTTTATATTTATGCATTTTTGATTGCATTTGTTTTATCCATTGTTGTGATTTTAGAGCGTCCCTCCTCCTTCTTCTTTTTAGCACTAGTTGCACTTTTAGTCACCCACATGTCATTATTTATTTATGTGATTTATTTATGTGATTTATTTATTTGATCACGCTCAGTGTAGGTTGATTTCTATATGAGTCACGGGACAGTGACCACTTATTTATGATACTCACTCACATTTTTCACATCACTATTATTTTGGTGCACTTTAGCGCAAAATCACCATCTATTATTATTTGTCCCATAAATACCCCCTTCCAGAAATCACAGCGACAGGAACCTCCTACTGGGCTGTTTCTGGAAAAGAATATGTATCACAGCTCAACCCTGTTGCTATTCTCACACTATCCTGTGGAACCAGTGACACCTACTGGCAACAGTGGGAAATGCACAACACAGTCAAGATTAGAACAATTCAATAAACTATGTACAATTAATCTGAGCTGGTTACAGCTCAGCAAACTACATTTATAATAAAAAATAAAATAAAAAAATCACACACACACGTAGCGAACAGGAAGTTTGTTTACTGGGAGACTTTCCACAATCAAACTAACAGTGATCTGGTAACTCAATAGTCAAGAATGGCAAACTGTCGTCTTTAATAGTGCTAATCAAAACCAAAGGCGGGCTTCAAAATATCACAAACAACTTAAAAAGATCTAGAGTGCACATAGAAATAAGTTGGTGCTTGCAGCAAGCTCAGTGTTAGCACGCCAGCCTATTTAACACATGGGGGATGGGGATGGTCTGGGAAAATGAAAAAAAAAAAAAAGTGATTAATAAAAAGTAAATAAAGTCTGTGTAATAGCACCCGGCTGCCCGTGGAAGGTAAGAAGCGACTTCTGGAACAGCTGAGGATAAAACACAGGCGCCACTCTAAGTGCAGTATAAAAGTAAATTTAATTCACAAATGGGTATAGGTATTCACAAGAGTAAGGTAGTAACAAGCATTAGGCACAAAATGTCGAGTGTCCGTGAAGGGAGTGCATCCATGGAGCTGCTTGCTGGTGGCTCAGAGTGGGCTGAGCCGATGGTCACCGACACTTCCTGGATCTGGAACACACAGGGAGGGATGACGTCATTTGCGGAATGTGAAGAACTAATAGGTTAGCAGTTTAACAGATGCAATCCCTTCACGGACTCTCTGCAATTTGTGCCTAATGCCTGTTACTACCTTACTCTTGTGAGTACCTATACCCGTTTGTGAATTAAATTTACTTTTATACTGCACTTAGAGTGGCGCCTTTATCCTCAATAGATTTAGAGTGGCCTATGCACTCAGGCATAAAGGGGAACTGATCTGACTTAACAGTCTGTTTCTCCCAAATTCTGAAATCACAGACTCAGGCAATGAACATGTGAGGCAATAGGCCACAAATGCTAATTATCGCTTTATCAGGTAATGTGGGAGTTCTCCTTTAAGGTAGTCACTAGAATCACTAAATTACTGATACTGAAAGAGTAACTGAGAGGGTCTCACAATGGAGATATCCAGGATCTTAGGCTAGCCTGGCATTGGTGCACTTGGTGTCCTGCTGTGCAGGATAAACAAAGGGGTACTTGAAAGCATCCTGGTAAGGCAAAGTGGAATGTAGGATGCCAGCAGTATCCTGGTAGGCAAAGTGGAATGTAGGATGATAGCAGTATCTGGGTGGGCAAGTGGATTGTAGTGACTGTTCAGCAGGGTGCAAGTGTTCTTACAAATGTGGGCACTGGTAAGGCAATGTTACCTGACTACCGTGTCTTTAAAAATGGGCAAACGCCCACTCACCCATCCTGCGACCAAAGGATCAAGCAAAAGGTTCCCGAATGGCCACCTTGTAACTGGATCGGCCCATGCCCTCAGGAACGCCTGGAGATGCACCCGGGATCCCTCTCGCATGGGATGTCTGTCACTGTCTGACTCCTGGAACTGTGGCAGGATCAGTACACCGACCTCTGGAGCTTTGGCAGGGTCAACACACTGACCTCTGGAGCTGTGGCTGGATGGATCCCCTCCGTGGGTAACAGCAGCCCCTCAGATCATGTCTATCTTTCTCTGCTTCGTGGAGAACTCCACAGTCTTCCAAAATGAAGTCCTTAGCCAGCCCTCTGCTTTGCAGAACCCTCTGGCCTCTTTAAGAGTCAGTTAGGTTTCTCTGTGCTGGGACTTTATGCCCCATGTTCCTCTGCTGCTGTTGCATTTCATGGTCTCTCTCCCTGCCAATGGGGTCACAGGGGAGGAAGCAGAGTGGCCTGATGCCTGTGTGTGAGAGAGAGGAGAGGGGAGAATCCCCCGCAGGAGCTCGCAGGCAGTTCTCCCTGCGTGAATAGCCTGTGTAATTCTGGCAGCGGCCAGCTTGGTAAGGCAACCGCTACACTACTACTGACCTGCATACCACTGACCTCTGTACACTGTCCTGCATATCACTGACCTCTGTAAACTGCTGTACACCCTGCTAACCCCTGTACACTGCCCTACTTACTGCTGACCTCTGTACACTGCTGTACATCCTACTGACCTACATACTATTTACACTTGCCTGAACTCTGAGCAACCAGCAAGGCCTGAAACTAGTCGAGAAAGCCAGCCTGCAGTTCTGCCTTCATGATGGACTTCTGTATCAGACTCATGGGGGGGGGGATTCCTGAGGCTAACTTTTAGGGTAGGCCAAGTTTATAATTTTACAGTGACATTTGTTTTATTATATTTTTCAATGTTTTCTCTGTGCTGTCCTTGTCCTTACTGTGAGGGAGTTAGCTCGGCAGCGGGTGTGTGTGACCCCCTGCATGGGTTCACCACACACAATTAGGCACAGCAGACAGCGTTTGTAGGTGAAAAAAAACAAAAGGTGCTGTTTATTTATACTATATGCAGTGAAAAATATAACAGCAAAACAAAAAGAAACATGAAAAGAAATCCTGGTCAGCTTGACCGCTTACTACACACGTAGATTCCCTATCTAACAACTAGGTACAGCCTGGTGCTGCCCCAGTTTCTATCTCTCTGTTTTAGATGTTTGCCACACAGGCGTTGACTCGCCACACAGGACACATACCACACTCCCCAGTCTACACAAACACAGAGCTGGTTCCAGGATGGAGCATCTCCCTAAACATGCTGGGGTTTTTTGTAGTGGTCTTAATGAGCCCACTTACTTCAGCTGGGCTCATTAACTCTTCTCCTGTAGGACTCCCAGCATTCCCTCTAGTGGTATAGGTCAGCATAAAGCCTGAATCTAGGGCATACATATTTTCCATCCTGGATGCAACCAGGTGATTTTACCTGCCTGCTGTCACATTACTTTTTATTGGGTGCTTGCTAGTTAACTCCTTAAACAAAAAAAATGTCACGGCACCCCAGTGATCTTTGAGTTCTACCATGTTGTCCATGTAGATCTCTACCTCTCAAAGGTTGCCTACCTCTGCTGTAGGCCATGTAGAAAAAGGCAAAATGCTCCCAACTGAAAGAAATTACAAAAGAAAAAATAAATGACTTTTTTAAATATTGCTCCCATATTTGCATTTTGATTCTGTAATTTGTATAGTGATCAATTTTCTAGTGATGCATCTACTCAGTTGCAGTATTCAGTACCAGGAATATGAACACGTTATCATCTACTCTGAAAAGAATTATCAGAATAAATATCTTGTACTAAATCATATTTTATTGTATGTTTGGAACGTTCATCCTGTTTAGTCTAAAATCCTGAAAAAGTCAAGAATATAATTTATGCATTTTTCTTCCGGTTAAGATGTGTTCACGAGATAATACTGTGAGTGCCAAACAAACTGTTGTTGCAAATAAACTTTTATAATTTACCAAAATAAACACTGACATAAATATTAGCAGTAATTATTCTGTAATCCATTATTAATAGAGACTAACAGATTTTACTTTTGAAATATTGTTCCGTAAAGATTAAAAAGATTAAGCTGTTGTAGAATGGACTAATTTATTTTTTATTTCAGTGGGCTCTTGCATTTTCATAAATGTTTTACAGCACTAAATTTGCCAGTATTACTATTATTTATTATATATATATATATAAATAATATTATTTATTATTATATTATTACCAGAAATGGCTGTTGCTAGGCAGATCGTCCTAATCTGCCTCCTCCAGCGCCGCGGTGATCTTCTCTTCTTCCGTCTTCAGGTGAATGGGGCGCGGTGTGTTGTGGGAGCTGTGTCCCACAACACACCGCATTCCCCATTCACAAATACGACTCGCGCATGCGCAGTTGGCCGCGCGCCGACTCGCGCATGCGCAGTGCACGACTCGCGCATGCGCAGCATGAAACGAGAAGCCGTTTCCCTTACTCAGGATGGCGGCGGTGGATCCGGATAGCCGAGGGACATCTCGGCCTCCACCAACGACATCGCGGGCGCCCTGGGAGGGTAAGTGTACTTTTTAAAAGTCAGCAGCGACTTTTTTTTTAGCTGCTGACTTTTAAAAAAAAAAATTTTTTAGGTGAAACCCCGCTTTAAGGACCAGGCCTGTTTTTCAAATATGTTGTTTGCATCAGGTTTTTTTTGCGAGAAAATTACTTAGAACACCCTAGAGAATAAAATGGAGGTTGTTGCAATACTTTATGTCACACCGTATTTGCGCAGTGGTCTTACAAACGCAATTTTTTGGGAAAAAACACTTTTTTGAATAAGACAAAAAGAAATCGTAAAACTTTTTTTTTTATAGTGTGAAATATAATGTTACGCAGAGTACATTATTAGTCAACATGTCATGCTTCAAAATTGCGCCTGCCTGTGGAATGGCGAAAAACTTTGACCCTTAAAAATCTGCATAGGCGACGTTTAAAAATGTCTACATGTTACCAGTTTTGAGTTACAGAGGAGTTCTTTTGCTAGAATTATTGCTCTCGCTCTAACGATCGCGGCCATACTTAACATGTTTGGTTTGAACACCATTTACATATGCGGGCACGACTTACGTATGCATTCGCTTCTGCGCGTGAGTATGGCTGGACGGGCGCTTAAAATAATTATTTTTCTTATGTATTTTCCTTTTTTATTTTTACACTGTCCCTTTAAAAAAAAAAAATGTAATCACTTTTATTCCTATTACAAGAAATGTAAACAACCCTTGTAATAGAAAAAAAGCATGGCAGGACCTCTTTAATGTAAGATCTGTTGTCAAAAATACCTTGGATCTCACATTTAGACTTAAATACAGTAAGAGAAAAAAAAAAGTATTTTTTTTCAATACACCCCCCCCCCCCCCTTAGGGCTGTTGGGTAGAAGTGACCTTTGACGTAGCTTACTGGTGGCTCTGGTAAGCGGCGGAGAAACCCAGAGCGTGACGGGAGGGGGCAGTCACCTCTCCCGCCGCCGATAAAAATAATCTCTAGGCGAATCCACCACATCAGACCACTTTTATCGTAAAAAGGACCATTTCAGAAGATGCTGGGGTTATGGCAGCCCTCTGCTGCCATAACCCTGGTATTCTACATTAAAGTACCGTCAGTTGGGTGCCAGAATTTGACTTAGTATCAGCCTCTTACTATCTACTGTACTGTATATACATCAGGACAGGTCTTTGAAGTGTGGGAGGAAACCAGAGTACCCGGAGGAAACCCACGCAGGCACAGGGAGAACATGCTAACTCCAGGCAGATGGTGCCGTGGTCGGGATTTGAACCAGTGACCCTAGAGTTGCTAGGTGAAAGTGCTAACCACTACACCACTGAGGAATCGGATGAGCTTAGCAGTGTGCTACCTCTCCTTTCACTGTCAAGTCAGAGGGGGTGGAGAGGGAACTTGCAAATTAAAGTGAAACTGCAGCAAAGATCAGGTCCTTGCTAGACAGGTCTTTGCTGTGTGGAAAAACTGTAAATCTCAGGACTAAGTATACAGAAGTACAAATCCTTTGGCAGGTAAAACAGCTATCATATACAGTATCTCACAATAATGAGTACACCCTCACATTTTTTGCAAATATTTTATTATATCTTTTCATGCGACAACACTGAAGATATTAAACTTTGCTACAATGTAAAGTAGTGAGTGTACAGCTTGTATAACAGTGTAAATTTGCTGTCCCCTCAAAATAACTCAACACACAGCCATTAATATCTAAACCGTGTGTGTGTGTACATCCCTAAAAGAAAATTACCAAATTGGGCCCAACGTGTCTATTTTGTGTGGCCACCATTATTTTCAAGCACTGCCTTAACCCTCTTGGGCATGGAGTTCACCAGAGCTTCACCGGTTGCCACTGGAGTCCTCTTCCACTCCTCCATGACATCATGGAGCTGGTGGATGTTAGAGACCTTGCGCTCCTCCACCTTCCATTTGAGGATGCCCTACAGATGCTCAATAGGGTTTAGGTCTGGAGACATGCTTGGCCAGTCTATCACCTTTACCCTCAGCTTCTTTAGCAAGACAGTGGTCGTCTTGGAGGTGTGTGTTGGGATCATTATGTTAGAATACTGCCCTGCGGCCCAGTCTCCGAAGGGAGGGGGATCATGCTCTGCTTCAGTATGTCACAGTACATGTTGGCATTCATGGCTCCCTCAATGAACTGTAGCTCCCCAGTGCCAGCAGCACTTATGCAGCCCCAAACCATGATACTCCCACCACCATGCTTGACTGTAGGCAAGACAAACTTGTCTTTGTACTCTTCACCTGGTTGCCTCCATACACACCATGTGAGAGAAAAAGGAAATAACACATATGGAGGAGATGGGTTGCCGCTCACCCCGGGATTGAATACAAAAAGGAAAGTTATTGCTGCCTAAAAACCCCACCATTCCAGGGGGAACTTTCATTTTTGCATACACACCATGTGAACCAAATAAGTTTATCTTGGTCTCATCAGACCACAGAACATGGTTCCAGTAATCCATGTCCTTAGTCTGCTTGTCTTCAGCAAACTGTTTGCGGGCTTTCTTGTGCATCATCTTTAATAGAGGCTTCCTTCTGGGACGACAGCCATGCAGGCCAATTGTCACATCTACCCCAAAGAAGTTGGTCAGACACTGTAGCTGGCTACTGTGTTTCTTCACCTATAGCAGCCCTGCGAGACAGCAAGTTTGGCTTCTAGGAGGGAAAGATTCGGGCTGTGACAATTGGTGGAGAGGTGGCCTGAAGAGAATTCAATAGACTGTCTTTTGCTTTCACAGAGTCATATAAAAAGGCACATGGTTAAGCAAACTGGAGTCATATTTGGAAATATTGTCATGATCTGAATAGGACTGTAATAAAGGCACATGACTGGTACTGGCCACACAACAGTTATAAATGGGCAACTGGTCAGCAGTTTTAATGCAGTTCTGAATGCAGGTCTGGGACCAGGACCTAATCTCCTCTGTAGCCCAGTCTATGTGCAGGTTATGAGGTTTAAGCCAGGGATACCTTAAGATAAGGGGATAAGCAGGAGATGAGTAGTGATAGTCTCGATGTTCGAGTAAAACATAAGTAAACCAGCTCACCTAAAATCTTCAGGCAAGAGTCTTCGGGTTCTCCTGAACAGTGAAGAAAAAGAGCTCACATTGAAGGTGTTGCACCTAAACTGAGCCTTATATTGGCAGATTTCACTTACGGCTGCCAGAGGGGCAAGGTGTGGCAAGAGCTTTGAGTTTGCCTGACTGTGAAAAAGTTAAAGGTAAGCACCGTTTCTGCCCGGTTTAGACGCGGGGACATTTAACGTATGAGGCGAACGTGATAACCACTACACTACAGAAACCAATTATTGCTGCTTTTCTGTGCATTGCAAACCGAACGTCTATGCTAAATTGCGATGGGTAAAAAGGGCTGCTGGAAAAGGCATCAACTGTGGCAAAAAGCACAAGCGTGTGCGCAGTGTTTCTGCCCGGTTTTGAACTGGGGACCTTTCACTTGTTAGGCAAACTTAATAACCACTAAACTACACAAAACCCACCACGATGGCCCTTATCGGGTTGGGTGGTCGGAGGTTGGGGTCACCTTATTAGCTATTATTTGTTTCTGGTTATTTGATAACCTGAGTTCAGTTTACCGTCCTTGCAAATTATACTCTTGGGTAATGAAGAAAACAAGGAAGAAAGCCTATCTCAGATGCCAAACTTGATACAAATAACATCCTCAAAACAGCCAGTACTGGCAAGATACACTGAGTCATGGATATAACCTCTAGCTTTTCCACACACTTTTCTCACCAGGTCAGCTGAAAACATACGCCAATGGTCGTCAGGTTTTCCAGCTCAGCTGACTAAGCAGGAGAACCACATTCCAATTACCTTTGGGTTCAGAAAACAAGTTTGCCTAAATACTGACAGCGATGCTCAGCAGGTTTTCCTGATGCCAACATGGCAGCATACTAGTGATAGAGCTCCGCCTCTTGACCACTCCCTCAGGACCAGTGAATAGCATAAATGAAAGGCCTAGTTAGGCCCCACCCCATTCTTCTTTTTTTTCCTCATACCTCAACGCACCAGTGAAGAGTAAGCAGTACTATATACCCCCTCTGCCTCTGTGCAGCATCCGGCTGGGTTCAAGCCTCTCCCAGTGCAAAGTCCCAGCGCTCAGGCTGCTAACATGCGCTATAGTCTGGGAGTCCCTTCTGTGGGTCTTATTGGGGCCCCTGCAGTGTTTCCTCTTTAGGAACTAAATCTGCTTTTAAAATTGGTAACTGCAGCGCTTGTGGAATGTGGGGGGCCAGCCATGCTTTATCTCTCTCTTAGCCCCTTGTGCAATACAGGGTCGCCTGTACCTTTTACCTATGTCTCCCTCTTTTGTCTTTCATTACCTTTCCCATTCCTTGCTGTCCTCTACAGGTGTTGCATATGTATGTATGTATGTATGTATGTATGTATGTATGTGTAGCGCTGATATTTTTGCCTATTAATGCTTTAATATGTAAATCTGTGGACAGTATTATAACTTAGTATTTGGCACCATCTAGCGGCCAAAAACAGGAAATGGACTGGAATTATTTTACTTTTCTATAACTCTAAACAAAGATAACAGGAAGTGACTGTGTTTACATTTTTGTCTGTGACCTATCTACCCAGAATGCCAGGTGACCTACCCATGGTGACTCTCTCCTGAACTGCATGCTGGGTAGGCTATAAAAGAGCCTGCGTGGCCATTTTAATTTCTCTTCGGGAAGCATGGCCTGCCTGTAAGGACCACAGAGGAGGTCTCCAGAGAGCACAGCCTACAGCCACTGCGGAGCGCAGCAAACATAGACTTGACCATTCACCTGATTTCTGGAGAGACTGAGTGACCGGATCGGAAAGGATCCAGAGACACCTGTCGGAGCATCAGAGGGACCCGGCTCACCTTGCAGAGCAGAACAGTGTGACAGGACTGGCCGGCTAGAAGCAAGACACAGTGCACCAGAGCAGAGCTGCTGATTTTCTTCAGATCCAGTTGGTGAGCGGGCTGCCGCCCACAGTTTATTACGCACTTGCATACAGTTAGACTTTTACACAGTGGTGCTGGGACCTGTAGTCCCACGGAGGAGGATCTAACAAAGACTGACATTAGGCAGGCCTAAAGTCTACCCCTCACTGCACTTTAGCACTGTGTCATACCAGAGGCAATAACAATTGTAATATCTCATAGGAACAGTTACAGGATTCCTTTTAAGTTAACCCTTATCATCTCACTCTTTGGATTACAAATTATTACCGACACTAATAGCTAGCAGAAGAAAGAAGATCAAAGACTGTATCTAGTACTGCAGGGCCTTGCACCTTCATTAAAGTAGGGGGAGCTCCCTTTTAGTTGTGTTGTGCCATATTTGTCTATTGTCTAAACCATCTGTACTGTCATATTATTTTGATGTGACAGTGCAACTGTTGAGATTACTACTTTAAACATAACCATAGTAAAGATATGTTTTGGTTAAGAACGTTGGTGTGGAGTATTGACACACCGCTACACTGATCTCGGTAAAGAGCCTCCGGCGGAGGCTCTTTACCACGTGATCAGCCGTGTCCAATCACGGCTGATCACGATGTACACAGGAAGAGCCGTTGATCGGCTTTTCCTCACTCGCGTCTGATAGACGCGAGTAGAGGAGAGCCGATCGGCGGCTCTCCTGACAGGGGGGTATGCGCTGATTGTTTATCAGCGCAGCCCCCCCTCAGATGCCCACACTAGACCATCAGGGAAGCCCCCAGGACCACCAGGGAAGCCCCCAATACCACCAGGGAAGCCCCCAGCATGTGGATGGCCAGGTACATCCCCCATGGCCATCCACATGTTAAAAAAAATGCCAAAAATATGCCAATCAGTGCCCACAGATGGGCACTGATTGGCACATCATATTTAATAAAAAAAAAGTTAAAAAAAGGGATGCAAAAAGGGATGCCCAGCAATGCCACCCATCAGTGTCATCAGTGCCACTCATCAGCGTCCATCAGTGCCACCTATCAGTGCCCATCCGTGCCCACCCATGCCCACCTATCAGTGCCCATCCATGCCACCTATCAGTGCCACCTATATGTGTGCATGAGTGCCCGTCAGTGCCGCCTATGAGTGCCTGTCAGTGCCGCCTATGAGTGCCCGTCAGTGCCGCCTATGAGTGCCCATCAGTGCCACCTGAGTGCCCATCAGTGCCACCTGAGTGCCCATCAGTGCCGCATACCAGTGCCACCTATCAATGCCCATCAGTGCCGCCTATCAGTGCCCATCATCAGTGCCACCTCATCGGTGCCCCCTAATTGGTGCCACCTCATCGGTGCCCATCAGTGCCGCCTTATCAGTGCCCATTAGTGCCGCCTTATCAGTGCCCGTCATTGAAGAAGAAAACGCACTTATTTACAAAAAAAAATTAACAGTGACAAAGAAAAACTTGTTTTTTTGCAAAATTTTCGGTCTTTTTTTGTTTGTTGCGCAAAAAATAAAAATCGCAGAGGTGATCAAATACCACCAAAAGAAAGCTCTATTTGTTGGAACAAAATGATAAAAAATTTGTTTGGGTACAGAGTAGCATGACCGCGCAATTGTCATTCAAATTGCGACATCGCTGAAAGCTGAAAAATTGGCTTGGGCGGGAAGGTGTCTAAGTGTCTGGTATTGAAGTGGTTAACCAACAGGCTTGTCTTGTCACACAGGTACAGAGATAGGAAAAGTTCAGTCTCTTTAACCAACAGGCTGATATATAGACAGAGTACATGGCTTTAGCCAGAGTCACAATCTCTGATATGGTTTTGCTCACCCGAGCAGGTACATAATCCAGCAAATGGATCCTCACACAGCAAGCAGGCCACTGTGTCTCTCTCTCTCTCCAAACACACTCTCCTCTGACATCTTCAGCTGACAATAAGCAGGGCTGAAGGAGAAGTTCCTACCCTCTTTATTTAACCCTTTCCTAACCCGCCCCAGATTAAAACCCTCTGCAGTATATGTGTGTGTGTGTGTGTGTGTGTGTGTATATATATATATATATATATATATATATATATATATATATATGGGTATGTGTGTATATGTGTACATATGTAGATATGTGTGTATGTGCATGTAGGTATATGTAGATAAATAAAAAAAGGAAAGTGGAATCCTTTCTCCTATATCTACTCCTGATCCTTCTGTCGCTTTTCAGCTATCCTCACCTCAGCTGGCCATCCCATTTCTCCACAGATCAAGAGTCAGTTACTGCTCATAAAAAGACCCTCAACAACTAGGGTGGGGGACCACCGTATAGGTGCGTTTTGATTTGCTTCAGCCCCGCACGCCCACGCTCTCAAAAGGGCCGGGCCAAAGCAAGGCGGACGTTCTTCAGAGCATAGCCCGGATGGCGCTCCCACTCAGCAGAAGAGCTCCAAGCAAGACGTCTTTGCTCCTCTTCCCCAGAGCCAGCACCCCAGCAAGAGTCCTGCAGGGCCTGTGGCGCAGTATCTATGCCCAGGAGGCTGGTGAGTAGACACTGCCTGGAGGAGTATGCAGCTAACAGGTAATGCCAAATGACTTTATTATTGATAAGAATGGCACAAGATTCTGTTTTGAACTTGCCTTAATTACCTGAAGCAACTGTTACACTTGTATTGGAAACTGTTGGGAGACAGCGTTCTTTTCCGTGCAGGTGTGGCGTCTTGCTGGATGCTTTTCCCTGCGTGGCTGTCCTCCTGTAGAAGTCTGGGAGTCTGCCAGGTTGGCGTTGCACAGACACATTTGGGTACCCCAAGGAGAGTAATAATGTAATACACAGAGCGCTCTAGTGGGTGTGGCCAAATTGCCCTTGCTGACATCTTCACCGTTCAGTGAGGCCAAACAGCCGCCTACAGTGGCAACAGTTTTGTATATGACTATCTTGGTTACTTGGGGAGCCACAGCCTGGCCTGGGTAATATGTCCGGGTCTGGGTAATATGTCCGGGTGGAATGAAACCCTGACACATGTCTCAAAACTAGGGCTGTTACTGATTAAAATTTTCGTGTTCGATTAATCGTTTTTTTTAATCGATTTATCGACTAATTTCGATTAATTACAACGCACATACAGATCCAACTACTTTTAGCTAATCTCCTTGCATTGCAACTCTGCATTAGTCAGTGGTAAATGTGGTATACACTATATACAATCACCCGACACTAGTTAGTTTCCACAATCCATGACTTAACTTCACAGTTCACACCAATACTTTTTAAATTCAAACTGTAGCACCTACGTTCTAACTAATCACTCTCACCTTATGGCATGGACCCCTGTGCCAACAGGTGGTCATGCAACCGGGTATAAAAAGGGTTACCACGGACCATAAACTTCTTCTCTCACGTCTCCTTAGATCTCAGTAAGGACGCCAGGTCATGGGTAGAAAGAAAAGATCTAAGTGCTCACCGCTTAAGTATAAGATTACATTTTTGTGTTGAAACACAAACTACTCACATAAAGATGATAAAAACATAGCATGTAAAGCCGACAATTGTGTTAGTTCCATAGGGCAGCAGCGGGGGACGTCATGCATAGCTCCTCCCCCGTACATGTTACGTTCAATCAGAACTTTGACGTCACCATTCTCCTCCCCCTTCCCTTCGTTAGCAGACGGAGGCACTTGGGGAATGGGGGAGAAGTCCGGTGACGTCGATGTCCGTGACGTCACCGGATCTCCGACAGAACTCCCTGAAGACCCGGAAGCCGATGGAGAGGTGAGTACCGATCAAAAGTATTTTGATCGATCAAAAAAATTAATCGATTAATCGAGGAATTAATCTTTAGTTTCCACAGCCCTACTCAAAACCCAAACTGTCCGTGTGAATCCTGGACAGGTGGCACACCCTAGGTGTCTGACGCCCATGAGGCTGGCTGCTGGCTAAGTGGGTGGCAGTTCTGTCTAGCAGCACTGGGGTTGCTGGTTCAATTCCCCAACATGCTAATGCTTGTGTTGAAGTTTATATCTTCTCCCTGTGTGGGTTTCTCACCACAATCCAAAGACATGCTCTGCACCTACTATGCCTTATTTATGACCCACTCTATGTGGAGGGATGTTGACAGCCCATGGCTCTGGAGGTTCTCATTGGACAGAATGGGGCCTGGGTCCTTGCTACATATATTACAGACGCAGTAGTCTGCTACTCAAAATATGGAGGCTGACCAGGAAGTCCCTCCTAGTTGCTTGTATAGCCACTGAAAGAGCACCCTGGCACTTTGGCGGCTAGGGAGGCCATATGGTTGAGACCCTGGGCTGCGTATTGCTTCCTAGAAACAAAAGTGGGGAAGAATGAAAGGGGTTCGAGAAAAATGCCTGTATAAACAGCATGTCAAAACTGTATACTCTGAACAAGCTAATGGTCAACCTGCTCCTACATACTGTAGCATCTGTAGATTCCGGCAGACCAGCAATAACCAGCCCATGTACTGGGTGAGTCTAACGGGAATGGTTTAATAATTATCGACCAGCTGCTGCACCTGCAGGACTCTGAGGAGAGTGGCAGGGTCTGCATCCCTTTAGACATGATTTCCTATTGGAAGTATCTTGCCAAAAATGAAATTTTTGTAGAAGAGGATGCCAAGGGTCTGGCTTATGTCTTGGTGCAGACTTCTGGGGGTGCATGCCCGGACTCTTAAGGTAAGACCTAGAAGGCACGCTTCACGGGTTTCTGGATGCCATGTTGTACAGAGTCTTGGACGAAGGTATCAGACACTTCGGGAGATTTCTCACTGCTCATCTCTTCCACGAAGCTGCCAAGTCCACCACAACAGCGGGTGGGCTGCTACATTGCTTACAGACAACTCAGACTCAAGAGGGTTTGCAAGTTTTCTGCCCAATCCTGTTTGGAGTTCGCAGGAGATGTTGGCTAGTGTCCAGTTGCAGATCGTAAGAGGTTGAACCCTGTGGGGCCCTCTTTGAGCTCTTTAACCACTTCAATACCGCCTTATAGTCATATGAGGCCCACAAGGTGGATCTCCCATCCTAGGTGGGCGTCATATGACGTCCTCGCATTCCCGGCCGCCTGGGGGAGTGCGTGCGCCCGCGGCATCGCTGGGGACCCGGTGCGAGTGCGATGTCCGCCGGGCACCCGCGATTGCCCGTTAAAACAACGGGACCGTGCGGGACCGTGGAGCTGTGTGTGTAAACACACAGCTCCACGTCCTGTCAGCGGAGAGGAGACCGATCATGTGATCCCAGTACGGAGGAACACATGATCGGTCTCCTCCCCTTGAGTCCCCTCCCCCCACAGTTAGAATCACTCCTATAGGGAACACATTAACCCCTGCAGCGCCCCCTAGTGTTAACCCCTTCCCTGCCAGTCACATTTACACAGTAATCATTGCAATTTTATAGCAACGATCGCTGTGTAAATGTGAATGGTTCCAAAAATGTGTCAAAAGTGTCTGAAGTGTCCGCCGCAATGTCGCAGTCACGAAAAAAAAATCGCAGATCGCCGCCATTACTAGTAAAAAAAAAAAAAAAAAAAATTCAATAAATCTATCCCCTATTTTGTAGACGCTATAACTTTTGCGCAAACCAATCAATATACGCTTATTGCGATTTTTTTTTACCAAAAATATGTAGAAGAATACGTATCGGCCTAAACTGAGGAAAAAAATTTTGTTTTTTTTTTTAAAAATGGGATATTTATTATAGCAAAAAGTAAAAAATATTGTGTTTTTTTTCAAAATTGTCGCTCTTCTTTTGTTTATAGCGCAAAAAAATAAAAACCGCAGAGGTGATCAAATACCACCAAAAGAAAGCTCTATTTGTGGGAAAAAAAGGACGTCAATTTTGTTTGGGTGTAACGTCGCACGACCGCGCAATTGTTAGTTAAAGCGACGCAGTGCCGAATCGCAAAAAGTGCTCTGGTAAGGAAGGGTGAAAAATGGCCCGGTGCTGAAGCGGTTAAGACGGAGTCCATTAAACAGTATAACCACAGGGCTGGAGGCTGTTGCTGGGTCGTCAGGATGCCTTTCCTATCCTCACACCTTAGAGGTAAAACAAAGCCAACTTTCTCCATCCCAATGGTTGGTGTACCCGGGAGTACTCTGCTAGTTCCTCTGTTTTATTTTCATCAGAGGAATTGGTGACAGTCAGGAACAGATTTCTGAGGACGAATACTTCCACTTGTTTGATTCTTAGAACCTCAGTCATCCTGGCACAACGTCATCATGCATATAGATGATTCCTGGGGTGCATGGGCACCTGCACAAATTTCATCTAGAATTCTTAGTGCAAGGGAGGAAACAGGATAGAACACAGTTAATGTGTTACTCAGTATGAGTAGCGGTCCGCAGTGATGGAAAAACCTTGAGGAAGTCTCGATCCACTAGGACCTTGTAGACTGGAGAATTGCTACGAATCATGTCTGCAAGACAGCCGGGAAGATGCACTGCGAGGGACTTTCGGTCAAGGCAACCAGAGCTTCCCAGCCAAGGGGGGTAATCTTGAACGTGCTGGGGGTTCAAACAGGCCTTTTAGCACTTTGGTCCTACTTGACTCGGTGTAGTAAGGCCAATCTCCTTGCAGTTTAGCAACAGAGCAGCAGTCGCCTATATTCAGATCCAGGATGAAACTCACAGCAATATGCTATTGGGAGAGGTGAAACCCATAACGCCTGGGGCAGAAGATCACCAGCAAAATTTCGGAAGCAGTTTACCTCCCAGCGGATTTTTATTTTGAACAAGTACAAGCTTCCCAGAGCACAATGAGTGGGTCTGCGTCCCAGGTCTTCTCTGGGCTGGTCCACAGGTGGGGCCTACCCCAGACAGACCTCCTCGTTTCCCACAGTAATCACAAACTTTGGTCTGATTTTGTTTCCGTACCCCAAGGCGCAAGGGGCAGATGCTCTGGCCTCTCCCTGGGACTGCAATCTAACCTATATATTTTTCCCCAACATTTCCCGTAAATGAGATTCCTCTTGGGGCTGTCAAGGGAGAACATAATTGTTAAAGCCAGTCCTCCATATTGACCAGGGGGCCCTTGGTTTTCCCTGGCTGTTCATTTCAGGGTACAGAAGACATTTCCCCTCCATAGCATACGCAGACTGGGGCTAAGACCTAATTCTGGAACAAGTTTGCTTTTTCTTGGTAGGGCGAGACATTGATCCTACTGTCCTTCCAGTCTCAGCTGTTCTATACTTCCTCCAGGCCTTAGCCTATCCTCACATCTCGGCAGTAACACATTTAAATAGGCAACTATCCTTCAGTTTGCACAACTTTTGAGGGCAGTCGTGAGGAGTCGGTCACCAAGAAAGAAAGATCTATTGGAGTTGTTGGATCTCATATCAGTTTAACCGTTTGTTCCGACAGAGCAATATTTAGTTCAGGCCATCACTTACAAGGCAGTATCAATTGCAAGAAAGTGGTTCTGCACTGTCTGTAGTGTTTTTCTATCTTTAGTGCAATGCAGTAGATTATGAGATGTAAATCAGGTACTCACGTGTCCCATTTCTGTGACTCTCTGCTGCCAGTTTTCGTCATTTAAAATCATTTTTAAAAATCTGCCCTGCTGGTTGCCATCTTGCCTGTGGGCATGTGAACCCACACAGGCACTTCAGATGGCCCAGCATGCACCGCCGTTACTGCGCCAACCTCGCGCGTGCGCAGTAATGGCAAAGAGTAGCTCACATTCCCGGACATCTTCTGAAATCTCGCGAGATTTCGGCACATCTGCCGACATCTCGCAAGATTTTGGAAGATGTGACCGAAATTTTATATAAAAACACACACATATATATATATATATATATATATATATATATATATATATATATATATATATATATATACTTATATAAACCAGTGACAGCTGGAGCTCAAAAATTTTAGGTGGGGCGCAAGCAAACTGAAAATTCAGAAATAAAAACATCAATTGCAGCCACTTTACCATCAAACGCCACCACTGTACCATCAAATGTCGCCACTGTGCCCATCAAATGTCGCCACTGTGCCCATCAAATGTCGCCACTGTACCATCAAACGCCACCACTGTAGCATCAAATGCTGCCACTGTGCCCATCAAATGCTGCCACTGTGCCCATCAAACTCTGCTGCTGTGTCATCAAATGCTGCCACTGTGCCATCAAATGCCACCACTGTGCCCATCAAATCCCACCGGTGTGCCCATTAAATGCTGCCGGTGTGCCAAAGAAGAAGATGGAGGAACAAGAACAACACCGATGGAAGACCAGAAGAAAGAAGATGAAAGAAGAAGAAATTAATAAAGGACTTGTCAAAAACCGGCTCTTGTGTTTTTTAACCTTTTTGTCACTTTTTTTTGTGAAATGGTAGTGGTACATTTGTACCCCATTACCAATTCACACAGGGGGGTCCCCTTCCAGATTCCAATAAGCCACCCGCCCGCAGACCCCCACAGTCAACCACCGGGAAAGGGTTGAAATTTTGGTTCGGGGTTCCCCTGTGGGGAAATCCCCATGCAGTTTTTATCAATGAACTGTTATGTTTATTGTCGGACCCGACAATTCATTGTAGCCGCGAGTAGTTTTAAATGAGTTTTTTTCCTTTAGATGTAATGTCATTTTGCTGTCAGACTGTTCTAAACACGGGAAACATGCGCCCCTTTACAGACATACTATAGACACCCCCCCAGGTACGAAATTTAAAGGAATATTACACTTTTATTGTTTCACTTTAAGCATTATTAAAATCACTGCTCCCGGAAAAAAATGACGTTTTTAAAACTTTTTTTTGCATTGATACATGTCCCCTGGGGCAGGACCCAGGTCCCCAAAAACTTTTTCATGACAATACCATGCATGATTAGCTCTTTTGATTATTCATGTTCGTGTCCCATAGACTTTAATGATGTTGGTGCGTTTGAACTAATTTTTTGCCTGTTCGCATGTTCTGGTGCGAACCGAACGGGGGGGGGGGGGTGTTCGGCTCATCCCTTGTTCGGCTCATCCCTAGTTGTGACCGATCACTTTGCTTGCTATGAACAGGCGTACCCTACTAAGGATCAGAAGGCTAGCACTGTGGCCAAGGTGCTTGTGGAGAAGTTTTTCGTGCACTATGGACTACCTGTGCAAATTCATTCAGACCAAGGATGAGACTTTGAGAGTCGTTTAGTCCACCAGTTGTGTGCTTTACTTGGTATCCAAAATTCTCGTACTACACCATATTACCCTCAAGGTGACCCTCAACCTGAACGATTCAATTGGACTCTATTAAACATGTTGGGAACTCTAACCCCAGACAAGTTACAGCATTGGGGGAACCACATAGCAGCACTAGTGCATACCTACAATAGCACCGACTTCCTGCTGACCTGACTTTTGACACCTCCCTTGATGATATCCCTTTAACATCACACAAGGGCTATGTGAATAGACTGCGGAAGAACCTGCCACAAGCCTATGAGAAAGCCATGGAACATGCTTCTACTAGAGAGTCTCAAAATAAACAGAACTTTGATTTGAGAGTGAAGATTCAGGACTTGCAACCAGGTCATGGAGTGCTACTGAAAAATCTAGGAGTACCTGGAAAACACAAGCTGGCAGATCGGTGGAGGCCACAGCCTTACAATGTGTGTAAACAACTTCCTGGTTTACCTGTGTATCAGATCAGACCTGATGGAGAGAAGGGATCATTGAAGATGTGGCACAGGAATCACTTGTTACCATTATCAGACACAGTGAGGGTGCCTTAAGCACCCCTATTACCTTCCCCAAAGCCAACTCCACATCGCACACACTCACAGAAGGAAATGCCGACTGTAGCTGATGTAACGGATGAGGAGGCCGAAGGTCCCTTGGACCAGAGTTTCAGGCAATGTCACCTCTGCAGGATGTGGAGAGAACCAGGGCTGTAGAAGTTGTTCCTGAGCAGGAGACTAGAGATTTGATAAAGTTTTTCAGTGAATTGTTGTCAATCCCTGATGTTGGGGAGCCATCATTAGTTCCTGAAACTGCAAATAAAGACCTCTCCACGAAATTGAGTGTTCAGACCGACGTCAAGGAAACAACCAAAGAATCAACACAGACTGTTGGAACATATTCACCCATGCGGTTGAGGCGGGATGTGCACCCTCCAAAGAGACTCACGTATGACACACTAGGAGAGAGTTCTGAAGAGCTTATTCATACCATTCGCAGGTCAGCTCCTGAAGCTACACTTCCCACTGTTAATTGGGTAGGGGCGACTCTACTCTAACCTCTGACACCAATGGGTGGAACATGGAAATTGCCCTGGCCTGTTCAAAAACTGGTTATGAACTGACTGATAGTGTGTATAAATGGTTTCAAAGAAACCCAGATGTGTGTCAGTATTTGTTAAATTTGGATTGTGGTTTGAAAAGAATCATCAATAATTGACTTTTTTTTTCAGCAAGTTGAAGTGAGTGATTTTCATGTCTTTGGGGACCAAAGAGTTTAAGTGGGGGGAGTGTGTAACCAAGGGTCTGCTACTATAGGTATTACAGTTGTTATTATTTCAAATGAGTTTGGCTCCCTCTAGTGTCTTCTTAATGCTGTTAGGACTTTCTTTTAATTCCTGGGAAGGAACGCAGCAAAGCAATGTGGGAGATGTAGTTCGGAGGAGAAAGTGTCTCTGTTAGCTGGATCAGCCCTGAACTACAATACAGACAATGCAAAGCGTGCAGCACTGCCTGCTGGGAGTAGTAATAAAAGGACCAGCACTCTCTGGATGCCATTCAAAGCCTGCCAGCAGGAGGTCTGTGTGTGTGACCAGGAATGTGGCCTATTCAGTGCGGAGCCGGATCGCCAGCCTCTGAGGTACTTCAGAGTACAGCACTGCCAGCTTAGCAAGCAGAACGGTTTTGCAGCACCAGAACATCTGGAAGGTTCCTGCACTTCAGTCATCCGGAGTAGCAGTACAGCGCGGCGGCGCCATATTTTCACCAGACGGAGACATCAGGAGGGGAGTCCGGATGGAGCCTCACAGCTTCTGAGTCTATAGGTGAGAGGGCACCTGCCCACTCCAGTAAAGTGCACAGTTTGCTGAGTGAGTTATTTTACAGACTGCTGGTGAGACTTATAGTTCCACGGAGGGGAATCTACTTCTTCACAGGCATAATACAGCTGAACTCTGGGGTTTGTTGTTCCCTGCGCTGTAAGGTCAGTACTGTATTACACCTACACATAAGAAGGAATTTACAAGTGCCATATTTCTTAAGTTAAGCAGTTATCAACGTACCATTTATTCTACAGTCTTCTTTTTCTCGTTTGCCTTGTGGATTACAAATACTGCAGGTTAAACTACAGGCTAGCTGAAGATATCTGAAGTCAAGGAACTTTTATCATCTTTTATTTCTTCTGCAAATTACTGCTGTTCTATTTGTAGTTTGAACTTTGAATTACAACCTAGGGGGAGCCATTGAGTACATGTTTGACATCGCATTGTATTATTGAATGTAAGGAACATATTATTGCAATTTGGTGTGTGTATTGAGGCTTCAGTGGGAAGGTGTTTAACCACTTCAGCCCCGGACCAATTGTCAGCTTAAGGACCAGAGGTCTTTTTTCAATTTCGCACTGCACTGCTTTAACTGGTAATTGCGCGTTGTAACCAAACAAAATTTGCGTCCTTTTCTTCCCACAAATAGTGCTTTCTTTTGATGGTATTTGATTGCCTCTGTGATTTTTATTTTTTGCGATATAAACGGAAAAAGACCGAAAATTTTGAAAAAAAAAGATATTTTCTACTTTTTGTTATAAGAAAAATCTAAAAAAATAAATTTTTGTCAAACATTTGGGCCAAAATGTATTCAGCCACATGTCTTTAGTAAAAAAAATGCAAATAAGCGTATATTTATTGGTTTGCGCAAAAGTTATAGCGTCTACAAACTAGAGTATATTTTCTGGAATTTACACAGCTTTTAATTTATGACTGCCTATCTCGATTCTTGAGGTGCTAAAATGGTAGAGCAGTAAAAAGAAAAACCAAATGACCCCATTTTCCCATTTTGGAAAGTAGACACCCCAAGCTATTTGCTGAGAGGCATGTTGAGCCCATTGAATATTTTTTTTTTTTTTAGTCCCAAATATTTTTTCAAAAAGTTGTCACTAAATGATATATTGCTCACACATGCCATGGTTATATGTGGAATTGCACCCCAAAATACATTTTGCTGCTTCTCCTGAGTATGGGGATACCACATGTGTGGGACTTTTTTGGAGCCTAGCCGCGTACAGGGCCCCGAAAACCAATCACCGCCTTCAGGATTTCTAAGGGTGCAAATTTTTGATTTCACTCCTCACTACCTATCACAGTTTCGAAGGTCATAAAATGCCAAAATAGCACAAAACCCCCCCCAAATGACCCCATTTTGGAAAGTAGACACCCCAAGCTATTTGCTGAGAGGCATGTTGAGTCCATGGAATATTTTATATTTTGCCACAAGTTGCAGGAATATTACAAACTTTTTTTTTTTGCCCAAAGTTGTCACTAAATGATATATTGCCCACACATGCCATGGGCATATGTGGAATTACACCCCAAAATACATTCTGCTGCTTCTCCTGAGTACGGGGATACCACATGTGTGGGACTTTTTGGGAGCCTATCTGCAAACGGGACCCCGAAATCCAAGCACCGCCTTCAAGATTTCTAAGGGCATACATTTTTGATTTCACTCCTCACTACCTATCACTGTTTTGAAGGCCATAAAATGCCAAGATGGCACAACCCCCCCCCAAATGACCCCATTTTGGAAAGTAGACACCCCAAGCTATTTGCTGAGAGGCATGTTGAGCCCATTGAATATTTTTTTTTTTTAGTCCCAAGTGATTGAATAAAGACAAAAAAATAAATATTTTTTGCAAAAAGTTGTCACTAAATGATATATTGCTCACACATGCCATGGTTATATGTGGAATTGCACCCCAGAATACATTTTGCTGCTTCTCCTGAGTATGGGGATACCACACGTGTGGGACTTTTTGGGAGCCTAGCTGCGTACGGGGCCCACGAAAACCAATCACCGCCTTCAGGATTTCTAAGGGTGCAAATTTTTGATTTCACTCCTCACTACCTATCACAGTTTTGAAGGCCATAAAATGCCAAAATAGCACAACCCCCCCCCCCAAATTACCCCATTTTGGAAAGTAGACACCCCAAGCTATTTGTTGAGAGGCATGTTGAGTCCATGGAATATTTTATATTTTGCCACAAGTTGCGGGAATATTACAAGCTTTTTTTTTTTTGCCCAAAGTTGTCACTAAATGATATATTGCCCACACATGCCATGGGCATATGTGGAATTACACCCCAAAATACATTCTGATGCTTCTCCTGAGCATGCATTCTCCTGAGCATGCTGCAGTTATGTGTGCTTAGTGTTTTGTAAGTGACAGTGATCGATCGATACTGCATTTGGATGGGTTGGGCTGGGCGGAGGGGGAGAACGCAGGTGCTAGCAGGTATCTGGGCTGATCCCGCTAACAATGCGTTTTTTGGATCCCTAAACTGCTGGGACGCTAGTATAGATCTGATCAGATCAGATATTGATCTGTTCAGATACTATACCACTAAGGGAGGTGTATGCTTTGCGCGTGGGTGTTTGCGGTACTGGCACTAACCTGGGGCGACGCAGACCTTATTTGACCCTAAAACCTAATTGATATCACCCGCCGGGCGATCAGGGGGTTAAACCGTTATTGGGTAATAAATGGCGGGTGCCCTGACAGTATAAAAAACAAACTAACTAACCAGCGTCACCCGTAACAGTTATACGGTGATCACTGGTGAAAGGGTTAACTAGGGGCAATCAGGGGGTTAAAACCTTTATTAGGTAATATATGGGGGTACCTGACGCTATATAAAAACCTGACGGGGAACCTAAATAACTAAATAACTAACTGGCTAACCAGCGTCACCAGTGACACTTATACGGTGATCACTGGTGAAAGAGTTAACTCTAGGGGCAATCAGGGGGTTAAAACCTTTATTTAGGTTGTAATATGGGGGTACCTGACCTATAAACCTATTTATGAACCTATATAAACCTGGCGGTTAACCTAAAAAAAAAACTGGCTGCCTAGCGGCACCAGTGACACTAATGCAGCAATCAGAAAAACGATCGCTTAGTGACACTGGCAAAAGGGGGTGAAAGGGTTACCTGGGGGGCAATCAAGGGGTTAAACCTTTATATTTCAGATATCGTCTTCTTACAGGAGACGCATATATCCCTTGATTCCAACATTAGATTTTATTCACGTGCGGTTCCAATTTGGTACTACGCTTATTCCCCAAATAGGGGTCAAAAGGAGTCGCTATTGGAATAGGAAAGAATGTGAGTTTCGTAGTGGAAGAAAGGAAGGTAGATCCAGAGGGTCGTTTTTTGTTTTTAAAAGGGACCCTGCAAGGAAAAAAAGATATACATTGGTTAATGTTTACTGCCCTAATAAGTGCCCCAAAAAATGTTTAAACAGGGTCTTGAATGCCTTATCTGAATTAAGCAAGGACAGGTGATTCTAGCAGGAAATTTTTATTTTTCAATGGACTCCGATCTTGATAATATGTCTCGTGCACCACCTCAAGAAAATAAACAACTAAGATTATTAAAAAAAAAAAAAAATGTATACCAACAACTTTTGGATATATGGAGAATAAGTAACCCGAAAAAAAAGGATTATACATATCATTCCATTGTGCATGATACGTATGCGAGACTGGACTACATCCTTTTTGACCATGAAACACTGGAAAGCATGGTAGACGCAGGGATTGGAATTATCGATGCGTCGGACCACGTGCCAGTGCCAGTCAAAATTTGATTTAGGGATGTGGAGAGTAGAAAGGGCACCTGGAGACTTAATGAAGCTCTAATAGTTGAGAGAACTATAAAAAATGAGATTGAAAAATATTTTAAAATAAACGATACAACAGATGTGTCCAAAGCAACACTCTGGGAAGCCCATAAGGCCTTGATACGGGGGAAATTAATTTCCATCGGATCTGGGAAAATAAGGGGTAGTGTTAGGACTTGGACTTGAACCTGGGACCTCAGCTGTGTGTGGCAATGAGTCTTCTCACTGAACTATCTGAGATGCTGGACAGCGCCTTGTCAGATCCTTTAGACAACCCTGCCTTGTATATTGATGTCAGCTGAACCTTGAACTCTTTGCTCCTCCCACGAACTTCCTGAGACAAGCCATGTCTCTGCACTTCCTCCTTGCCAGAATATTGTGCTATCTCCAGCCTGTATCTCGCTCCAGTCTTCCCTGCTGCCGTTCATATTTGCTACTGCTCGTTATCGACCCTTGGCTTGTTCCTCGACTACGCTTCTGCCTGATCCCAACCTGCCACTACTCATTACCAACCTTTTGGCTTGCTTACTGACCACGCTTCTGATTGATCCTTACCTGCTCATCCGCTTACTCACCTCCTGTTGGGGCGATCCTGAGGACCGCGACCTGGTACTAACACGCAGCTAAAGCCATCTCCACCATCAGGAGCTCTGGTGAACACCGGTTAGTACTTAGACTCCGCGGCTCAGGTGAGCCTGTGTCATCTGCCAGGGTGACTGCCTGTTTACCTATCCTGCTGATTAGTGGTAGTCCTGCAACTGCTATAGCAATTGGTCTTCGAGCCTGACAACTGATCGTGACAGAAAGAGAACAGAAAATTAAAAATACAATAAAAGAATTATACGAGTTAGAGCAAAAGCATAAGATGCATTTAGATAGAAACATACAACAGGAGATTATTATAAAGCGCGGACAACTAAATGATATGATGGAGCAGGAGACTAGAAAAGTATTTAAGAATGTAGCAAAAGAAAGATACATGTGGGGAAATAAGTCGGGGAAACACCTTGCAAAGATCTCAAGGGAAAAAAAAAACTTAAACTACATTGAAAAGATTAAAAATGGGAACGGTGAAATGAAATTTAAAACAACGGAGATAGCCAACACCTTCAAGTCATTTTATAGTGCATTGCACTTAATTAGAAGTAATGAGACAGGAGAAGAAAAACAGATTAGAAAAGTTAAAATACAAGAATATCTAGCCGAAGCTAACTTACCAAAAACATCAGTAGAAAGCGCAAAGAGATTAGACGAGCCAATTACCTCAGATGAAATTTTTAAAGCCTTAAATGAAACCCCTAGTGGGAAGTGTCCTGGCCCAGACGGCTTCTCAATAAAATATTATAAGAAATTTAAAGAACAAATAGTCCCAGAACTATGTAAATATTTGAACAAAATAGGTGAGGACGAGGAAATAAGGAAGGAATCCCTGTTGGCAAATATAACTGTTATCCCGAAGCCTGGTAAAGATAGAACAATTTGTTCTAATTACCGGCTTATAGTGTTACTAAACGCTGACACAAAATTATATGCTAAAGTGTTAGCAATAAGATTAAAAAAACCTTATGCCGGAGCTAATAAATGACGTTCAAGTGGAATTCGTACCAGGAAGAGAGGGGAGGGATAACAGTTTAGAACTATGCTACTTATGAAAAAACAAAATGGAAACAAGCCCCCAAATTATACTAATATCGATTGATGCCGAATAGGCATTTGATCGAGTAGATTGATGCTTTTTGATGGAAACACTTCAGAGTACAGGTATGGGACCAAAGATGTTGAGATGGATAAACAATTTATATATGCAGCCATCAGCTAGAGTGGGGGGTCAATGGGAGTATGTCATTTGCAATCGAGATGCTTAATGGGACAAGGCAGGGGTGTCCGCTTTTGCCACTCCTGTATGTGATTGCCCTGGAACCATTACTCACAAAAATATGAAATAACGTCGATATAAGGGGGGTAAAATTGGGGGAGGAAGAACACAAAATAGCCGCATATGCAGATGACATACTCCTATATATGACCAACCCACGATTGTCACTTCCCTGTTTGATTTACCGACCGCTCACTTGATATATACGTTCTGCCACAACCGAGGTATCCCTCTTTACAGTGAGCGGTCCTGTGTACGATAATGGTGGTCTCTGCGGCGAGATCACCGTTATCGCGGCGGGAGAGGTGCTGGAGGCGATCGGGTCCGATCGGGATCGGGTCCTTTCCGTGCCTGGGTATAGAGACGACTGAGGCTAAGATGGTCGCCACCCGTCTCTATACCATAGCAGGGCAGAAGCGACATCAAAACGTCACTTCCGCCCATACGTCTTAAAGGCACAATTTCCAAATGTCTTTTTTTTTTTTTTTTTTTTGCATTTAAGTCCAAATATGAGATCTGAGGACTTTTTGACCCCAGATCTCATATTTAAGAGGACCTGTCATGCTTTTTTTCTATTACAAGGGATGTTTATATTCCTTGTAATAGGAATAAAAGTGATCCGTTTTTTTTAAAACAGTGTAAAAAATAATAAATTCAAGTAAAATAAATAAGAAAAACAAAAATTTTTTTTTTTAAAACACCCCGTCCCAACGAGCTCGCACGCAGAAGCGAACGCATACGTGAGTAGCGCCCACATATGAAAACGGTAGTCAAACCACACATGTGATGTATCAACGTGATCGGTAGAGCAAGAGCAATAATTTTAGCCATAGACCTCCTCTGTAACTCAAAAAATGCAACCTGTAGAATTTTTTAAATGTCGCTTATGGAGATTTTTGAATTTAAAATTGGGCTAATTTTACTGTTGTCTTATTTTTTTATTAAAAAAAAGTGACTTTTTTCCCAAAAAAGTGCGCTTGTAAGACCGCTGCGCAAATATGGTGTGAAAAAAAGTATTGCAATGACCACCATTTTATTCTCTAGGGTGTTAGAAAAAAAACAATATATAATGTTTGGGGGTTCTAAGTCATTTTCTAGCAAAAAAAACTGTTTTAAACATGTAAACACCTAAAATCCAAAAACGAGGCTGGTCTGGAAGTGGTTAAGGAAATTAAGGAATATGGAGCTCTCGCAAATTTCAAAATAAACCCCATAAAAGCGGTTGTATTGAATGTAGGAATAGATATAAAGGAAGAGAAATTATTACAACAAGAATTCCCCTTTACATAGGAGAAAAATAAATAACAAATTTAGGAATAAATATTACACCTATTGAACACGATCTATATCAAGCTAACTATATTCCATTACTCAATGAAATTAAAATAGAGATAAGGAATGTAGGAAGTAGGTCTATCTTGTGGATAGGTAGAATTAATATGTTAAAGATGATGATTCTACCAAAAATAACATATAAATTCCAAATGCTCCCGATAAGTATCCAAAAAAGTTTCTTTAGTGTAATAAAATCACAATTCTTAAAATACATATGGCAAAACAAAAAACCAAGGGTAAACTACAATCTATTAACCAGAAAAAAAAAAAAGGAGGGATGGCACTTCCAGACGTTCACATGCATTATGTAGCAATTATCTTAGCTAGACTAGTTGAATGGGCTAATATAAACACTAATAAGAAATGGGTAAAAATGGGAGATACACTTTATGGCACATAACTACGAAAAATATATATGGATACTGTCAAAACACAGAACAAACAGTAATAGAACACATGATATAACTCTTACAGCACTTTTTTATGGGATGCACTTTATCGTAGGGAAAAATGGAGGTATAATTCTCCACTAATCCCATTAGGTGGTACAAATTTCTTTACTCCAGGAAATGGTACACAGCTTGGGAAACAAATGGGCAACATACAATTAAAAGATATTACATCACGGGGTGAAATAATGACAAAACAGGATTTAATAAAGAAACACGGGTGGCAAAATTTAAAAGATTGGGAATACCTACAGATACAACATTTTGTAAAAACGATCCCTGGTCCCATCAGAGACGAGAATGGGTTATTACCAATGGAAAAGCTTTGTAACTCAAAAAATATGGTAAAACATGGTATATCTCGAGTTTACGAAATTCTCACAGAATTAGAGGGTCAGGGGACTATACCTGCCATAGGAAAATGGGAACAGGACTTGGGTTTGAAACTAGAAGAGTCGCAAATGATAAATGCTGTATATAATTATGCATCGGACATAATGTCAATAGAGGCAAATTGTAAGTGTCTGATAAGGTGGCATCTGACACTGGAAAATATACATATACATATATACATATATACAGAATATATCCCACTAAATCTCCACAGTGCTGGAGAAAATGTAAGCTACTTGGATCAACATTTCACATATGTTGGGAATGCCCAGAGATAAAACAATATTGGCGAGGTATATTAGATCACATAGAGATAATAACTGGAGAGAGGATCCCATTTTGTCCCTGGGCCTGCCTATTTCATGGCACAAGTAAAACAAAAAATCAATATAAAAAAAACCTTAGTACTGTATCTGCTTAATGCAGCAAGAGCCCTCATCCCCAAAAAATGGTTAGATATTAAAAACCTAGTATCAGAGAGTGGATACAGAGAGTAGAGTATATTAATGATATGGAATACCTGAGTAACATGAAGAAAGATGGAATGGAAACTTATTGGGCAATTTGGGGAAAAATGGAGAATGTTTAAAACGATGGAATCTTATTTCCAGGCAAAGATAGAATTAGTTTAAAATGGATTTAAAGGGGGCCAACAGATTAAAAGGGGTGGATGGGGGGGGGGGGGGATAATGGGAAATAAATAATTTTTGTATGAGTAATAAAAATTAAGAATGCTAAGATGAAATGTATTGACTTTTGTATGCAACAAAAATTTTATAATAAAAGATTAAATTAAAAATAAAATAAAAAGTCTCTATGCATAGAGCCTCGCAGGGACACCAACATCTCCTTCATTGTGGTGTCGGTGAAAGGTTTCCCCGTAATAGGGAAGTCATGAATTTTTTCAAAAAACTTAGCCGTGCTGTCCTGTGACATATCACCCCACCTTCTCTCACCTGCATAGGTATGTGTGGTCGATTGTTTTTGTGCTGTTTTCTGAGCGATGTGCAGCGGGGTATTGGCCATGGAAGAACGGCTGCTCTTGCTGGGATAGAAGGAGTCGGGCTGCTGCTTACTATGTCCTCCTCTTGGGCTACCCAGGGAGCTGTTCTACTGTGCTAGAGCCGTGGCGCCATCTTGAGAGCGTGGTGTGCTCGGTGACATAAAGAAATCTATCTGCTTGCGAGAGCTGCCTCTGAGTTTCCTCTTGCCCATGTCGGCTGGTGTGGTCTACGGTGGTCCAGAGACCCAGATGGGGTAGGTTATGCTGTCCCTCGTCACTGTAGTCAGACTGGTGGAGCTGGATAGCATGGAGCTCTCCTCTCACGTGGCCATCTTCCTTACGCAGCCGGTCCAACCCAATCTAAAAAGCAGGTTCCAAAACCCATTTTCAGTATTTTCCAAAGCTAATTATTTATTGGCAATAAAGTAAAATAACAATACAAGAACATATCTTAATTATTCAAAAAAAACATACCTATATCTTTTCCCCCAGCTCTTATGCAACTGAAAACAGAGGGAATGTGATCATTTATAAAAAAAGGGAAAAAAATATGTATAATGTTTTTTCATATCTATACAAAAATGTTTTGCCTTTCGTTTCTGTTTTAAACTGAATGGGATGTTTTACAAGGTGATCTTTTACAGTAATTTTAACTTTTGGTAAGGTATCCACATTTGAAGTGTTTTTATTAAAATAATATAAGGATAGGTATATTTCCAGGTGAACTGCCATATAAGACAAGAAAGCATAATTTGTCCCATACTTAGTTACTATATAAAAAAAATAGATTTTTTTTTTCTTATGTGAAATTCATAACCTTCAAATGACCCAGTGCTAGATGGAAAGTTCGTGTCCATTTCAGTGTTTATTACATTCTTGTTTAATTAAAAACAGAACAATGTTCATGAGGACAGTAATTAGATTTTTAAGCTTTTGGTGTAGCGTCTTTAGAAAAAGCATGAAATGCTCCTTTATTGTGATCTTGTGTTTCCAATATCATTGCTTTAGGAAGCACTGACATCTGAACTCTGGATGGCTGTGCTGAACCCTCTTGTGCAATTTCAACACAAAATAAAGAAAAACAGGGATAAAATGTTACGGGGAACCTAAATATTATTCTAAAGGATACTTTTTTATAAAAAAATAAAATAAATAACAGCTGTTTGATGACATTTCATTGTGCATCATGGCTGTCATGCTGATCCTTCTGCTTCACTATGTATTAACACAAATGCATGTAAATGTTGATTACTGACTTTTGTTAGCTGCAGGCTTGTTCCAGAAAATATTGTAGCCAATGGGTTAACATTACAGACAATAACTAGCTCTTTCAGAAGCTGAGCAATCACAGCCTTGATATCTGTCTCAGTCAAAGTATAGGTATGCAGTAGACATGTGCACAACAAAAAAATTTGTTTATTTTCGTTTCGTTTTTTTAGTTTCCGATTGATTCGTAACGATTCGTACATTCGTAAGTCGTCGGTGTTCGGATTCGTAACGATTCGTACATTCGTAAGTCGTCGGTGTTCGTATTCGTAACGATTCGTACATTCGTAAGAGTTATTTTTTCGTTGATTTCGTAACATTCGTAGATTTGTAATCGGAGCATAATTCATAATTTTATGTAATGTGTATGCTATTATTACATTTTTATAATTTACGAATCGAAAAAAAAAGTTACGAATCGAAAGAAAAAAGTTACGAATCGAAAGAAAAAAGTTACGAATGTACGAATTTTTTGTTCAATAGAGACATGGAATCGAAAAAAAAAAAAAAAAAGTTATGAATCGAAAAAAAAAAGTTACGAATCGAAAAAAAAGTTACGAATCGAAAAAAAAAGTTACGAATGTACGAATTTTTTTGTTCAATCCATTCGAAGCACGTTTAGCAGCACCATTGTAAGGGACACGGAAAATTACCAATTCAACAAAAAAAAAAAAGTTACGAATGTACGAATTTTTTCGTTCGTTTTCGTTTTTCGGATTTTCTTCATTAGTACATTCGTTGTTTCTAATTTGTTTTTTTCGGATTTTCGTTGTTTTTCGGATTCGTTTGATTCGAATGATTCGTTAATCGGATTCGTACGATTCGAACGATTCGTTATTCGGATTCGTACGATTCGAACGATTCGTTCATTCGTACGAAAACGAACGAACGAAAATAACGAAAAAGAACGAAAAACGAAAAAAAAACCGAAACAAATTGCACATGTCTAGTATGCAGCCAGACATTTTACTAACCCCAATTTTCATAGTAGCACCTCTACTTTACTATTATTAGTCATATGCAATTTGTTTTCTTACTAATCAAACTTCGGATGAAATTTGTGTTATTCAGAGATTCAGATATATCCATATATCTGAATCATATTAGTAACAAATTTCAATGAATCCAAAATAAATTGTAAGAAAATGAATTATCTGAATTTGAAAAATGTATTTGAATTTGAACTAAAAAATGAATTCTAATTTGAAATATAAACATATAGCAATAAATACAGTAAGGTATAAAAGTGAAAAAAGATGATTATTCTTACTTAGGCTGCTTTACATAATAGACTATAAAAAAATAGAATGGCATTTACAAGAATAAAATAGAATAGAACAGAATAGAATAAAAACTAAAATAATAGAATAGAATAAAACAGAATAGAACTGAAAAGAATTGAAGATAAAGGAATAAAATAGAGGAGAATAGAAAATAATAGAATAAAACAAGCCAGAATATAAAATAAAATAATACAATAAAAAAATAAAAGGATATAACAGAAAACAGAAATAACAGAAGAGAAAGAATATAGCCGAAAATCGAATTTTGAATAGAATAGCATAGCATAAAATAGAAATAATATAGTTGTCTTCTGAAATTTCGAAAATAAGGAAGATACAAAATGAATGCAAATGTACAAAACAAATTTCCAAAAATGAATCATTCTAACATAACAAATATGAGGAAATGGCATTATTAACTTAATGAACAAATTCAAAACAAAACTAAACAAATGTTTCTGTTGTGCACATCTTTATTATAACAGTTGTGAAGGGTGTCTAATGCCGCGTACACACGGCTGGACTTTCTGGCAGAAAAAGTCTGACTTAGATATAGAACATGTTCTAAATCTTTCTGTCGGCAATGCCGACGGATCTTAGTCCGTCGGCAAGTCCGGCCGTGTGTACACGGCATTAATATGCCTTTGTAGTCTTACGGCCAGCAGATCCAGTGCACTTTGTAATCAGCTCTCAGTAACATAGTGGTCAAGCAAACCTTTCCTGTTCCTCTGCAATGCAAGTCTGTGTGAGGACACTTGGGCTTATGTATGTTATGTATATTACTCAGCTATGCCAGCATAGAACACTAGCACAGAATGTCAGGAAGAAGCATTTTACTGAGAGAATAAGGCACTATGAGAATTCTTACCAGTACTTTTATAACGTAAGACTACAAAAACTGGACTGGGATCAGGTGCACATACCACCAGTTAGGGGGGGGGGGATTGGAACAAGACCCTTCTTCAGTTATAACAGAAATTTATTTAAGGCTACAAGTCCCCCTGGTTTGAATAAGGCTATTAGCTATAAATAATTTTTGGAAAGCGTTACGTTAGGAAAGACGTATTCATTATAGGTACCCTCTCTCTGTTTGGTCAGATTTGGTTCCTTCAAAGTCTAATTGGATTTATTTTTCTTGCCTTTTTTTTCTCCCCACATACAGTATATTTTAGTTTTTTTGAATGAATGACACTCTTTGATGTGATACTAGGGTATTGTTGTTTAGATGTGTGATATGTTTATGTTAATATCAATACTCAAAATGTCATTGTTTTGTGATCCCAATTATCTTCTTCTACAGTGGGTATAGAAAAGAATCACCCCCTTTAAAATAATCATATTTTGTTGCTTTGCAGCCTGAAAGGAAGACAGACACCGTTTTTGTTTTTATCCAGGTATATTTACTAGTGCAACTTATAACATCCAAGTGAAAGATATAACATCAACATGTCATTAAAAAAATTAAAAAATTAAAAAACAGTCAGAGTTGGAAAAAGGATCACCCCCTTATGTCAGTCTATTGTTAAACCACCTTTTGCTTTAATTATAGCCTTTAGACTTTTGGGATATGTCTATACTAACTTTCCACATCTATACTTTGTAATATTTACCCACTCTTCTTTGCAGAACTGCTCAAATTCAGTTAAATTTGATTGTGATTGTTTGTGGACTGCAGTCTTCATGTCATTCCACAGATTTTCAATGGGGTTTACGTCTAGGCTCTGACTAAACCATGCAAGGACAATCACCCTTTTCTCCTTCAACCACTGTGTGGTAATTTTTGCTGTGTGCTTTGGCTCATTGTCATGTTGGAAGGTAAATCCGATTCCCAGTGACAACTTTCTGGCAGAGGACAGCAGATTTTCCTCAAAAATGTGATGGTATTTTGCCCAATTCATTTTTCTTCTATCCTGACAAGTGCTCTAGTCCCTGCTGCAGAGAAAGACCCCAATAACAGGATATTACCACCTTCATGCTTTGCTGTAAAAATGGTGTAATTTGGATGGTGAGCTGTATTGAATTTCTGCCAGACATATAATTTGGTGTTGAGGCCAAATAATTCAATTTTAATCTCATCTGACCACCTTAAATGCACCTTGAAGTGTCTGATGCCACATGTAAAAAAGGTGCTATGGACTAAAATTGAATCTTTTGGCCTCAACACTAAACAATATGTCTGGTGGAAATCCAATACAGCTCACAATCCAAATAATACCTTTTCTAAAGTAAAGGTGGTAGAAGGAAAAATGGATGGGGCAAAATACCATCAAATCCATTGTGATACGTAACAACTGACAAGATTCCCATTACATCTCTTTCAATTGATCTCATATATAACCCCCACCCAACCACAGATAGATCCCACTTTGGTAGGTTGGGACGAGAAGAAATTAATAATATAATGTGCTACATTATTTGGCAAAACGTAACATTACTTTAATACAAAGTTAAGTTTGTCTTTTAAGGATATAGGACTAGGGATTATTATACGTCTTAACCATTTATAATATGAAGCTTTGTATCCTTCTGAGACAAACATGTGTAAACACCATATGAACTTGGAAGATCAACATGAACACCAAAAATATATCTGTACATATTGAAAGAATAATTTATTTGTTACGTGTTATGTTTCTTATTCATACAGGAATGGACATTTATTTATTTATATTTTTTATTTTTCATCACTTTACATTTTCTAAATGTTACTTTTGCTTTAATGGAGAAGGGTAAAGCTGCGCCAATGAATAGTAATTAAATGTAAATACAAAAGATAAAAAAGAGTACGGAAGGGCACAGATAAATAATGATCATAAAAAACACACACATGGATGTGGCTAAAAGTAAAGTCCAATGATGGCTATAGTTAGTCCATATCATAAATCCATAAGAACTTTATAGCATATATCAATTGATCTTGAATCCTGGTTTCCAATGGCAAACCGGTTTCCAACATAGAAGAAACACCACCGTGACTGTCCTGTCTTTTCACACTGTGACATGCAAAAGATAATCAGACCCAACCACCTGCTGAATTAAAGGCTTACCAGATGGCTGGGTAAATAAGGCATTGAATAATAACCTCCTAGGCAGATGATAGTTGATACGACTGGTCCCACTCAGGAGCGGTCATTCACTGGAGCTAGGAAAACTTTAACGCTGTCCACTTCACCAGAGCCAATCCAACTGATATGCTCCAGGAAGTTCAGTCACTCGGCTCCCTCTGCTCAGCTGCTCACACCTCCCTCTTCCAGGCGGGCACGGTCTCGAGTGACTGAACTTCCTGGAGCATATCAGTTGGATTGGCTCTGGTGAAGTGGACAGCGTTAAAGTTTTCCTAGCTCCAGTGAATGACCGCTCCTGAGTGGGACCAGTCGTATCAACTATCATCTGCCTAGGAGGTTATTATTCAATGCCTTATTTACCCAGCCATCTGGTAAGCCTTTAATTCAGCAGGTGGTTGGGTCTGATCAACTTTTGCATGTCACAGTGTGAAAAGACAGGACAGTCACGGTGGTGTTTCTTCTATGTTGGAAACCGGTTTGCCATTGGAAACCAGGATTCAAGATCAATTGATATATGCTATAAAGTTCTTATGGATTTATGATATGGACTAACTATAGCCATCATTGGACTTTATTTTTAGCCACATCCATGTGTGTGTTTTTTATGATCATTATTTATCTGTGCCCTTCCGTACTCTTTTTTATCTTTTGTATTTACATTTAATTACTATTCATTGGCGCAGCTTTACCCTTCTCCATGAGCCTCTGTGTGAGTAGCCCACTTCTAGCAGCAGCTTTTTAGGTTAGGCCCTCCCTTCCCTTTTTCCTCTTCCCCCCCATCCTGTGTATTTATTTGCCTCCCTTTTCAGCGCGGTTTATTTAATTTTACTTTTGCTTTAATATAGTCATTAGCACTTTCTGGAAACAAATGTTTCTATTATTATTTATCTTACTATATACCCAGAAATTCTAATTCACTGATGTATACCAACATATGCAATTGTTTGTTCCGTATTGTCTTTGTATTTTTCTCTCATAAAATTCAATAAATATTACTTGGAAGGAAAAAAAATACCATCAAATTCTTGATTAATCTTCCAACATGACAATGACCCAAAGCAAACAGCAAAAGTTACCACACAGTGGTTGAAGTAGAAAGAGATGACTGTCCCTGCATGGCTTAGTCAGAGCCCAGACTTAAACCCCATTGAAAATCTGTGGAATGACTTGAAGAGTGCAGTCCTCAAACGGTCACCATCAAATCTAATTGAACTTGAGCAGTTCTGCAAAGAAGAGTGGGCACAAGTCTAGATGTGCAAAGTTAGTAGAGGCATATCTCAACAGACTAAAGACTGTAATTAAAGCAAAAGGTGGTTCAACTAAATATTGACATAAGGGGGTATTCTTTTTCCAAATCAGTGATTCTGTTTTTATTTTTAGTTTTTTTTTACATGTTCGTGGATGTTATAAGTTGCACTAGTAAATAAAGCTGGATAAAACAAAAACAGTGTCTGTCTTCATTCCAGGCTGCAAAGGAACAAAATGTGATTATTTTAAAGGGGGGGGGGTGATTCTTTTCTTTACCCCCGGTATACAGTAATTCTGATTGGATGGTTTTTGTATTCTAATTAGGAATGTGGGCAATAATCAGATCTGGATAGATGTATTATTTATGTTTAAAAGTCAGGAACTAATTAATATAGTGGACTGCTTTGAGGCTTGCTTGCAGGGACTTCAGAAGCAAAGGACACATACAAACCTAGTGTTTTCACAACAAATTCCCTTTAAAGTTCAACTCCGGCCAAATGTTTTTATTTAGCTTGGATAGAGCAGAGTTAGAATTGATGTCATGTTTTTATTGTCTTCTGTGTCCTTTTGGGGAGATTTTTTCCTCAGATGATTTTTTTTTTTAAAACAAGAACACAGACAGAAACATATTTTAGTAGTTATGCCCTATACACACGACCGGACTTTCCGGCAGAAAAGGTCTGACGGAATCATTCTGTCGGACATTCCGATCGTGTGTGGGCTTCATCTGACTTTTTCTTTCTAAAATTCTGACGGACCTAGAAATAGAACATGTTTCAAATCTTTCTGCCGGAACCAGTTCCTATCGAGAAAACCGTCTGTCTGTATGCTGTTCCGACGGACCAAAAACGACGCAAGGGCAGCTATTGGCTACTGGCTATTGAACTTCCTTTTTCTAGTCCCATCGTACGTCATCGCGTTCTAAATGATCAGACTTTGGTGTGATCGTGTGAAGGCAAGTCCATTTCGGCAGAACTCCGTCGGAACTCCGTCAAAAAGTCCTTCGGAGTTCAGTCCGAAGAGAAGTCCACTCGTGTATACGCGGCATAAGGGATGGTAACAACGTTTTTTGTTACTGTCTGTACCTTCCTGTCCCATTGACAACCACACCCTGATTTTCTTGTACAGCTGTCAAGGAAATAGGATATGAGGGAAAATGTTTCCAATAGGGTGAAAGACAGGGAATTTTTTTTTTATAGAAATGTTAATTTGTTTTTCACTCCTGGCACCAAACAATGGAAATTGGTGGTACTGCAGTGGCTTCAATTGATTCCTTCTCCCAGGATCTATCATTTAGTGACCTAAAAGCAGGAAGTTATCAAAACAATGAAAATCAGATTACTGTGCCTGAGAGCTGATGACTGCTTACAAAACTGTCAAGTATATATCCAGTGAAAGTCATAGTATCACTTAACTGACTTTAACAAAAATCCATAAAAATAAACTCTTCTGTTGATAAATCCTATTTGGGACAGGATTAACTCATCTCATTACTGTTTGACTTTGTTATAAAATCTTGGGCAGGACTCTGGAAAATACCTTTTTACTGCTGTTATCATAAGTAGAATGACAGTGCCAGAACTTAAAGACAAGGAAAATGTTTCCCTAGATTTTCTAACGTGAATTTTTGCATGAGTAAAATAAAGCTGTAGAGATAAAAAAAAAAAACCTTTGATCTGATGTGCACAACACCACTCCTGAGCTTCTTTGGATACCATCACATAAGCCTGAAGTGACACCCAGACTGAAAAGCTGGGGGCCATGGCCATTTGGTGAGTGGGGACACATGTGGGGGTGGCGTTTCTGCACCTGAAAAGTCCTGGAGCGTCTGTGGTCCATCGCACTTCAAACGTTTTTTTCCTATTGCGGATCAGAACATTCAGCACATTTATTTAGACTTTATTTACATGTTTTTTCTTTGTATATTCACATCTGCACTCATCCACATTTGGTTACACATGTTTATTAACATTTGCGAGGGCCACATTTTCATAATTTTACATTGTAATTCCCGCCTTCTGGAGCCTGCAGCAACTATGATGGACGTCACACGTAACCCTCTCCTCCAATCCCTACACTGGCTCCCAATCACCCAGCGAATTAAATTCAAAATACTAACCACAACTTACAAAGCCATCCACAGCTCTGCCCCGAGCTACATCACCAATCTTGTCTCCAAACATATCCCAAACCGTCCTCTCCGCTCTTCTCAAGATCTCCTCCTGTCAAGCTCTCTTGTTTCCTCCTCCCATGCTGGTCTCCAGGATTTCTCCAGAGCCTCTCCCATCCTCTGGAACTCGCTACCTCAACCTGTCCGGCTATCTCTTCAGGGAAGCCTATCATGTCTCCAACTAACCTTCTACCACTTCCATCAGCTCATTCCCCACAGTTACAACCTTTTGTATCACCTCCCCCACCCTATTAGATTGTAAGCTCTTCTGAGCAGGGCCCCCTTAATCCTCTTGTATTTTATTGTATTATAACTGTATTGTCTCCCTTTTATATTGTAAAGCGCTGCGTAAACTGTTGGCGCTATATAAATCCTGTAATAAATAAATAAATAAAAAATTAGTCATTTGTGTGTGGCAGCTGCTTTAGTTTTCTTTTTCACATTTTTTTCACCATTCAGCGCAAGTTTAAATTTTATATTATTCATGGGAATTACAATGTGGCCGCCGTGTGAGATCCCTGCTCGACTCTCCTCCTCTCCTCTGGCTGCCTGCTGTGATGATGGGCGCACACCGCACACCACGGCTGAGCTGCTGCTGCAGGACACATGAAGTCTCCTGGACAGGTAGGTCAGTGTGTGTCACTACCGTCAGTGTATGTATGTCAGGTAGGTCAGTGTGTCAGGTAGGTCAGTGCATGTCAGTGTAGGTCAGTGTGTGTCAGGTAGGTCAGAGTGTGTCAGGTAGGTCAGTGTTTGTCTGGTAGGTCAGTGCATGTCAGGTAGGTAGGTCAGTGTATGTATGTCAGGTAGGTCAGTGTATGTCAGGTAGGTAGGTCAATGTGTCAGGCAGGTAGGTCAGTGTGGTAGGCAGGTAGGTCAGTGTGGCAGGCAGGTGAGTTTAGTGGTCAGCATTGATAGGCACCGGCAGGGGCGTTGCTAGGTCTGCAAAAGATCTGGGGCTAGAGCCCATAGCAGCGGTCACCAAACTTTTTGCATGCCCGCGGGGGGGGGGGGGGGGGGGGGGGGGGGACGGGGACTGGTGGTAAGCAATTTTTCTTGGTCGATAGCTGGTGTTGGCACTTCAATCATCATGGCACCATGGTTGATATGGTGTCAGGGTGATTGAAGTGCATTATTTCTATTGTTACATTCTCATATATAATGAAGTGGTTAAACTCGCCATACTGCAGAATCAGTGGGACATCTGCCACCAGATGCAGCATGTCACTTGCCACCATCGCCTATCACCAGATGCAGCATGTCACTTGCCACCATCGCCTATCACCAGATGCAGCATGTTACTTGCCACCGCCACCTGCCACTAGATGTGGATTGTCACTTGCCATGTCGCCTGCCACCAGATGTGGATTGTCACTTGTCACTTTCATCTGACAGTAGATGTGGATTGTCACTTACCACGTCTCCTGCCACCATTTGCAGATTGTCACTTGCCACATCTCTTGCCACCATTTGCAGATTGTCACTTGCCACATTTCCTGCCACCATTTGCAGATTGGCACATCTGTCAATTGTATTGGAGTAACAGCGCTGTCTAATAAAAATAAGTGTTCTACATGAATACAATGGCTCGTGTAAAAATAGATATTAGATAAATAAATGAATAAATAGTGATAATTCCTGCCGCAACCTTATGTGAGATACACACAAAAAATACAAGAAAAGAAAAAACGGCTGCGCTGAAATAATAAACGTGAGGGTTATTCACCCCTAACTTAGTGATATAATGAAAAATTCAGCCCAAGGCTGATACTGTTTAACGTGAATACAGTACAGTGAACATCCACTGGATGCAATTAATAACCAATTAATCTGTCTAACTTTAAATTATACTCCCACAAGTGAATGACAAGTGTAAAATAAACTAAATACAGATTACAATAATTTCGTGATCAAGTGATGATGAGTCCAGATTCAGTTTGATGGCATAGTGAACAACAGAGACCCAAAAAAATGATGTCACTTGTAGGAAAATTTTAACCATGCAAAAAGTCCACCATAGAAAATAAAATTCTGCTGTTAACAGTTCACAGTGCTGAAACATATGACACCCGCGAAACAAGTGGTTGGATAGCCAAAGAAAAGTCCTCCACCATATGAAAAGATAGCAGCTTACCAGCTGATCTGATCTCTGTGTTAAAAGAGATCAGATAGGCCTGTGGCATAAACCCCTGCCTGGGTCTCTATCCAGACTCTTCCAGATGGCAATCTCCAAATACAAAGATGTATGCAAATCACTCCTGGGGTCCCCTTACTCTCGTCCAATAAATTCACATGAAAGAGAAAGGGACATCCATAGCGCAATATCGTTTTCACCCTTTATTCATAAAAAACCTTGGTAGGTAATACACTTACATTTACATTGCAATCAATAGGCAAGTGTGTTTGTAAAATCAAAATTGTCGAGCAGGCTGGCTCTCTTACTCGCAGCCCGTCGCTTCCTGGATGGACGGGAGAATGGAGGTGACGTCAGCGCGCCGCTCACCCTACGCCGTTTCGTCTAAAGATGACGTCTTCCTGGGGCACGGGCGGCGTGCTGACTCACCGCCTATTAAGCACATTAAAATCCTAGACACGCCCAATTCTGAGCTCTCGTCCTCCATCTTTGAATAGGGCTGGCGCCCTTGATTACGTTGATTGGCTTACAAGATATATGGGCAGTCTTATTGTCCTATGTGTGTGATTACCGTGTTGTTATGGGGCAAATGCCTTAAACTTCAATGCTAAGTATCACTTAACCCGGTGAATTAATATAGGACCTTAGGTAGAAGGACAAGGTTTTGCAGGGATCAGCATCTCCTCCTCCCGCATAAAAATCATATAAAAAAAAAGGGATTTAAACATATTGTCTTCGGCAAACATGATTAACCCTTTATGTCCTGAGAGCCGCATCCCGCTCTGTCTTCCATTATTGATTCCTAGTCAACCAAGCCGGATACAACCTCAGGACAATTTCCAAAAATCAGATCAAAATTGAATGCGACCGAAGATTCTTATGGAGAATGCATGAAATATTAATCCTCATCTTCTAAGTAAGCTCACTGGGGGTTTACAGGTAAACTGACTTCATCCGCATTCGCCCTATGACAGCAAGGCTTTACTGTAAGATGTTTTTTGGCTATACATTAAAAACATTCAAAAATTAAAAATTGCAACTGAGTGTCAGCACATGACCACTCTTTCTATTATTCCGAAAGGTTCCAAAAGACAAACATTTTTAAAGAGAATATTGTTCTCTCCATGATTGGAGGAAACAGATTCTCTTCCAAAAAAGAGGAAAAAATAATATATTCGGAAGTCACAAACAATGGTCAGCTACTATTATGAAAACATCACCTCTATCTCACTAAGGTCTACGGATATATTTAAAGTAGACGTTTTCATCACTCACCCGACCCCCCCCCTTTTTTACAGGTTGGGTTGATACCGGACGGAAAAGTGCCTGAAAAAATATTTTTTAAGTATTTCTATTTTAGAAAAAGTTTCTTTTAATGTATTTTACACATCAAATTAAATCTAGATATCCTCCACTAGTTGTCCGTCCTCTAGCCTCCGAGAACTCAGAGTTGGTTCACATCACATTTTTGTTAGCTGTTGTCAATAAAAGCATTTAGGTCCACATCCACATTAAGGCCATATGGGGTATAACAACGTACCCTATGTATCCAGGACATTTCAGATCCAGACAAGTCTCTCACTAGTGGGCTACCCCTCCAGTGAGCACTAAACTTGTCTATTCCTAAAAACAATGTGCCTGAAGGGTTACGGTCATGGTGCAGAGCATAATGTTTCGATACAGAATGGAATCTATATCCACTTTTTATGTTCGTAACATGCTCACCCAAGCGTACCTGCATGGCTCGCTTTGTTCTACCAATATACTGGAGCCCGCAAGGGCATTGCAACAAGTACACCACCCCCTTTGAGCTACAAGTGATAAAGGGTTCGATTTTATGTTCCCTGGAGGTACTAGTAGACATAAATGTTACTGTCTTTTTCTGTTTGCTTTTATTTAATGTGCAGATTTGATACCGGCGGCATTGGTGGTAACCACCACATTAGGTGCCACCCTATCCCTAAGAGAAGGTGCTCCCCTGAACACAAGCTCTGGATTAGTGGGAAGAAAAGTATGAATAATTCTGTCATTGCCCAATATATGCCAGTGCTTCCTAAGCATTTTTTTGATCAGGTAGTGTTGCGTAGAGAAGGAAGTAACAAATTGGACGATGGGTCTGTCCCTTGTTTTAGCTTTTCCCTCTCTCAATAACACCGCCCTATCAATCCCTGCTACCTCCTCAATCATGGTATCATATCCCTTTTCTTCTAATCTCCTTTTCAGAGTATCGGCCTGTAGACTGTAATCCTTGATGTCCGAACAGTTTCTCCTCATTCTGACAAACATCTGTCAATTGCCACGTCACCGGCCACCAGATGGGGATTGTCTTTTGCCAACTGATGTGGATTGTCACTTGCCATGCCAGCCAGTGCCACCAAATGTGCATTGATGCTACATTGGTGGCAGGCTGACAGCACTGGTCCATTTAGTGAGAGCAGGAGAGCGGTGATGCGGGGCGGGCAGTGAGAGATGATGTAATCTCGCTGCTCCCCGCCGCACCTCCAACATTGAAGCAAGGGGGTCTGGCTGCAAAGTGGAGCTCCACAATGACAATGACCTCCACTCCACCATGCTGTGAGGGCAGAAGAGCGCTGATGTGTGGTGGGCAGTGAGAGATGATGTCATCTCTCTGCTGCTCGCCGCACTTTGCTTCCAGATTGAAGAGGCCATGCTGTGAAGAGCGCTGGTGTGGATCAGGCGGAAAGAGATGTCGGGGGAGAGACTTGGGGCTATGGGCCCCAGATTTGGGGCTATAGCCCCAATAGCCACCCCCTAGCAATGCCCCTGAGCACCGGTAAGCCAGGCAGCAACCATCAAGTGAGCTTACCCCCCACCACACAAACCCACCGCCCAGCCAAAAAACCCTGCGCCACCTAGCAACTCCCCTGCTGTTCAGTATTACCTGTAGTCAAGGCTGTTTTAAGAGGTTTTTTAAGAAGTTTGTCCCCTCCTCTTCAAGCTTCTGCAAATAAAGTCCATAAAAAGACTGAATTGAAACTGTGTCTGTGGCAAGCAGTCTCTGTACTAGCAAGAGAGGCCGTGGGTGAGTGCTACATATGTGATATAGCTTTAAAATGTCCTGTGAGTAGGCACTGCTGTGTCACATATTTCACAGAGCCTCCCTCCTGAATCACTCAGTAAGGTACCATGGAATATGTATCCCTTAGAAATGGAAAGTAAACATCAGAAAATAAGCTGCAAAGCATGCAGGGAATCCAGGAAGTTGTGGAAAGAGATGGCCAGCAGGCAGGCAGCATTGACAAGATGAAAGGAGATTTTCCAAGAAAGCTTATATTAAATTATGAAAAATACATATTGTTTGTAATGTTATTACAATGCTGATGTAATACAATTAATGTGCATTCTGTCAACATAGTTTTCCTTTAAAAAACAAACATTTTTTTCCAAAGGAAACTGTAGCTAATTTCTATTCATACAGGTCAATGTTAATATACAGTACACAACAGTAACTACAAAAGTGTGTTACTGAACAATGAATACAAAACCACAGTGCATGCCTCAGTTTTATGAGTTCCATTAAAGACTCCTTGCACAGCTTGAGATTGCTATTTCTTCTTAGTCAGGATTCTGGAAAAATACTTTTTTTTTACTGCTGTCATCATCTATGTGCAATAAAACTGACAAAATGTAAAAGAAAAAAAGAATTTCGCAATAAAACTGACAAAATGTAAAAGAAAAAAAGAATTTCCTAAATTTTTCAATATATATATTTTCATTTCAAAATGATCAAAGCTTGTTAAAGGGTTTTATAGTATTAAAGTTAACCTTGCACTTAAAAAAACAAGGTCTGCTTAACCGCTTCCCAACCGCCTAACGCAGATATACGGCGGCAAAATGGCACGGGCAGGCAAAATCACGTGCCTGTACGTGATCCTATAAATGCCTGCCCGTGGGTCGGGAGCTCCGTGACCCCGGCCGCGGGACCAGCGGACCCGATCGCCGCTGGTGTCCCGCGATCGGGTTACGGAGCTGAAGAACGGGGAGAGGTATGTGTAAACAAACCTCTCCCCGCGCTTCCTACTCTGCCTGTCATTGATTGGCTGTTCCCGGTCATCGGGAAAGCCGATCAATGACGTCAGACGTCAGACCCGCCCCCTAATGTAAAAAAAAACACACACCGACAAATACGCTATCACATAGCTTTCTACATAACTTACTGAGAATGCTGTACATATTCTGGTTCTGTGCTTCTATATGCTTATAATTTTTGTTTTGTTCTATTTACTTCTTTGTATGTTACAAAACTCAATAAACATTTTTGAATGAAAAAAAAAAAAAAAAAAAAAAAAAAAAAAACACACACGTCACAGCCCATAACCCCTCCCCTCCCCCTAGTGGTTAACCCCTTCACTACAACTGTCATTTATACAGGAATTAATGCATTTTAAATAGCATTGATTGCTGTATAAATGACAATGGTCCCAAAAATGTGTCCAAAATGTCCGATGTGTCCGCCATAATGTCGCAGTCACAATAAAAATCGCTGATCGCCGCCATTACTAGTAAAAAAAAAAAATATTAATAAAAATGCTATAAAACTATCCCCTATTTTGTAAACGCTATAACTTTTGCGCAAACCGATCAATAATCGCTAATTGCGATTTTTTTTACCAAAAATATGTAGAAGAATACATATCGGGCGAAACTGAGGAAAAAAAAATGTTTTTTTATATATTTTTTGGGGATATTTATTATAGCAAAAAATATTGCATTTTTTTCAAAATTGTCGCTCTATTTTTGTTTATAGCGCAAAAAATAAAAACCGCAGGGGCGATCAAATACCACCAAAAGAAAGCTCTATTTGTGGGAAAAAAGGACGCCAATTTTGTTTTGGAGCCACGTCACACGACCACGCAATTGTCAGTTAAAGTGACGCAGTGCCGAATCGCAAAAAGGGGCCTGGTCCTTTGGCTGCCAATTGGTCCGGGGCTGAAGTGGTTAATAGATCAGCGCTCCCTCCCCCATAGTAACTTATGTATTAAAGTAAAAGTGAGATCCTAAGGAATGCTGAGTATCCCAAGTCTCATGGAAAGTTTAAACCAGGTCAGAGCAGTCATTCATTAACCGGTTCCCGACCGGCGCACGACGATATACGTCGGCAGAATGGCACAGACAGGCAGGAGGGCGTATATATAAGTCCCTCCTTAATGCCGTCCGCACCGGTCGGGACCCCTGTGAGGCCGGTCACGGGTCCCGTGGACTCGATCGCCGCGGGGACACCCGCGATCGTCTCACGGGAAGGCTGAACGGGAGATGCCGAAATAAACAGCATCTCCCCGTTCTGCCTAGCAACTAGTGACGTCGATCTCTGCTCCCTGTGATTGGAGCGGAGATCAGCATTTACTAGCTGACAGCCACGCCCCCCCCACAGTAAGAAACACACCCCTAGGCATACTTAACCCCTACACTGCCACCCCCTGGTTAACCCCTTCACTGCCAGTGTCATTTATACAGGAATCAATGCATTTAAATAGCATTGATTGCTGTATAAATGACAATGGTCCCAAAAATGTGTCAAAAATGTCCGATGTGTCCCCCATAATGTCGCAGTCACAATAAAAATCGCTGATCGCCGCCATTACTAATAAAAAAAATTATTAATAAAAATGCTAAAAAAAAAATACCCTATCTTGTAAATGCTATAACTTCTGCGCAAACCAATCAATAATCGCTTATTGTGATTTTTTTTCACCAAAAATATGTAGAAGAATACGTATCGGCCTAAACTGAGGAAAAAAAATGTTTTTTTTTTATATATTTTTGGGGGATATTTATTATAGCAAAAAATAAAAAAGAATGCAATTTTTTTCAAAATTGTCGCTCTTTTATATTTATAGCGCAAAAAATAAAAACCGCAGGGGCGATCAAATACCACCAAAAGAAAGTTCTATGTCGCACGACCGCGCAATTGTCAGTTAAAGCGAAGCAGTGCCGAATCGCAAAAAGGGGCCTGGTCCCTTGGCTGCAAATTGGTCCGGTCTGAAAGTGGTTAAAAAGTATTTTTAGATGAAAAATAGTTTAAAGATTAAGTTTAAATGAATGAAGATTTCAACAAACAGGAGCCACCAGCAGAGACACTTCTCATTCAATGTAAGTACCCACCCTTGTGCTGTACTTAAAATGAAAGTGGTTGTAAAGCCAACCACTGTGTTGCAGGAGCCCCCCAGAGATGTGCACGAGAGCAGGAGCTCTCCCCACTGTCTCCTTACTCATTGGGCAGATTGATAGCAGTGACAGCCATTGGCTCTTGCTGCTGTCAATCAAATGCTGTGACGAGGGAGCAGGGGATGGGTCCGTGTCAATAGATGCAGACCGGCTGGCTCGGGCTCAAGCACGCAGGGGTGTCCCCATGGAAGGGGACTTACCCTGGGGGGCATTCACAGAAGAGGGGGGACTGGAGCCCCGGCGGGGACCCCAGAAAAGGAGGATTGGTGCTGCTCTGTGCAAATCCATTGCACAGAGCAGGTAAGTATAACATGTTTGTTGTTTTAGTGAAAAAAAAAACAAAGGCTTAATGTCATTTTAAGGTTTGGGTATCTAATTTTGACTTGACAACAGCTTCTTACCATGCCCCTTCACTGTCTAACCATATGCTGGGGATGGGTGCCCCTGGAAGACGTCATTTTTGATGACACGGCGAAGGGAGGAGCGGCGTGCTTACATCACCACGAATCCGCGCTAGTCCCGAAAGCAACGGGCAGCGATAGAAAGCCGGTCGGCTTTAACATTGTATTGAACACGCTTTTTATATACGGCAATATGTAAGTGAAATATTGTTGCTTGTTATATTTATTAAAGATTTTACAGTATTACGCTATGGTAGCTTTTCTGTCTTTATATGGGAGATGAGCTTTTAACGGTTACTGTGTGGATATCGGAGAACACCTAATGTCAATTTGAGCGGAGCATTGGGAAACGTTTTTGTCACCCTGACACAGAGACCCTGGCTGGGGGATGAGCCACAGGCATATTAGATCTCCCTAAACAAGAGATCTAACTAGCTGGTAAGCGGCAGTATTTTCATTGGTGGAGGATCTTTTTTGCTGTACTCTGGCACATTTCCATGGGTGTCGTGTGTGATATCACCTTGGAGGGCTGAAGAACCATCGTTTGACTTATAGTGTGGACTATTCAATTTCAAATTTTTGGATTTTGGTTTATATGTGGTTACACCGATTTTTGGATATTAGATATATTTACTTATATTTTGTTTATATATGTACTCAGTACAATACTGTTTTAATTCACTGTTTTTTGGAGCAGTTTCTTATTATACATTTCATATGCACTATATGAATTGTTCACATTTGCAGCGCAGCTTTTCTTTTTATTTCCATTTCTATTGTGTGTATCTCACATTAAGTTGCAGCTATTTTCTATTCATGGTTTTATTTTTAATCTCACTTATTAGAGAGGTATATTAGACAGCGCTGTATTGCCACTTTTCCACATGCTGCGGATAGGTAACCAGGTTGTATTGTAACTAAGGTAGAAAAAAGTCTGATCATTAACCTATCTGTGTGCTCTGCTGTTTGCCTGGAGAACAGTTTTTACAATAAACAGAAAATCACAGGTATTGCTTAAAGGCATACCGTATTTTCTGGCGTATAAGACGACCTTTTACAGTAAAAAAAAAATGGGCAAAAAGCGGGGGTCGTCTTATACGCCAGGTATAAAGCTGGATAAAGCAGCCCGCTGGATGTTAAGCCCTCCGGAGTGTGCGGGAATACTGTATACATACAGTATACACCGCTGAGCCAATCCCGGCGAGCAATGTATTCTATTAATGAATACAGCGCCTGCTCGGATTGGAGTAACAACCTCTGGCTGTGAAAGTCAGAGGTGCGGGCTGATGATGTTACAGCCTCTGCCAATCCGAGCAGGCATTGTATTCAATATTAGAATGCATAGCTCGCCGTGATTGGCTCAGGGCAGTATACTGTATGTATACTGTGTGGGACAGCATGTTACCCGGCGCAAACTTAGTTTCTGAAGATGCGGTATTGCCGATCAAGGGGGTCATCTTATTCAGTGAGTACTGCACAAAACCAACGTTTTAAATTGAAAAGTAGGGGGTCGTCTTATATGCTGGGTCGCCTTATACGCCGGCAAATACGGTATTAAAGGCAGATTTTTTTTGGTTTAAAAATAACAAACATGTTATGCTTACCTGCTCTGTGCAGTGGTTTTGCATTCGTTTTTTTTTTATATATTTTTTGGGGATATTTATTATAGCAAAAAGTAAAAAATATAGCTTTTTTCTAAAATTTTTTTTCTTTATAGCACAAAAAAAAAAAATCGCAGAGGTGGTCAAATACCACCAAAATAAAGCTCTATTTGTGGGAAAAAGGGGACGTAAATTTTGTTTGGGTATAGCGTTGCATGACCGCGCAATTGTCAGTTACAATGATGCAGTGCCATATCGCTAAAAATGCTCTGGTCATTAAGGGGGCCATTGACTCCCACTGCTGTCAATCAAAGTCAGTGAGCCAATAAGGAGAGAGGGGGGCTAGACCAAACCGCGGCTCCATGTCTGAATCACCTTGGGTGCCCCCCATAGCAAGCTGCTTGCTGTGGGGGCACTCAACAGGAGGGAGGGGCCAGGAGTGCCAGTGAGGGATCCAAGAAGAGGAGGATCTGGGCTGCTATGCACAAATTCACTGCACAGAGCAGGTAAGTATAACCTTTGTGTTATTTGTAAATACAAAAAATTGATTTTAGTATCACTTTAAAGTAACACAATGCTGAATAAAAAAAAAATGCCCTGGTCATGAAGATCGATTTAAGAGTTGAGGAAACCATAAGATGCGTTTTAAAAATATAGCTTGACTTTTATTCTTGCGCTCTCTTAAAGCTCTTAAAATGTACAAATATTGTGCTGGGTCTACTCAAAAAAATTGAGGCAACTGTTTGCGTCAGCTTTTTAAGTACTGTCAACTAAACCTATTCTTGTGTGACTCATTAAACTTTTCATATTTTCAACTTTGTTGTTTTAAGTAAAGCCAACTCAATTTTTTTCAGTTTATAGACCATAATATTTTAAGTTAGAAATACATACATTAATTTGTCTGGAACTATAGTTTTAAGCAAAGCCAACTCAGTTTTTCCAGTTTATAGACCATAGGTTCAAGTAAAGCCAACTACATTTTTCCAGTTTATAGACCATAGGTTTAAGTTAGGAATACATACATTAACTTATTTATTTATTGTAGGTACTGTAACCTGGGGGACAGGTAGCAGGTACAAAGCTCCCTGGGATGAGCTGTTTAGTAAGGCACAGATACTAAATCCACTTGAGGTAGTGAAAACAGTGCTGGGTTTATTTGATTTAAATACAAGTCCATACACAGGTGCTGCACAGTCTTCCAGAAAACACATCAAAACAGAAATAAACAAACAAAAGTCCTAGCCGTGTCTCGGCTCTAACTATAACATACACCGTCTCTAACTATCAGGCTGAGCAAGCCTACCGCTTGTCAGCTTCTGTAAAGAGTTTTTAAAGGGTTTTACCAACCTTTTGGCTCCTCACAAACCATCCCTGTTTGTGTGTCCCAGGCAGAGAGCAAAGGCTGTTTGCTCAGGTGAGCTTAAATTAGCCTGGAGAGGAGGACTAAGATCCGAACTGGATCATGTCTCAGAGACCTCTGAATGTATATGAGAGGAGCCTGGGAGATGTATAAACCCCGAACAGGACTTCTCCTGGCTCTCTCTGGGACGCTCTGCTACAGTACTTAAATAGCATTGTCAATTTACATATACATTGTGCATTCACATCAGTCCCTGCCCTCAAGGAGCTTACAATCTAACTCACATGCATACATATACTAGGGCCAATTACTCTACCAGCATGTCTTTGGAGTGTGCAAAGGAAACCCATGCAGGCACAGGGAAAACCTGCAAACTCCATTTAGTGTCATGGTCGCCACCCTCAGCTATATAACAGCTGTTACAGAGAAGAAGCATCACTCAGCAGGAGCCTCCATGGAGGCGGAACTGTTGCAGCTTTTTTTTTTCTTTTTTTGGTCCGTCTTGAGATGGATTTACATCGTGGGACATATTTGTTTTTTTATCTTTTAAAACCACTTGCCGACCGCCGCATGTACATATATGTCGGCAGAATGACTCGGCTGCGCGAATGGGCGTACCTGTACGTCCCTTTGAATTTTCCACCATGTAGTCGCGTGTGCGCCGCCGGCGGCATGCGCACGACCCTGCCGCGAGCTCCGTGAGTAGGATCGTGTGACCCGCGGACTCGATGTCCGCGGAGATACCCGCGATCGTCTCACAGAGCTGAAGAACGGGAAGATGTTAATGTAACAAGCATCTCCCAGTTCTGCCTAGTGACTCTGTCACTGATCATAGCTCCCTGTGATCGGGAGCGGTGATCAGTGACGTGTCACTCGTAGCCACGCCCCCTAACACTTAACCCCTTCCTAGCCAGCTGGTGGTTAACTCCTTCACTGCCAGTGTAATTTTTACAGTAATCAGTGCAATTTTATAGCATGACAATGACAATGGTCCCAAAAATGTGTCAAAATTGTCTGATGTGTCTGCCATAATGTCGCAGTCACGATAAAAAAAATCGCAGAACGCCGCCATTACTAGTAAAAAAATAAATATTAATAAAAATGCCATAAAACGAACACCTATTTTGTAGAGGCTATAACTTTTGCGCAAACCAATCAATAAACGCTTATTGCGATTTTTTTTTACCAAAAATTTGTAGAAGAATGCGTAACGGCTTAAACTGAGGAAAAACATTTTTTTTAATATATTTTTTGGGGATATTTATTATAGCAAAAAGTAAAAAATAATGTGTTTTTTTTTTCAAAATTGATGCTCTATTTTTGTTTATAGCGCAAAAAATAAAAACCACAGCAGTGATCAAATACCACCATAAGAAAGCTCTATTTGTGGGAAAAAAAGGACGTCAATTTTGTTTGGGAGCCACGTTGCACGACCGTGCAATTGTCAGTTAAAGCTATGCAGTGCCGAATCGCAAAAAGTGCTCTGGTCTTTGGCCAGCCAAATGGTCCGGAGCTTAAGTGATTAATAAAGGACTTGTCCCAAAGTGTCTCCTGTCTTTTTTACTATTTTTGACACTTTTTTTGGTGAATGTGTAGGGGTACAATGTACCCATTACCAATTCACTTGGGGGGGTGGCTGAAATCTGGGGGTTTTCTGATAAGCCCCCCGCCCGCAGACCCCCACAACCACCAGGCAAGGTTTGTAGGGATGAGGTCTGGTACGGTTCAGCCCTTTTCCTGTGGCCTGCAAGGTTCCGTGCTCGGATAAGGCTCTGGTATGGATTTTTGGGGGGACCCCTATGCCATTTTTAAAAATAAATTGGCACAGGGTTCCCCTTAAAATCCAAACCAGACCTGAAGGGCCTGGTATGGATTTTGGGGGGACCCCCACGCAATTATTTTAAAAATATTTGGTTCAGTTTTTTTTCAATGAGTTTTATCTATATTGCCGAGACCCAACAATTCATTACAGCCTCAATCAGTTTTAAATTACTTGTTTTCCTTTAGAAATGTCATTTTGCTGTGGTACTGTTCTAAACACAGAAAAACTGTGCCACTTTACAGGCATACTATAGACACCCCCCAGGCACGATATTTAAAGGAATATTACATTTTTATTGTTTTACTTCAAGCATTATTAAAATCACTGTTTCCGAAAAAATGGCCGTTTTAAAAAAAAAAATTTGCATTTAGACATGTCCCCTGGGGCAGGACTCGGGTCTCCAAACACTTTTTATGGCAATAAATTGCATATAAGCCTTTAGAATGAGCACTTTAACGGTGTTTGCTGTGAACACCGCATAATGTTCGGCAGTCTTCTCCTCGCGCTGACAGCACGTGAGTAAAGAAGGCTCTTTACCCCAATCTGTGAACAGCTGTGTCCAAACTACACTGCGATCACAGATCGGTGCCCATGCATGCTGCAGGGGGTGTGTGGAAAGTATGATCCCAGGAGGACGTCCATAGACGCCCTCCCGGCAATGTGCGCCCATGCTGTAGCTGTCTTTCAGCTATAGCATGGGTGGGAGGTGGTTAAAGTGGTTGTAAACCTAAGACATGAAATATGAACAAAGCATTACCCTCTATACTGTGTACTTTTCTCAATTAGCTGCACTAAGTGTAATTTCAGTCTACTGCTTTGTTCCTCTGCTATCAGTCACTTCTCACAAGTTCTGACACCAAGAGACAAAAGGCGATGGGGGGAGATCACCAGTACACAGCCTGTGATTGACAGCCTCGGCTCTGTACCCAAACTACATTTTTATCCTTTTCTTCCAACAAATATAGCTTTATTTTGGTGGTATTTGATCACCACTGGGTCTTTTATTTTTTGCTAGACAAACTAAAAAAGACCAAGCACCTTGAGGCGATTCAGTTCGCATTTGCAGCTCTATACAAATCATTCATTCATTCAACATTTTTTCATTTCTGTTATAAAATGTAGTTTTCTCCTTCACTGATGGGCACTGATGGGGCTGCACTTATGGGCACCAATGAGGTAGCACTGATGGGCACTGATGAGGTGGCACTAATAATGAGGCACTTATAGGCAGCACTGATGGGCACTGATAGCCGGCACTGATAGGAAGCACTGATGAGGAGGCACTGACAGTCATTACTGATGGGCACTGATTGACATCTGCGAAGGGCACTGACAGGGGTTTGATGGGCACAGATTGACATTTTGATAGGCACTGATTGACAATTTGATGGGTACTGATTGTCATTTTGTTGGGCACTAATTGGCATTTGGTGGGCACTGATTAGCATGTTGGTGGGCACCAATTGGCATTTTAATGGGCACCTCTGATGGGGGCTGCACTGATACTGATGGTGTGTCAGAGTGGCACACAGCACCACCGATCGTCGTGCTGCGCGCCCTGGACGTCATATGATGCCCAGTCAGGATAATGGAGCAACATTGCGGTTGCCAATCTGCAATAGGCTGGGCGGGAAGTAGTTAAGCAACATTTATAGCATGTGAACGATAATTTGTTCAATGTTCATTCTTACCTTTTATTCCCATTGCATGGCTTTGTAGTGACTTGAAAAAATTCTTGTCACTGGTGGTGCTCTTTTGTCCTGATGGGCCCCAAACGTATGGAAACTGCCTTGTGCAAGTGCAGTCAAATAAAAAGATTATTTTTTTAAGTAAATGTAACTCAATTAGAATATGGAAATGCACATACCTTAAAATTTTTGTCTAGATATACTCAATATTATACATTATTTTTGCAAATGTAAAAGGTGTGTTTTAAGAACTAATGAAAATAAGTAAGGTACTTAAAATATCAAAGTAAATAAATTAACATTTATTTATTTGTTGCAAATTATAACATTTTTATGGTAAAAGTACAAGCCAACAGAATCATTTTTATCAGTGTATGGTTAAAGAGTAATTGTGATTTATGATGAGTAATTTTGTTTCCAATAAAAAGGGTTCTTCCAAAAATTGCACTCCAGAAGATAAGAATGCATGAAATGACTGATCTGTTATTTATTTTGTTCTGACTTGAATGTCTTAGCCAGAAATGATTTTTGAATCATTAAATAGGCATGAAATTTAAAATTTCCCCACAGTGTGTATTAAAAAAAATACTTTTCCATGTCAGTCGTTTTGAAAGTGCTTCTTATTTGTCAGGAAGCACTAGAAATATGCCGTATACACACAAACACACTTCATTGATTTGACTTTGACCAAGACCGTAAAGCACAGCTTTGGGCTGCTGTAAAATTCAACCATGCATTGCCCACCATGCCTTCACAGCAACAGTATATGGGTTAAATGTCTGTTTGTCTTAGGGGTAGAAATAGGTAGTAATGCTTACCATAGTCTTCAATCCATACTGTACAGCTGGTTTCGTAAAGCACATTCTTTCCTCTGCTAGGCTGTCACAGGCTGTCTGACATCAACACCAGCAGTCCTGTATTGTATATAATAAGAGCAAAGGCCTGTCAACATTCTGGGAGCATTGGAGAATGGAAAATAGTGTTGTCTGCAGGCATAACAAGGAATTAAAGTGTAAGTAAACCCTCCTATCGTTTTCAGCCAAGGAAGCTGCCATCTTTGCCTCTGTTTAATCTACAACTGCCATGATGCTCCACATGTGATCAGTTATGACACCAGCCATTGGATGGTTTGACAGTGTGGTTGAGAGCACAACCAATGGGAGTGTTACATTTCTGGCACGTGCCGGATATGAAGCTGTTTTATGGATTGGTTTACTTCCGCTTTAAGTAAGCATTTGTATTTATTCCTATCAGTGCTTGATTAAACTCTTTGGCAGCCCCAAGGGCTAGGCAGTTGAAACCTTGGGACCCACCTTACAGGTTTCTGGAGGTTTTTCTGCGTGCGCTCTTGTGGATAACATTGATCTAAATAGTGTGCACGTCAGCCACTAGATCAGTGGTCTCAAACTGGCTGCCCTCCAGCTGTTGCGAAACTACAAGTCCCATCATGCCTCTGCCTGTAGGAGTCATGCTTATAACTGTCAGCCTTACAATGCCTTATGGAACTTGTAGTTTTGCAACAGCTAGAGGGACGCCAGTTTGAGACTCCTGCACTAGATGGAGATGACCATCACTACTGTACATACATTACTTGTACGTATTGCACCAAACTTTTTTACAAAGTGACAGCTGAATAAAGATGAGCTCTTAGGAGACAAACTGTAATGTGAACCTGATGTCTATGGTTTAAGTAATTCAAGTTGTTAATGGGTACATTACAATAATACAGTATTTTATCTATAGAGTCTTTCATGTGAAGTTTTGTTTCTTTAAGTCGATTCATTTTTTCTATCTTTTGCAAAACAATTTAAGTTTAATTGTAATTTTCTTTCAAGATCAAATACATATTATTTTAATCCAGTGTTGAAAAAACCCTTAAACGGCATTGGGCCTATAGGCTGGTGCTTACGCTGCCTATTTGGTAAACCGGTACCAATTCCAGTTCCTCTAGACAAAGTAGACAAAACGATCATTTAACTTGCAGTATTGAGGGGGCACTGTATGGTTAAATTTTGCACAGGCTCGGAGCTCAGTTTAAAAATGGCTTAGTACATGGCCGGTTGGAAAAGGTGAATTTACTTTGCTTTCAGTTTCCTTGACAGGCAGTAACTTTTATAGTACATGTTTTGTCACACTTTGCATGATGAGAATTTGCATCTGGAAAATCTCTGGCAAGCTGCATCTTGTGGACAAGTAAAAGGTCTGGGATAACAGTCCTTCAGACGTTTGGAGAAGTGATTAGACAGATTTACTAGGACAGAGTTACTAAAGGAAAATAGGCTGTTCACCATGTAAGGGAAGTTTCACATGCAAAAAAAAACAAAACAAAATAACATTTAATTTGATAATGGCAGTCAGCAGAGCTTAACCTCATTTTTTAACCGTTTCCTGCCTGACCACTGCACATATACAGCCAGGAAGAACAAGCGTTGTTCTTGGAGGACGAACGTGTATGCCCTCCTGCTCACGTGCGCCCCCACTTTGATTGCTGTGTCCAGATTACAGATTGAAGTACAGGGCCACTGTAATTGTCCTTGTACCATGTGATCATTGTAACTTAACACAGTGATCACAATAACACTGGTAAACAAAGGTAAATCAAAATTCATACAGTCATTGTTTACTACTGTGATCTCTGTGATTGGTAACAATGATCGCATGGTACAGGGTCAATCACAATCATTGTTACCAATCACAACAATCACAGTAGCAAACAATGACTGCATAAATTAGTCTTTGAATGAACAGTGTTAGGGAATTGATTTAGTGCAATTGTCATCATGACATTTATAAGAAATCACAGTGTAAAAAAAAACACAATTCACCCCCAAGAGCAGTACACAGTACAGTGTCACTGTGGTGACAATGCACTGCTCTAGTGACAATATATAAACAAATAGTATTTTTTTACAATCACTAGAACAGGTGCTTTGTATGATGACATTGTACTGCTGTGATGATGATCATGTACATTGTACTATATGTCAGTACCACCAGCCATTGTCTCTGATCACCACTCCAGCAGTTCAATATCACTAGACCAGTGCTGCCAGTCAGTGTCCCCACTCACCACTGGACAAGTCACAGTGTACCTGATCCCCGCCACACCACTCACAGTACCCCTAATCACTGCTGCACCAGTCGAAGTGTTCCTAATCAGTACCACACCAGTCACCAGATAAAAAAAATTACAACTTTAAAAAACTCACCATGCCTCTTACTAAATCCCATGAATTGTCTACTCTCCAAAAAAGGGTCATGTGGGGGGTATTTGTACAGTCCTGGCATTTTAGGGCATCAAGAATCCAGCTAGGCAGACAGTACACCAGGATTGTTTAACCACTTCAGCCCCAGAAGGATTTAACTAGGCCATTTTTTGCTATACGGCACTGCGTCGCTTTAACTGACAATTGTGCGGTCATACAACGCTGTACCCAAACAAAATTGATGTCCTTTTTTTCCCACAAATAGAGCTTTCATTTGGTGGTATTTGATCACCTCTGCGGTTTTTATTTTTTGCGCTATAAAACAAAAAATAGACAGACAATTTTGAAAAAAATATATATATATAAAAAATGTATATATCAGTTTGGGCCAACATGTTTTCTTCTACATATTTTTGGTAAAAAAAATCACAATAAGCGTATATTGATTGGTTTGGGCAAAAAAAGTTATAGCGTTTAAAAACTATGGGATAGATTTATGGACTTTTTGGGAACCAGTGCCATTATTTCAGTGATCAGTGCTAAAAAAATGCACTAATCAATGTATAAAAAAAACTGGCAGGGAAGAGTTTAACACTAGGGCGATCAAGGGGTTAACTGTGTTCCCTGGGAGTGTTCTAACAGGATGGGCTTACTGGATGGGCTTACTGGGACAAGACAGAGATCGCTATTCCTGATCACTAGGAACAGCAGATCTCAATGTTGTCCCCTCAATGTTGTCCCCTGTCAGAACGGAGATTCACATTGTTTACATAGGCAGATCCTCATTCTGCCTCTCTTTACCGTGATCGCAGGTGGCCGGCAGATATCGAGTCCGCCAGACCCGTAGGTGAGATCCCGCGGAGTGCAGCGGGCGCCCACTGTATCTTATGCACGGACCGACGTACAGGTACGTCAGTTTGCACAGCCAGGCCACACTGCCGCAGTATATGTGCGGTCGGGAAGTAGTTAATTTTCAAATATATATATATATATATATACACTGAGCAAAATTATAAACGCAACACTTTTGTGTTTGCCCCTATTTATAATGAGCTGAACTCAAAGATCTACAACTTTTTCTATGTACACAAAAGGTCTATTTCTCTCAAATATTGTTCACAAATCTGTCTAAATCTGTGTTAGTGAGCACTTCTCCTTTGCCAAGATAAACCATTGACCTCACAGGTGTGGCATTTCAAGATGCTGATTAGCCAGCATGATTATTATTATTATTATTATTATACAGGATTTATATAGCGCCAACAGTTTGCGCAGCGCTTGACAAAATAAAGGCAGACATTATAATTACATTACAATTTGGTACAAGAGGAATCAGAGGGCCCTGCTCGTTAGAGCTTACAATCTAAAAAGGAAGGGTCAATTGATACAAGAGGTAATAGTTGTGGGGGATGAGCTGATGGAGGAAGTAAAACTGTGTTAGTTAGAAGCAGGATAGGCTTCTATACTTTCTGCTGCCTTTGATACAGTTGACCACCCCCTCCTCCTCAAAAACACAGGTGTGCCTTAGGCTGGCCACAATAAAAGACCACTCTAAAATGTGCAGTTTTACTATATTGGGGGGGGGGGGGGGGGGGGGGGGGGGTCCGCGGGGGTCCAAAAACCAGTCAGTATCTGGTGACCACCATTTGCCTCACGCAGTGCAGCACATCTCTTTTGCATAGAGTTTACTAGGTTGATGATTGTGGCTTGTGGAATGTTGGTCCATTCCTCTTCAATGGCTGTGCGAAGTTGCTGGATATTGGCAGGAACTGGAACAAGCTGTCGTATACGCCAATCCAGAGCATCCCAAACATGCTCAATGGGTGACATGTCCGGTGAGAATGCTGGCCATGCAAGAACTGGGATCTTTTCAGCTTCCAGGAATTGTGTCCAGATCCTTGCAACATGGAGCCGTGCATTATCATGCTGCAACATGAGGTGATGGTCGTGGATGAATGGCACAACAATGGGCCTCAGGATCTCATTACGGTATCTCTGTGTATTCAAAATGGCATCAATCAAAGGTACCCATGTTCGTTGTCTATCGCATAAGCCTGCCCATACCATAACCCCACCCCCACCATGGGCCACTTGATCCACAATGTTGACATCAGCAAACTGCTCACCCACACAATGCCATACATGGTGTCTGCTATCTGCCCTGTGCAGTGAAAACCGGGATTCATCCATAAGGAGAACACCTCTTTAAAGTGCCAGACACCATTGAATGTGAGCATTTGTCCACTCAAGTTGGTTATGATGACGAACTGCAGTCAGGTTGAGATCCAGATGAGGATGACAAGCATGCAGATGAGCTTCCCTGAGACGGTTTCTGACAGTTTGTGCAGAAATTCTTTGGTTATGCAAACTGATTGTTGCAGCAGCTGTCCACGTGACTGGTCTCAGACGATCTTGGAGGTAAGAAGATGCTGAATGTGGAGGTCCTGGGCTGGTGTGGTTACACGTGGTCTGTGGTTGTGAGGCCGGTTGGATGTACTGCCAAATTCTCTGAAATGCCTTTGGATATGGCTTATGGTAGAGAAATGAACATTCAATTCAAGGGCAACAACTCTGGTGGACATTCCTGCAGTCAGCATGCCAATTGCACTCTCCCTCAAAACTTGCGACATCTGTGGCATTGTGCTGTGTGATAAAACTGCACATTTTAGAGTGGCCTTTTATTGTGGCCAGCCTAAGGCACACCTGTGCAATATATGTTCTGTCTTGATATGCCACACCTGGGAGGTGGATGGATTATTTTGGCAAAGGAGTAGTGCTCACTAACACAGATTTAGACAGATTTGTGAACAATATTTGAGAGAAATTGGCCTTTTGTGTACATATAAAAGTCGTAGATCTTTGAGTTCAGCTCATGATTAATAGGTGCAAACACAAAAGTATTGGGTTTATCATTTTGCTCAGTGTATATTTACACTGTCCAAAAATATTAAAGGAACACTTTAAAAACACATCAGATCTCAATGGGGAAAAATATCATGCTGGATATTCATGTTGGTATGGACTGGGTATGTGTTAGGAACTAAAGGATGCCACATCGTTTGATGAAAATGAAAATTATCAACCTACAGAGAGCTGAATTCAAATACACCTCAAAGATTAAAGTGAAAAAATGATGCAGCAGGCCAGTCCATTTTGCTGAAATTTCATTGTGTGTTCATTGTTCAATGGTACTCAGTATGGCTCCCACGTGCTTGTATGCATGCATGCATGCCTGACAACGTCGGGGCATGCTCCTACTGACATGACCGATGGTGTCCTGGGGTATTTCCCCCCAGATCTGGACCAGGGCATCTCTGAGCTCCTAAACAGACTGAGGTGCAATCTGGCAGCATCGGACAAACTGAAACATATAGTCCCAGAGGTGTTTTATTGGATTTACAGTGAGTACACACCTCACATTTTTGTAAATATTTTATTCTATCTTTTCATGTGACAACACTGAAGAAACGTAAAGTAGTGAGTGTACAGCTTGTATAGCAGTGTAAATTTTCTGTCCCCTCAAAATAACTCAACACACAGCCATTAATGTCTAAGCCGCTGGCAACAAAAGTGAGTACACCCCTTAGTGAAAATGTCCAAATTGGGCCCAAAGTGTCAATATTTTGTGTGGCTACCATTATTTTCCAGCACTGCCTTAACCCTCTTGGGCATGGAGTTCACCAGAGCTTCACAGATTGCCATGGGAGTGCTCTTCCACTCCTCCATGACAACATCATGGAGCTGGTGGATGTTAGAGACCTTGTGCTCCTCCACCTTCTCTTTGAGGATGCCCCACAGATGCTCAGTAGGGTTTAGGTCTGGAGACATGCTTGGCCAATCCATCACCTTTACCCTCAGATTCTTTAACAAGGCAGTGGTCATCTTGGAGGTGTGTTTGGGGTCGGTATCATGTTGGAATACTGCCCTGCAGCCCATAACCCCTCCTATCCTGTGTCTTTATGATTAATACTCAGCCTAGGTACATTGCCTAGGTACTATGCCTAGGTACATTGTTACACACATCCACCCCTGAAGAGCGAGCTGGATCTCGCAAACCTAGTTGGGTAGTATGATGCCCATGTACTATGACTGCTATTACATTTATGTACCAATATTCCTTGTTTATGTATCTTTTTTTAAATTGGCAACTGTTGGTGATATCTATGCATGTAAACAATTTTACTTGAATAAACCATATACTGTATCTGCTACTTTTATGTTTACTGGCGGAAACAGTACCCACTTCATTTAAAGTCCCAGGGCGAATCCTTTGTTTTATTAAATGTTACAGAAATGGAAGTGTGTTACTGGGGACACCAGACCTTTCCCCTTTCTTTATAGTCTCCAAAGGGAGGGGATCATGCTCTGCTTCAGTATGTCACAGTACATGTTGGCATTCATGGTTCCCTCTATGAACTATTGCACTCATGCAGCCTCAGACCATGACACTCCCACCACCATGCTTGACTGTAGGCAGATACACTTGTCTTTGTACTCCTCACCTGGTTGCCACCACACACACTTGTCACCATCTGAACCAAATAAGTTTATCTCAGACCACAGAGCATGGTTCCAGTACTGCAAGAAAAAACAAATGCAGGTGCCTCTGAGTTAGACTGTAAAGTGTGTATTAATAAAAACACATAGTAACTTACATCTAGGTAAACAAGGAAGGGTACATCTGTGGGTAAATGCTCTATGAGGCATCCATCCCACTGGTCAGTAGAAGGTATGCTGTCTCAGCTGTCCCAGCTTCGAGGCTTCCTTTTAGGATGACAACCATGCAGATCAATTTGATGCAGTGTGCGGCGCATGGTCTGAGCACTGACAGAATGACCCTCCATCCCTTCAACCTCTGCAGCAATGCTGGCAGCACTCATACATCTATTTCCCAATGAAAACTTCTTGATATGACTCTGAGCATGTGCACTCAACTCCTCCATGGCAAGGCCTGTTCTGAGTGGAACATGTCCTGGTAAATCGCTGTATGGTCTTGGCCACCATGCTGCATCTCAGTTTCAGGGTCTTGGCAATCTTCTTATAGCCTAGGCCATATTTATATAGAGCAGCAATTCTTTTTTTTTTAGATCCTCAGAGTTCTTTGCCATGAGGTGCCATGTTGAGCTTCCAGTGACCAGTATGAGAGAGTGAGAGCGATAATACCAAATTTACACACCTGCTCCCCATTCACACCTGAGACCTTGTAACACTAAAGTTACATCACACCGGGGAGGGAAAATGGCTAATTGGTCCCAATTTGGACATTTTCACTTAGGGGTGTACTCACTTTTGTTCCCAGCGATTTAGACATTAATGGCTATGTGTTGAGTTATTTTGAGGGTGACAGCAAATTTACACTGTTATACAAACTGTACAAACAGTACACTCACTACTTTACATTGTAGCAAAGTGGCATTTCTTGAGTGTTGTCACATGAAAAGGTATAATAAAACTTTTACAAAAATGTGAGGGGTGTACTCGTTTTTGTGAGATACTGTAGGTCAGGAGAGCGTGGGGGCCATTCAATGTTGTCAATTTTTCATGCTATAGGAACTGGTTGCATACTCTTACCACACGTGGCAGGGCATTGTCATGCACCAGGAGGAACCTACTGCACCAGCGTAGGGTCTGACAATGGGTCCAAGGATTTTATCCCGATACCTAATGTCAGTCAGGGTGCCATTGTCTAGCCTGTAGAGGTCTGTGCATCCCTCCAAGGATATGCTGAATTTTTTATTTAAAAATTCTTTTAATTTAAAAAAAAAGATAATAAAAAGAAAAATTATTTGTTTCTTACATTTCCAGAGGGAGAGGGTTGCATTAGTGCAAACGTTATTTTTGTAGTGAAGGTCCACTTTAAGTGCAACCTCTTTTTATCCAATATCCTGTTACATTACCATTGCCATCCTGTGTAGCTAAGCTCTATTCTGCATAGAAAGCCTATTAGAATTTTAATAATTGGAAACATGGTTTCCCTAAAAAAAACATGTTATCATCTTAGCTCCAAATTTAAAGCTAATGTGTTGTCTTTGTCAGGGTCCAGATCTGACACAGTGACCTCTGGCTGTAGCTCTTCTTGCTCTGCCACTTGAGATGTTGGACAACTCCCTGTCTGATCCTTTGGACAAACTTGCCTTACACCTTGTTTCTGGTTAACCTTGAACTCTTTGCTACTCCTATGAACATCCTGATTTAAGCCATGTATTTTCAATCCTGTTTGCCAGATTATTGTGCTCTTCTCCAGCCAATATCTTGCTCCTTTCACTCCTTCAACCATCTGTATCTTCGCTACCACTCATTGCTGACCTTTGGCTTGTTCATTGGCTTCCACTTGATCCCACCCTGCAATCATTTGTTATCGACCTTTGGCTTGTTTGCGAACTACCTTTTTGCCTGACCCCAACCTGCTACATCTGCTACCAGATCCTGGCTTGCATCCTAATGGTGGGGATCCTGAGGACTTTGACCGGGCACTAACATGCCGCAAAACCCATCTTCATCGTCAGGAGCTCTGGTGAAAAACGGTTAGTGCTTATAACCTGCATTATCCACCAGGGTGACCTGGTTATATACTTATCCTGTTGGTCAGTGGGAGCCTCTCTACTGTTATAGCTACTGAGTCTGACCCCTGAACATTACAGTCTTCAATATTATTGCTACAAAATCACTTATAAATAGCCATAGCTATAGAGCAGGGACTGGGGGTACTTGCACCATCATTCCACCAATAGTTTCCTGTGATAAGAATGACCTAAATTTTACTTTAGGCAGAAAAAATCTAAGTGACATATTTACTTTTATTTCTTAAATATGTAAATATATAAATGCCTCAGCTGACATTTTTACTAGAAAATATTTAAATGGTTTAGTTTCTTTATCATTTTCATCTCTAATGCCGCGTACACACCACCGGACTTTTCGACTGACTAGGGCCGACGGTCTTCCCGACAGACTTTCGGCGGAGTTCCGTCTGACTTTCCGAACGAACGAACTTGGCCACACACAAGCACACCAAAGTCCGACGGATTCGAACGTGATGACGTACGACCGGACTAGAATAAGGAAGTTCATAGCCAGTAGCCAATAACTGCCCTAGCGTCGGTTTTCGTCCGTCGGACTAGCACACAGATGAACAGATTTTTCAACCGGACTTGAGTCCGTTGGAAAGATTTTTCTTTTTTTCTTTTTTTTTTTTTTTCTTTGCCACCTCAGCGAAATATTTCGGGAGACTTCAAATCAACTGAAAGATTCATGAGTGTCCCGTCGCAATTCACATCATAGTAGCTGTACTTTTTCTGCTTGTGCCTTTTTTTTTTTTTTTTTTTGGCAAGTGAGATTTGGTCTCCAAATCGGGCCATCAACTCATTTACTCTAAACAACTCCCGTTTTCCTGTTTAACCCCCCCTCCGACCCCCCCCACCCCCTATTTCCCCCCGGCCTGACCAGGATTTGTTTTCGATTCTAGGTAGTAAGAGAAAAAAAAAAACAAACAACGAGAAGAAAAAAAAAATAAAACAAAAAAAAAAAACCTCTAATGTTTCCGTCTACTTTTTCGTCATAGTCCCCTATCTCTCGTCTTATAAGGTTTAGGCTCGAAGTTGTTCTGTATAGCTCCATGATTTTTTGAATGTCCTCCATCCTAACCATTTATCTGTTTTTTCCTCATCCCTGTATCCTATCTCGTCTTGTCTCCTTTCCATGCTGTATATCCCTTCTACTTCGTCTACCCATTCCCATATTGTTGGGGCTTCCGCCTCTTGCCACTTCTTGGGTATTACTTTCTTTGCTGCGTTTAGGAGGTGTGGGATAAGTGAACCTTGGTATTTTTTAATGCCTTCTTTTGTCCCGTGAAATAGTATTGTCCATGGTTCCATTGGGAGTTCTGTGTTTGTTATTTCCTTTATGTGGTGTACCACTCTTTCCCAGAACCCCCTAATCTTGGGGCAGCTCCACCATATATGTGTCATAGTACCTGAATCCCTGCATCCTCTCCAGCAATCCCCTTGATTATCCTCTTGGTATTTGCACGCTTTGTCAGGGGTGACATACCATCTTGAAAGTACTTTATAGTTGGTTTCGGCAGATTTGTTATCATCTGCAGACCTATGTGTGAGTTTTAAAATTTTCTTGATAGTGGTGCTATCGCATTGTGTACCCAGCTCATTCTCCCATTTTGAGATGAATGGAGGCATCCCCCTTTCCTCCCCATCCAGTAGGAGCCTACCCCACCTAGATATCGTGCCCCTAGTGTTGTTATTCAGGCACACCCGCTCCAGCGCGGTTAGTTCTGTCCCTTCCCTCAGGGGGCGTGGGAGACTCTGCGTAAAACAGGCAAGCTGGTGATACCTCCATTCATCAATCTCCTCAAACCCGTCTTTACTTTTTAATTCCTGAAGTGGTAGAATCTTTCCATCTTTTAATGTATCCTTAAGCTGTGTGTGCTCGTGTTTTATCCAATTCCCCCCATTAATCTTCATCCCCACTGCAAAAAAATTATTTTCTTTTAACCTAATAAGTGGTGAGTTGTAGTGGCCATTGAATTTTTTATATATCCCATCCCAAATCCTTAGTTTATTTAGTGTAAGTTTACTACTACTTAAATCAATTACCCTGTGTTTAGGGGGGTTCCATATAATATTACCTAAATTTGCCTTACTCAGGGAGAACTCTAAGTTCACCCATCTTTTTTCTTTTTTTCTTTTCTTTTATCCATTCCGTGATTCTTGAAAGTACTATAGCTTTATAATAAAGGGATATATCTGGGATTGCTAGCCCTCCTTTATTTTTTTCCCGTTTTAAGGTAGCAAAGGCTATTCTAGGTTTCTTCCCCTTCCATACAAACGCCATTAGTAGGGATTTGAGCTTTGCCAGATAGTATTTAGGGAGTGCGATGGGCATCATTTGAAATTTATATACAATTTTAGGAAGTATGAACATCTTAAGTGATTGAATTCTCCCAAACCATGATAGGGGTCTGTACACTAATCTTTTGATATCGTTCTTAATGTCGTCTAACAATGGGACAAAATTTGACTTAAATTTTTTTTTATAGTTGTTGCTAATTTTATGCCCAGGTACCTCAATTCTTCCCGCCAGGGAAATTTTAATTCCTTTTGAAGTGTGTGTTTTTCTATGTTTCTGGTGTTGATATTTAGAACCTCCGACTTCCCCTGATTTATTTTAAAGTTTGAAATCTCGCCATACTTTTGGATTATCTCCATTAAACGGGGTAGCGTATTACCGGGTCTCTTGATGTAAAATATTACATCGTCTGCATATGCAGATAGTTTGTGTTCCTCTTTCCCTATCTTGAATCCCGCTATCCCAGAGTCTCCTCGGATTGTAGATAGAAGGGGTTCAAGAGAGAGAACAAACAGGAGGGGGGACAGTGGGCATCCCTGTCTGGTCCCGTTTCTCATTTCGAAGGGAGGGGAATCTGTGCCATTGATCTTAATTGTCGCTGTCGGATGATAATATAGCATCCTAATCCGCCTCAGCATGTTTGGGCCGAAGCCCATTTCCTCCAGTGTCATAAACATAAAGTCCCAGTCTACCGGGTCAAAGGCCTTCTGGGCGTCAGTTGACAGGAGCAGACTGGGACCTCCTTTCTCCTTCTCGTGAAATAACAGGAGCAGGGTACGGACCCCATTGTCCCTACATTCTCTTCCTGGGACAAAACCGGCTTGGTCCGGGTGTACCAACTTATTCATCAAAGTTTTTATTCTGCTTGCAAGTATTTTGGCAAAGAGTTTAGTGTCTGCGTTGAGCAGGGATATCGGCCGATAGTTGGAACAACAGGTTCCATCTTTGTCTTCTTTTTTTATGACCGTAATCGAGGCTAATAAGGCCTCTTTGCTCATTTGGTAATCTGTTCCCAGGCCATTCAGATACTTGCATAGCCATGGGATCAGGATCTTCTGGAACCTCTTATAATAATAAACCGTGAACCCGTCCGGTCCTGGGCTTTTCCCGTTCCCAGTATCGGCCAATGCCCCCACTATTTCTTCTTCTGAGATTGGCCCCTCCAGCTCGTCCCGGTCATTTGCTGTCATTTTTACTAATCCCGCCTGACTTAAAAAGGCCTTAACATTCCTAAGCTTATCCATTCCTTCCCCTTCCCGTTCGTGTTCTACTGCATATAGCTTCTCGTAATAATTCTTGAATGTTTGTGCAATTCCTTTTGTAGTATATTCTAAAGTCCCCTTGTCTGCCTGTATTTTCTCAATAAAATGTAACTTTTTTTTTTTTCCGTAGCATTTTTGATAAGAACTTTGGGGATTTATTACTTCCGTAGTATTTTTCCCTGGCGAGAAGATAAAAACTTTGTTTAGTGTCTTGTTCCATAAGACTTTTGAATTCTTCTCTTTTGTTTATTATTTCTTGGTGTAGCGTTCTGTCGGGTTTCTGGGACATTTTATGTTTCTGTTCTAATTTAGCTATTTCGTCTGTGATTTTTTTAATCTTCCAAGCCCTATCGTTTTTTTTTTTTTGCCCCCTCGGATATCAAGATGCCTCTTATATAGGCTTTATGGGCCTCCCATAGTGTCCTGCCCGAAATTCCCTTTGTGTCGTTCGTCCTAAAATATTGTTCCAGCTCTTTTTCTATTTTCTCGGCTCCTGCTGCCTCTCTTATTATTTCATCGTTTAGTCGCCACCGAGGTCATTTGTATTTTCATCCATATCGGGGCGTGATCTGATAGTGAGATTATCCCAATGTTAGATTCGAGCACCAATTCTAATGATCTATGTTCTAAAAAAATGTAATCAATTCGCGAGTACGTCCCGTGCACCTGGGAGTAGAACGAGAAGTCTTTGTCTTTGAGATGTTGGCATCGCCAAACATCTAGTAGTTGATGTTCCAGTCGTTTTTTCTTGATTCTGCGTAGTTGCACGTTACTAGTCCCAGGTGCCCGGGACGTACTGTCCCATTGTGGGTCCAAACAGAGATTCAAGTCCCCCATCATGATCAGCATTCCCCCCTTGAACTCCATTAATTTACCTAATATTTTAATTAGATAGGTCCCGGGGTCACTATTAGGGGAATATATGTTAACCAATGTGACTTTTGTGTCGTCTAACTTGCCCTTCAGAAAGAGGTATCTTTCCTCTGGGTCAGATTCGCTTTTCTCCAGGCAAAATCTTACTTTCTTAGCGAAGCCAATTGCCACTCCTCTGCTTCTAGTAGTGACTGTATCCCCATAATACCACATGGGGAATTCTTTGGAATATAGTTTAATGTTTGAGTTATATGAAATGTGTGTCTCCTGTAAGAAGGCCACATCAGCGGCGTACTGTCCCAGTTCCCTCAAAATTTTATGGCGCTTATTGGGTGAGTTGAGCCCTTTAACGTTATATGTTATAAAATTTATAGTTTGCATTATTTTCTAATAAATAGAGGCTGTTCCAGTCCTCTTATCCTAGTCTCACAGTCTTTCTGGTCAGGCCCCCTCCCCCTACCTTCCTCTCCCCCCCCCTCCCCTCCCCACCTGCCCCTCCCACTCCCATCCCGGGGTTAGCTTCTCTCCCCCCATACGGCCCTTCTATGGCCCCCGGCTCGCCCATGGTCCCGAAACTCTTGACCATCTTTGAGCCGCCCTTTGAGGAGACCTGCGCGTTGACCCACCCCCTCCAGACCAGGCCCGAAGGGTCTGGTACAGGAAGGGGGAGGGTCCCCCCGCGCCCCCCCCAGAACCCCCCCATCGCCCGCCCCCCCCGTAGCAGCCTAATCATCTAGCCAGCCGGGCAACTCTGGGATCGGCAGGTCCAATTTTCCACAAAAATCTCGTAAATCTTCCGAGAATACTAGTTTTGCTGAAATCCCCTCTCTGAAGCCGATCAGGCAAGCAGGGAACCCCCAACTATCTTGAATGTTCCGCGTCTGCATGCTCTCCAGGAGGGGTCTCAGCAGTCGTCTTCTGTCCAGAGTTTCCGGTGCCAGGTCCATGAATATCTGTAGATCTTTTCCTTGATATTGTATCAGCGTGGGCCTCTTGATCTTTGCCCAGATCTCAGCTTTATCTTCATAGAAGGTAAATCGGACTATAATGTCCCTTGGTCGTTCTGTATTATAATCTCTTGGCTTCCCAACCCGATGTATTCTATCAATCCTAGGAAATTCGTCTTCTCCTTTGTCTAGGATTGGGCCAAGGATTTTTTGATAGTTAGCTTGAGGTCTTCTCCTCTGGTTTCCGGTACCGATCTAATTCTTATATTTGTCGTCTGCTGCGATTTTCCTGGTCTTCGATCTTGTATTGTAGTCTCCTCCTATTGGTCTGCTCTTTATGCAGCTGATCCTGTAATTTGTTCATCTCTTGGTCCATTTTTTCTGTTTTCTCTTCAACTGCTTCGACTCGTGTTAGCAGAGACCCTAGGTCTAACCTCAAAGAGCCGATATCGGCTTTTATTGCGTTTTCGAGTCTTAGGAGCATCTTCTCCATCTCCCCTTTTGTTGGTGGGTGTTCATCTTCTTTAAGTTCTTCCATTCTGCTTTCGTCTGTTTCACTTTCTATGATGGAGTCTGAGGCCAGGGTCTCCTCTAATATTTTTTCCGCTCCCTTTTTTTTTTCACCCTTGGGATGGGTTTGTCTTGCCACTTCTGGGTTTTTTGGGCTGGCACCCTGGGTCATGTATTGCTTGATGGTACTTTCCGAGTTTTTCTCTTTCCCACTTTTGGGAAGCGCCCCTTTTGTTGTTTTATTCGTAGACCTGCTCATGTTTTCCTCCTTAGTTTTAATTTTTCTGATTAGTTTACCCAGCTTCCTTACTTTAAGGGACTGAGTTATCTCCCAGCTGAGGTAGGGCAGATTTGGTTGTAAACCGAGGTAGGGGTTTAATGTAGGCAAGGAAAAACAAAAAAAAAATTAAAAAAAAAACAGGAAAAGGCAACGGGGTCGGCCAGGAAGGGAGGGCCAGAGTGAGATAGTTTTTGGGGGTTGGCTAGCACGCTATGTCTTGGCGTACTATACGGCCCCACTTTTAGTCTGACAAATTCCAATAATATCTCGTCGTCTCATAGTAGCCTACCCTGCATCGTGTCCTGCCCCCCGTTCTGTTCCTCCAAAACTAAGCCCCTCTTTTTCTCCGTGTTTAAGGCCTCCCGAGAGTAGGCCTGGAGCCGACTGGGGGGGGGGGGGGGGGGGGGGGGTCAGAGAGGGGGTGAAACAGGTCCTTAGAAAAAGAAAAGGAACCACAGAGGGGAACCACTGTTCCTGTGAGGGGGCCCGTCGGGGCCGGGATCTGTATCTGTGTCTATATCTGTCCACGTGCCCCGTGCAGTTCCTTATTCAAGTATTTGTGTAGTGTCTTTTTGAACGCTCTATTATTTGTGCTTCACGTTTCTGTTCGGGAGCCCAGAGTTTTAACCCGTATCTTCTCAGTTTCCTGAGAGCAGATTTCCCAGGAAGGGAGCGGGAGAAAAGGTAACAGACACAAGATGCAAGGTGCAGAAAAAATGGAGGAGCAATCTAGTCAGTAAAGCAGAGTCTGTCCGCCCCACTAATGCAATCCAATAGTGGAGTATCTTTAATGGTTAATTGCGAGTTCCTGTTTTATACGAGATCAAAATTTACCATTTCTTTTCCCCTGGCTTTCTGTTGTACAGGGTATCGTCAGCTTATGTTTAATTCAGACATTATCCACCAGAGGCTTATTATAATACAGTTCAGGCAATTTTACTTTTCAGGGTTTAAAGGGTTACAGTTCTTACCACCTAGGCACCAGTGATTAGTCCCGTCCTCCTGCTTTCTGGGATGATTCACATTTCTCCCATTCACATTGTACAGATTTTTACCTCAGGTTTCTGCTCTTCTAACGGTCCTCCTGTGCAATAGGGAGGTGGTCAGCCCAGGTTATACAGCTGAAATATCTGACCGAAGCACTCAAACTGCCGGCCGCTACTGCATGCATGAGAAGAGGGGGAAGCCAGCATGGGGAGGCAGAGGGGAGAAGGCGCGGGGGCTCCCATCAGCCCTACATATGCGCCGCTCTAAGGCTGCGTCTGGATCTTTTTTTTCCCCGCGGCGTGCCGATGGCCACCGCGCTGCGAGGTGAAGGGTCCGGGAGATGGGCACCGCGGCGGGTGCGGGAGATCTTCAGCGCCGCTCCGGAGCTCTCACTCTCCGTCTAGCCCGGCGTCCCGCACTCAGCTCCCGCCGCGAGCTCTATGCGCAGGCTCCTCCCACCTTGCTGGTCGGCGTCATCACGTCGACCGCATCATCGCTCCCCCATGCTGCGTTGGAAAGATTTGAAACATGTTTTATTTCTAGGTTCGTCTGACTTTTTGGGAAAAAAAGTCTGCTGGAGCCCACACACGATCAAATTGTCCGACAGATTCCGGTCCGCCTGACCTAGTCTGCCAGAAAGTCTGATTGTGTGTACGCGGCATAAGTTCTAAGAAATGCTTTGTATCCCATTATGTAAAAGAGAAGTGCATTAGTTATCAAAATATGCAGCTAGTGAGTAAGGACATAAAACCTTAGTCTTTTCAAAAGAATATGGGACAAGTTCTTACTTTTCTTTTTGTCTGTCCTTGTCATGCTGTCTAATAAACATGAACTTTCTGGAAGTAAGGTTGCCAAAAAATCGTATAGGTAATGGGAGTGATCAGTGCACTAGGATAATAGCTAACTACTTTCACAGTTCTTTCAGCTGTTTGTAAGGTATAGGTGCAAATGGAAAACTAGACATGTATCCGTACTCCTTGTGGGCAAGCTAACAGCATGTGTCATCTTATCAATGGTGTGAATTGATTGTAGGCTTTCTACTTAAAGAATGCTTTTAAGGAAACTGCTAAAAAATGTTCTAAAGAAATATTCTTAAAACCTAAAAAGTCTCCATATCATGATATAACATGTTAACATGTATACAGTATGTTCATTTAAAATGAGATTTGGCCACATATCATAGAAGTTTGAAATGCTTGAAACATACACGCATACATGCAAACAAATTTGTCACTAAAAAGTAATTTAAAGCCCAACTCTGGGCTAAACTTGGTTCTAGAAAAGAAAAAAATGTCCCCCACAGTCATGGGCATCTGCAGGAATCAGGGATCGGATCTTAAATTCAGCACAGTTGCGTCACTATTGGGGTGCGGGCAGCCCGCATCCGGGAGCATCAAGGAGCTGTCAAGTCCCCCCATCAGTGTAGTGTGACTTCGGCTCTTTTCCCTGCCCAGTCCAGCAGAGAACTCAGTGGCGCTGTGACAGGAGAAAGGCGAGCTGCGGGCTATCAGAGGTTTCTCCTGCTCGCCCGCCCCTTTCTCCTGTCAGGGAGAAGAGACAATGGCTCTCACCAGGTTCCCCGCCCAGCTTCCTGCCCGCACCATTCCTTCCCTATTGGCCATAATTGAGGGCCAATCAAAGGAGACTAGGAGAGGAGAGCATCATGGGACATGTAGTACCAAAGATTGGCTGGACCATTTTCCACAGGGAGGAGGCTACAGCTTGATCAAGAGAGAGATTGAGAGACTGCAGCCTGGAAAAAAGCTGAGGGAGAGAGCGCTACAGGACAAAGAATAAGGAGTGTGCTGAGCGGAAGCCAGAGAGAGAGACACGCTGCTCAGCTCCACCATAGGGAGCCACACTGCCCAGCTCCGTCATAGAGAGCGAAAGACTGAGCCACTACCAGGGTACAGACATGCTACACTACTGACCAGAGTCGCCCTCGCGGAACCCAGAGTGAGCGATCGTCCAGCCAGAGGGATCACTGCTGTAGTTTTGCTGGGTCTGGTAAGAGGGCCTGTTGGCCATTATCCATTACTTATCCTTTTTTAAATTATATAATCTTTATTTGTTTTCTTCATACAAAAAAAAGGACAGAATACATACACACATTTAATTTCCATAAACTCCTTTTCTCACAGTTTACTAAAAAATTACCTTTAACCTGTAGTTCTTTTGTACCTCCCACCTTTCTTTTATTACTTCTAATGTATTACCTTCTTTTCCTGTCCCCTTCCCCTTACCTTTATACTCTCCCTATCCCCTCTGTTTTGCCTATATAGTATTCTTCCCCGTTTAGTCTCCCACCCCCTTATCCGTTATATTGGGCATCCCTGCTTATCCATCCATGTTTTCCACATTTTTACAAATTCTTTCATATTTCCTCTCCTTGTGTATACCGTTCTTTCCCTCCATATTGTTTCTGTGATTAATCTCGCCCATTCTCTTTCCGTTGGGGGTTTTTCAGCCTGCCATCTTTGCGCTATTAGCTTTCTCGCCTGGAATAGACATCTCATCACTACTTTGGTTACGCAGGGGCCTCCTACTATTCCCTCATCCAGACCTAGTATACACAGTCTGGGACTCATTTCTAACCTCGCACCGTACACTGTGTTCAGCGTATCGAGAATTCCTGACCAGTAACGAAACAATTTCGGACATTTCCATATCATATGTGCTAGGTCCCCAGTATCTTGACACCTGGGGCACCTGGCATCCTTTCTCCACCCGAAATCAAAGAGTCTCTTAGGAGTGTAGTATGTCCTGTGTAGTAACATCAGGAGACCCTTTGTGCGGGCGAGACCGACACCATGTGTCCCTTCTCAAGTATTCTCAACCATTGCTCATCTGACAGGGTTCCGAATTCCTTTTCCCACTTCCTCCTGCTCTTAAGTGGTACTGGACTTTCTACGCTGCCTTCGCATATGTATGGATAAATTTCTGCTATGAATCCTTTGGTCTTGTCTTGGGAGCCTATTCTTTGATATACCGGAGAATTAACCCAGTTTGGTCCTTGTTTCGCAAATTGCCTATTTAACCACATGCCGACCGGCGCACGACGATATACGTCGACAGAATGGCACGTACAGGCAGGAGGGCGTATATATACGTCCCTCCTTTCGCCTGTCCGTGCCATCGGGAGCGCGCCGGGAGCGGCGCGCTCCCGCGCCGGTCGGGACCCCCGTGAGTCCGGCCCCGGTCCCCGCGGACTCGATCGCCGCGGGGACTCCCGCGATCGTCTCACGGAGCGGCTGAACGGGGAGATGCCGAGATAAACAGCATCTCCCTGTTCTGCCTAGCAACTAGTGACGCCGATCTCTGCTCCCTGTGATTGGAGCAGAGATCAGCATTCACTAGCTGACAGCCACGCCCCCCCACAGTAAAAAACACACCCCTAGGCCTACTTAACCCCTACACTGCCACCTTGTGGTTAACCCCTAAACTGCTAGTGTCATTTATACAGAAATCAATGCATTTAAATGCATTAATTGCTGTAAAAATGACAATGGTCCCAAAAATGTGTCAAAAATGTCCGATGTGTCCGCCATAATGTCGCAGTCACAAAAAAAATCGCAGATCTCCGCCATTAATAATAAAAAAAAAATTATTAATAAAAATGCTATAAAACTATCCCCTATCTTGTAAACGCTATAACTTCTGCGCAAACCGATCAATAATCGCTTATTGCGATTTTTTTTACCAAAAATATGTAGAAGAATACGTATCGGCCTAAACTGAGGAAAAAAATGTTTTTTTATATATTTTTTGGGGATATTTATTATAGCAAAAAATAAAAAATAATGCATTTTTTTCAAATTGTCGCTCTATTTTTGTTTATAGCGCAAAAAATAAAAACCGCAGGGGCGATCAAATACCACCAAAAGAAAGCTCTATTTGTGGGAAAAAAAGGACGTCAATTTTGTTTGGGAGCCACGTTGCACGACCGCGCAATTGTCAGTTAAAGCGACGCAGTGCCGAATCGCAAAAAGGGGCCTGGTCCTTTGGCTGCAAATTGGTCCGGTCTGAAAGTGGTTAAAGCGTGTCTGATTTGTAGATATTTATAAAATGAGTGTTTCGGTAGGTCATAGTCTGTTCTTAGTGCGGTGAATGTCTTTAGTATCTTTCCCTCATATAGCTGAGCTAACTTAACTATCCCCTTTATCTCCCACTCTTTAATCTTTCCTATCTTCTCCACTTCCTGCAGGTTCTTGTTATTCCAGAGGGGGGTGTGTTTTGTCATGCCCTCCAGCCCTTTTACTGCTTTTAGTGCCTTCCAGACTTTTAACCCAAGCCTCACCGTGGGGGTTCTATAACAAAATGAGTTTGCCTCAAGAGCTTCTATTATTGATCTGTGCGGGGTACCTGCAATCATTAGATCCAAGTTAAGACTTGGTGGGACATTTTTACATTTGAGCACTATGAGAGGGAAAATTTGACTTTTAGAAGCCTGAGATGGGAGGTTTCCCCACAGGATGGTCTCACTGACCAAAAATATATGGATGAGTGGTTGGAATTTTTCAACAGAAGAGGTAGAGAACTACAAGCTCTGGTTCTAAAAAGAAAACACATTAAATTAAGTATTGTAAATCAAAAAATAAAAGATATACAAGCCTTATTAGAACCTTTGAAGGATTCCAACCAAGTTTTAGAATTTAACACCAACATGAAGAGAAAATTGGAAAAAATTGACCGTGAAACACAAAAGAAAAAAGTCAAAAAATATACCAGAGATGCAAATGACTTCCAGACAAATAATATATATGTCTGGCAGTCCCTCATTGCTGAGAAAGAAGAATGCTCTCAGACATGCGAACAGACATCATCTGCAATGGAGAAAGAAGAAAAGAGCGCAAATAACCCTAAGAAAATGACACACAAAAAGGCTCCCTATGAGAAGGAGAAAACCAATAATGGCACGGGGCGGAAAACCCAGTCCGCAACGAATAGGACTGAACCTCCTTTACAACCCCCGTACCAGACGAGAACCTACACACAAGATAGAGGCGGTGGACATTTCCCCCACTATCCAGAACCCCGCACTCCTCGAGGGGATTCCCCATACCAGCACCAGTCGCCAAGAATGAATAGAGGGAATGGACAATATGGAAACAACCACTATCCCCTATATGAACACACACATTGGCACCGCCACCCTCCACCACCCCCAAACCAATATTGGGACCAAAGAGGAGAAATACCCATGCACAACAGATACCAAGCACTGGCGGAAGACCACTACTACGGTAACCCATATCATCAACAACCACCCCCCCCTTTTTTAGGTCAACGGGGGAGGGGTGGGAGAGGAGGAGGGACACCGAGGAAGAATGCCCAGCCGAACAAGGGTGGAGAGAGAAATCAACCCCCATATTATCAGAACAAAGACAAAACGGCGCCCCAAAGAGAAGAAGGGGGTGCCGATCGGGACGCAGGGCACAATCCAAAAAAGCGAATGCGGGACAACTGAACAGTGGAATATACAACCTAAGTAAAATTGAGCTAAACCAAAAGGAACTAAATATACTAAATCTTGGACTAAAATGTGCCCCCAAAAAGAAGTTTAACAAGTTCGATGTGTTCATTGACACACATAAATTTATTAGAACACTTAATTTAAAGAAATATTTTTTAAGTGCTCCCACAAATTTTAAGCCAGCAGTCTCTTACACGGTGGAGAAGGTCGACAGTGGTCTAAGAAACAAGTCAATCTTCAACCCCCAAATCCCAAGCAATCACTTCATTGAGGTGTTTAAGAATTTGGTTTTAAAGGATCTGGAAGAATTAACTCCAAAAAAACATATTAACCCAGATTACATTAGAGAAGGCATTCGTTCATTAGAGGAACAAAAAGAGATCATCATACGCCCAGCGGATAAGGGTGGGGGTGTTGTGATAATGGATAAAACCTTCTACACTAACCAACTCAATGAACTTTTAGCAGATGCCCATACATATAAAAAGCTTCAAGTAAACCCGACTGAACCGTATAGGAACCAGTTGGACCTACTGATTGAATGGGGATACCATACCAAGGCACTAAACCTTAAGGAGAAACGATACTTGGTCCCCAGTGCGTGCAGAATACCAATTATCTATACGCTTCCGAAAGTCCACAAAAATGCCGAAATCCCCCCCGCCCGACCCATCGTTAATGGTATTGGGTCGGTCACTGCGAGACTCGGCGAATACTTAGACAAGTTTTTACAAGCCAGCGTCACTAACACAAGAGCATACTTGAAAGATACATCGGATTTGTTGATGCTACTTGATTCGATCCAAATTAGCACCACAAATCACACCTTTTTAGTTACAGCCGATGTTTGTTCTTTATATACCATAATCCAACATGAAGACGCGGCCTTGTCATTGAACTGGGCACTCAGCAAAAGAGACGACATATCGGACTCCCAGAAGAGATTCATAGGACAAGCTTTGGAATATTGTATGACGCACAACTACTTCTGGTGGGACGATCAATTCTTCTCCCAGAAGGTTGGCGTGGCTATGGGAGCAAAATATGCTCCCAGCCTCGCCAACCTATTCATGGCAGAGTGGGAGGATAGGTTCATTTTTAGCAAAAATCTCCCGCAACTGAAATTTTATAGGAGATTTATTGATGACCTCCTACTGATCTGGGAGGGCTCCAGGGAATCGGTTATAGAGTTCCTCGAGGTACTGAATGTGAATAATAACAACATCAAACTTGAGTATCAAGTAAGTGATACATCCATTAACTTTTTAGATGTAACCATAGAGAAGGAGGGGGCTAAATTATGCACTAAAGCATATTTTAAACCGACCGATCGGAACAGCTATTTGCCTATCCATAGCGGACACCACCCAGCCTGGATTAAAAACATCCCCAAGGGACAAATGTTGAGGATTCGACGGAACTGCACCAAAACGGAAGACTACTATGAGCAATCACTGATTTTAAAGAATAAGTTCACCCAAAAGGGCTATACTGAGAAATCTTTAGATAAAATCATTGATGATGTCGCTCTAATTCCAAGAGAGATGTGCTTGAGGAAGAAAGACAAACAAGAAAAGGAACAACAACAAGTGAATTTTATTTCAGATTTCCATTGTCAGTACAAAGAAGTACAAAACATCTATGAGAGACACTGGCACATTTTATGTAGGGACAGACATTTGGGAGCCATTTTAAATCATCGACCAAGATTCATCTATAGAAGAGCTCCAAACTTTGGAGATAGAATAGTCAAAAAACTTATAGATCCACCAAACCGCCAGGTCCTGAGGATAAATTTAAAAGGATTTTACGCTTGCAGGAAATGCATTTGCTGCAGGACTACGAGTGTCAATAATAGGGGTAAAACAGAAATCACAAACAGAGATGGTGAGGTTTTCCAAATAGAAGAATTTATCACCTGCAACACAACTCATGTTGTGTATCTTATGTGGTGCCCATGCGGGTTACTCTACGTAGGCAGAACAAAAAGACTACTGAGAATCCGGATTTCGGAGCACTTGGCCAATATAAGGAAAGGTTTCCAGTATCATAGCGTTTCATTACACTTTAAAGAAAAACACGATCGGGATCCAACACTTCTACAGTTCTGCGGAATAGACACCATTCACCCCTCTTGGAGAGGTTCAAACAGGGTCAGAGACCTCAGTCAAAGGGAAACCCGCTGGATCTTTTTATTAAAAAGTTTAACGCCACGGGGACTGAACGTAGAATTGGACCTAAACTGCTTCATTAATAATTTTTAATTTTTAATCCATGCACTACAGTAGAAACCGCAGAGTGATGAAAACACTCATCAACTAAATCTGTATTGAATAGTCAGCCTTCTCCGAACTCCAATCTTAATTATTTTGGATTATATAAAAAAGTGTTTAGAAAACACCTCTCAGGTAATACACACACCCGATAGCTTAAAGGGGTTTGTGACAACCACACAATGTGTTGAACACGGACAATTTTCCATAATAAATATCACTCACCCACTTTTTCATTGAAAAACGCATGTGCATGCATGCAGCTTTTAATGAGAATAGTTTTAATATTTTAAGATTTTCATTATTCTTACATGTATATTTATACACATATATATAGGTTTGTTTTTAAAGATATTTTAAATATTCTTATAATATGCTCAACACTACTTATTTTATTTTAATAGTGTGATCAAATATCAAATTTCTCAGATTCTTTTGTGCAATTTTCTCACCAATTCCCGTTGGATGCAGTGCCTGTCATTCACTCATGATACAGCTCTCTGCACCTCTAAACTTAGGGAATTAGTGCTCAAATTGCGATGGTTTAATACATTTATATTTTTGTGTAGTCATGGAGTCAAGATTACACACCTTTTTTAATATGCACTAATGTTACAGCTTTGCCAAAGATGTGCCTTCCATGTAATGTGTCATCCCATCTCAACCGCAGGGACCCATTTCCGGTACTTCTATATAGGCTGAGGGGACACCTAGAGCGCGCCGCTGAACCGCCGCTCTAACCCTATTGCGCAGGTGCGGGCCGCATCTCATCATAGGGTGAAGGCTCGCCTGGGTAGTGTGCTGTTGGATGCGCGCGCACCTCCTGATACAACGCGCACGGAGCCAGTGCGCACGCGCGCGGCAGTCTGCATTCTCAGCTGATGGATGAATATCCACGGCTGGAGAAGCCCAGTGCGCGCGCAGTGACCAGGACATTACGCGCGCGCACATACAGTACACTAATGTCCATCCCTCACTGAGCTATAACTACTGCGCAACCGCAGATGCAGCGGCCCTCACAGCCATAAGAAGAGATACTCATCCACAGCTGTTGTGTGATGCGCGCGCAATGTTTGTGATGACAGGCGCGCGCACACAATAAATCAGCCAATACAGAGCCAATGGATGCACAGCGACACAATGTGCTGAACACGGACAATTTTCCATAATAAATATCACTCACCCATTTTTTCATTGAAAAACGCATGTGCATGCATGCAGCTTTTAATGAGAATAGTTTTAATATTTTAAGATATATATAGGCAGCGATCGAAATGGAACACATATACAGCATAATAGCGAGTCTCCATAGCACTATACCGTTGTGAAGCCAGGACTCCCAGTAAACATCCACCCTGACATCTTTAAGGTAATATAGTGACAATCATCCCTAATATCTACACATACACTCTCTGCACATCAAGGAACACCAGTGTGCATATTAGAGTAGGCATTTGAGATGGATTTTAGGAAAAAACTACCCGTACAAATATAGCATGAAGTTGTCAGTATTATTATTATTTTCATATTATGACACTATTGCCAGTCACACCACCAATGATCTTTCTCGCAAGCCGGGATAGGGGAATGTATACGGTCATGTGTATCAGCCCACATCTGATTGCACACAACATGTCACATGATTTGTCACATGATTGGGTCACCACCCATGTGACTAGCTCCCCTATCACTATAAATTAGTTTGAGATGGGCTGTGTAGCCATACCCATGAATAAGTCCAAGCGACGAAACATGTCGGGAATGAGGCTACAGAGCAAAAAGTAAAGATTGTATTTATTTATTTATATATTACGCCACTGTGGACTATAACTATACCACCACCAGGGTCTTCCTCTTGGTCCGCCGAGACCGCAGTATATATATATACTTTATATTTTTATACATCAGCGTTGTTTGGCTTGCCGTGGTTTTGGATTTGAGGCTTGATTTTAACCTTTGAAATGTGAGTTTGACCATTGGAGTGTTTTTACGTGAATAAATTTTATCATACGCTTTTACACTATGTGGAGTGTTTTACTCATTGTTTTACATATGGAATCGCATTGAGAGTTAAACGGATCAAACAAGCCATCCTTCATTAACCCCTGGAGTGGGTAAAAAACGCATCTGCCAAACACGAGAGTGTGAGGCCTAGTGAGCTGGTGAGTGGGCCTTTCAGAGGGAGTGTGATCACGTGGTGTGGTGGTAGATTCAAGTCAGTCAGAAGACTCCACTTTGAAACTGTGACTGAAGACACTTGGAAAATCACTTACCTATTTATTTATTCACAATCTGGACTTTATATATTTATGAACTTTTTCACTTGTCACTAAGAGAAATAGACACACCGCTGCTATTAAGTTATACGTTGAGTCAATTATACACTACTATTTTTGTACTTTGATATTTATATAGCACTGTTTATATATTTGCACAGTATTTATTTGCATAGTATTTACTCAGCATTTTATATTATATTTTTCATTGTTTATATTAGCGCTACTGATTCACCTTATCTATGTTGCATTTTTAAGTTGAATTGCAGATTCCACATGATTAGATCCTTATTGCCTCCTCCAACCCCCCCTATATGTTGCAGTTGGGCGGCTAGGAAGTAGCTTCGTGGATGCGGCACTGCCATCCCGCCCTTTCTTGTTCCTAGTTGTAATATTTGTAATCCTATCCTAGGCTGGCCTCCTTTCCATATAAGTTCTCTAAACAACGTGTCGATTTTCCTGAACCATTTTTTATCTATCCATGTCGGGCAGTTGTGCATCAGATATAAAAGCTGTGGCTGCCACAGCATCTTAATCAAATTACATCTCCCCACCACCGATAGTGGGAGACGTCTCCAGATTGCGATTTTGGATTTAAATTTAGCTAATAATGGTACTATGTTATCATTGATGTAATTATTAGGATTCTTCTTTATATTTATACCTAAATATTTAATTTGTTCGACCACTTCTAGCTGTAGGCTATCCGGTATCCTCTGGTTCCCTAGGGGGTCTATAGGCATTAGTGCAGATTTTTCCCAGTTTATGGTCAGCCCTGAAATTTTCCCGAAATCTATGAGGATGTTCATCACCTGCCTGGGGGATTGCTCCACGTCCCCCAGGAAGAGGAGGACATCATCCGCATATAATGCGATTCTCTCTTCTCCCCCCTCTCTTCGGAACCCCTGTATGTTCGTATCTGATCTAATTACACTGGCCAGCGGCTCCATTGCTAGAGCAAAAAGCAGGGGGGACAACGGGCACCCCTGTCTTGTCCCCCTCTCTAATTGAATTTTGTCGGAGAAATCATTATTAACCCTGATTTTAGCGCTGGGACCCGTATACAAGGTTTTAATCCATTCAATAAATGAGGGGCCAAATCCAAATTCCCTTAAAACACGCCATAGGTATCCCCATTCTAGACTATCAAAAGCTTTGACCACGTCTAGGGCCATAACCACCCTTGTCCCTGTATCCTCTGTTGGTATCTGCATATTGAGATACAGCCTCCTAATATTTATGCTGGTGGATCTGCAGGGGATAAATCCCGTTTGGTCCGGGTGTATAAGTCTAGTAATGATTTTATTTAGTCTAATTGCCATTACTTTCGCTAGTATTTTAGCATCCGCACAGAGCAATGAAATAGGTCTGTAAGACTTAGTCTCTAACGGGTCCTTCCCCTCCTTATGTAGAACTATTATTGTTGCTTCCGTCATAGACGTTGGCAACTTCCCCTCCTCCTTCACCCAGTTAAATACCTTAAAGCGGTTCTGCACTCATTTCATTTAGTAAATCTCTTTGCCTTCCAAATCAGGCAAAGAGTACTAAATGTTTTTTTTTTTTTTTTTTTTTACTTACCTTGTAATTGAAGACTTCCGGTCTTCTCCCTCTGCGGCGGCGGGCGGGGTCTTGCGTCGATCGTCGTCACGCCGCACTGTCTCCTGGGATCTGGTGTCATTGATCCCAGGAGCCAGTGCGGGCATCTTCCGAAATCTCGCGAGATTTCGGCCACATCTTCCGAAATCTCCCGAGATTTCGGCCGCATCTGCCGAAATCTCGTGAGATCTCGGCAGATGAGCCGTTACTGCGCACGCGCGAGTAACGGCAGTGCATGCTGGGCCATCTAAAGTCCCTGTGGGTGTTTCACATGCCCACAGGCAAGATGGCCCCCAGCACTAAAGAAGAAGACGAGGAACTTCATCGGACGAAAACCGGCGGCGATCGAGATGGAAGATGGAACAGGTGAGTCCCCTAATAAAGGTAAGCACACTTTATATTACATCCTAAAAAAAAAATTTTTTTTCAGAGTGCAGAACCGCTTTAAGAAGCTCTGGCAATAGTACTTTCCCATATTGTTTATAGGTTTCTACTGGGAGGCCGTCTGGTCCTGGTGATTTCTGATTGGCCATTTCTTTCACCGCCAGTTGGATTTCCTCCAACGTTAGTGGTGCCTCCATTATCTCTCTTTCTTCATCTGTGAGAACCGGGATATCGACGTTTCTGAAGAATATGTCCATTTCCCCTTCCTCCACCGTCCCACGCGATCTATACAGTTTATCATAATATAATCTAAAAGTTTCTGTAATTACTGACTTTTTGGATGAAATTTCACCTTTTTCAGTCTTGATCACAGGGACACTGGAGGGAGGAGAATTGGTTCTCACTAAATGTGCTAACATTTTCCCAACTTTTTCCCCCTCTCCGTAAGCTACCTGTTTCTGGAACAATCTCTTATTCTCTGATTTCTTAATAATTGTATCTTTGTATTCCTGTTGTTTAGTTAGCCATACGCTTTGTGTATCCGGTGTGGGGTTATTGACGTAATCTCCCTCTGCATCCATTACTTATCCTAGGGACTGTACTATGTCTGCAGTCTCTGACCATAATAATGTGATAATGACATTGTTGAAAAGGGGCGGTGCATGGTTGACCCTAAAATGATGCCCCCCCTGAAAAAAGTTCTGCGGATGCCCATGCCCACAGTACCTCTTCTTGGTCAAAACATGTCATGAAGACTCCAAAATGCATGGTGAATGTCATGACCCTGCCCTCTTAGGGGTCTTTACCAAGGCATCCTACAAGCATTTGCACTTGTGTTTAAAATGTACCTAATCCAATTAAAGTTTTTTTATTATTCTGTTTGTTAGTCTATATAGTGAGGTGTGAGCAAATGGGAAGGACCAATGAGTGCACTGGGAGATGGGAGCAGTTGACACTCCCACAACGTGTGGAATGCTAAAGACTGCTAGAGACTGAACGGCTCTATATATATATTAGAGCAACAGAGTCTCTTTATTATCTTTTATCATGGTTATGTTATTACAATTTCATATTATATTTTCAACATTCTTCAATAAGCTATATTATTTTATTTCAAGTTATTTTTTATTTATCTATTTTAGATTGGTTTTTAGTTTAGGATAATGTGCTGCATTCTTTGTGACACTAGTATATTTCTTTTATCACAATCTATACACTTCTGGTTAAAGTAATGCCGCGTACACACGAAGGGACTATCCCGCGGGATTATCCGCTGGACCAAAGTCGAGCGGATAATCCCCTCGTGTGTGGGCGCCGGCGGACTTTTTTTGGCCAAAGTACGGCGGACTAAAGTTTTAAGTTTTGTTTTAAAATTATCCGCTGGACTTGGCAGTCCAGCGGACAATCCGGCCGTGTGTAGTATGGTCCGGCGGACCAAAAAGGACGCATGCTCAGTAGCAAGTATTTTTCTAGTATTTTTTCGTTTTCTAGTCCCGTCGTACGTGCTGTACGTCATCGCGTGAACCGTCGGACTTTTTGCGTGATCGTGTGTGGTCAAGTCCGTTCGCTTTTTAGTCCAGCGGACCCAGCTGGAAAGTCCAGCGGATTGTCCGCTGGACTTAGGTCCGCCGGGAAAAGTCCCTTCGTGTGTACGCGGCATAAGACCTTAAACTGTGTTATACCATTTTATTCACTGTGATTGTCATCTCCGTAACACTTCTATAATTATTACTACAGTAGATGAAAGAATAAAATATAGTTTTAATCTTTAGAGCTGCTTTTATAACATAACATAAATGCCTGTATTGTGATGACAATGGAGAATATTGTGACACAAATAATATACAGTAATTGGTTTGCCTAAAGCAATTATGCCATTGCTCTTGTTCTATGTGACAAAATGATAAATGTTTATTATTATTATTATGCAGGCTTTATATAGCGACCAACAGTTTGTGTAGCGCTTTACAACATTAGGGCAGAGAGTACAGTTACAATACAATTCAATACAGGAGGAATCAGAGGGCCCTGCACGTTAGAGCTTACAATCTAAGAGATCAAGACAAAGAAGGGATCAACGGCAGAATAAATCCTTTTGAAAGATGAGTATTTTTTCAAACACGGGCACATTTGTTTTTTGCCAGCCACAAGTTGAAGCAGCACTGCCTCATTAAAGCATCCACTTCGAGAAGGAAAGGTTTTGGGGGTCAGGCCTGGGACCAGAAAGTAAAGCTTTGTTTGTGAAGGGCTTTAATAGAATATTCAGGCCAGCTTTTGGCTCCCTTCTGAGTAAGAGCCTTAATGTGGAATATTTGTGAATGCAGTTTTGATAATAATTGAAGCATCCCAAGAATCTCTGGGTGGCCAGAGCAGTGACGTAGCGTTGGAGGGGGTGGCCGGAGCTATTGCCCCGGCTGCAACATTTACTGGGGCAAAGACAGGGGCAGTGATTTTTACATCTTTCTCTGAATGTGCATTACGGACACACACTGTCTGTAAAATGCCAACCCAACAGTTGCTCTGCCTCCGCACTGGCTCCTCAGCCAATGAGAACAGCACTGTAACACGCCCTCTTGCTCAGCCCAGCACATTTGACTTTTAGAGGCAGAGGTGCTGGTGGGAGGAAGAGGAGAGGATAGAACCTGCAGTGCTGGGAATCTGAGGTGGACCTAATGTCCCTAAAAAATGTAAGTTGGATGCATGTAGTCAATAGCAAGGAATGTTAGGAGCATGAGACATGTAGCTATTGTCTCCCTCTGATGCTTAGGACAGGAAGAGAGAGTGGCTAAAGACAGAAGGAGCGGCTGTGGGAAGAAAAAGAAGAGCGTGTCTCATGTTCTGGAAGTGAATATGGAGATGACATCCCCTGACACAGAAAAGTCATGCATAGCTTACATTGCTTGTCATTCTGCAGCTGTGCTGCTCCTGTATCCTTTTAGCTGTCCCTGGCAATGGGATTTGCATTTCCTTGACTTTGTGCTGTGAGGAATGCATAGTGAAGAATCGAGAGTCTCAGAATTCCCTGTGAGAGTGATGTCTTCCAGGTGAAGGGTCTGTCTGTGTAGGGGGCCTGAGAATAAGACCTGCAGTGAACCTTGATGAGTTATGCTTGTTGGTGTTGGTATGTGAATTAAGGTGGCTCATGCTCCCTGGGCTGGGTGCAGGGGGGAGGGAGCCCTGCTTGTAGGGTCCATCAGTCAGCAGCAAAGCACAGAATTCAACTGAGCAGCTAAAATACAGCATAATAATTTTATCTGGTCACTAAACTGTGACTTGTGGATGTACAGAATTGTATACTTCATCTTCACTGTGATGTTTAGTCCTAGCACTATTCACAACCTGAGCCTTTGGCTGCCCGCAGATTCAGCTTCAACCAGTAATAAAAGGCTGCAGGCAGCTAATGAAAGCTTCAGGCTGTGAGTGGAGGTGGAGAAACCCTTTGCATTTCCACTGCCACATTTTAATACTGTACTAGTGGAAGTGACTCAGGGAGTGCTAAATGTCCACGGGTTAGGGGAAGCAAATTACTTGCCTTTCCCTGACAAGCCACGCTATGCCACTCGCCCTGAGGCTGGTTGGTGGGGGCTAATCCAATATTGCAGACGCATTTGAGGGGTCCAAACACAAACTGTATTTAGTGATGATCCTAAGATCATCTTCTTCAAAGATTCTTTTAGCCAGCTTTGCTTTATTGGATCAAAGCCCCTGGAGAACAGTATGGATGGTGTGACGATGGGACAAAACACCAGGAGAGAAACCAAACTTAGGGATGTTTCGAACACTCCCCCTCCCCAGTTTGGTTCGCACCAGAAAATGCGAACAGGCCAAAAAAATTGTGCAAACACGCAAACCCTATTAAAGTCTAGAACATGAACATGAAAAATCAAAAGTGCTAATTTTAAAGGCTTATATACAAGTTATTGCCGTAAAAAGTGTATGTGTATGGGGACCCAGGCACTGCCCCAGGGGACATGTATCAATGCAAAAAAAGTTTTTAAAACAACAGTTTTTTCAGGAGCAGTGATTTTAAGAATGCTTCAAGTGAAACAATGAAAATGAAATATAAAAAAACAGTGTTGATAGTTTCATAAACATTTATTTAGAAAATATATAAACAAAAAAATATTAATGTATAAAAACAAGGAATGTTTGAACATATCTATGAATTTATACACTGCTATACATATAAAAATATACAATACAGTTTATAATCTCTTGCTCCCGACGCGTTTCAGAGTGCTAAGTTGCCTCCTTCTTCAGGGTTATGTGAGAAGAAACCATATCTCTAAAATAGAGTAATAAATGGATAATCAAGTAATAATAACATTACATAGCATATAGCATTTTTGAAGTATAGTGTCGAAAAGAGAAAACAGTTACAGATATTGTAGCAGTGTAGTCAACATTCCAATAATTGTATCTTTAACCACTTCAGCCCCAGAAGAATTTACCCCCTTCCTGACCAGAGCACTTTTTGCGACTCTGCACTGTCGCTTTAACTGACAATTGCACAGTTGTGCGACGTGGCTCCCAAACAAAATTGACGTTTTTTTTTTTTTCCCCCACAAATAGAGCTTTCTTTTGGTGGTAATAGATCACCCCTGCGGTTTTTATTTTTTTGCGCTATAAACAAAAAAAAGAGCGACAATTTTGAAAAAAACACATTATTTTTTACATTTTGCTATAATAAATATCCCCTAAAAATATATAAAAAAAAATATTTTTTCCCTCAGTTTAGGCCAATACGTATTCTTCTACATATGTTTGGTAAAAAAAATTGCAATAAGAGATTATTGATTGGTTTGCACAAAAGTTATAGTGTTTACAAAATAGGGGATAGTTTTTATGGCATTTTTCTTAATAATTTTTTTTTTTTACTAGTAATGGCGGCGATCTGCAATTTTTTATTGGGACTGCGACATTATGGGGGGACACATCGGACATTTTTGACACATTTTTGCTATACAAATTCACTGATTCCTGTGTAAATGACACTGGCAGTGAAGGGGTTAACCACTAGGTGGCAGTGTAGGGGTTAAGTGTGTTCCGGGGCGTGTTTCTAACTGTGGGGGGGGGCGTGGCTGTGTGTGACATGTCACAGATCTCTGCTCCCGATCACAGGGGGCCGAATGTATGCAGCCTTGTTCTCCTCCCATCCCCTTATGATCAGCTGTGTCAACAACAGCTGATTGGCGAGGGAGGACAATTTATACCCACCTGTGGCGGCTCGTTCTCACATCCCCTTCATTGCATTGCTGGATGTGGAGGTGAGCGGTCACATATAAAAAAACATCTGCTGTAAAGCAATGTCTTTTTTTCTCTCCTAACTTTCCCAATAGTTTGGGCCTTTTCTTCAACAAAGATCTATGCTGTATAAACCTTAGTGTGTTTTAACACCATTAAATTACTATGGATATAGGAGCTACCTCTTTCTAAATATGATAGTCCATATACATTATCTTTTCCATATAATAGTATATAAAAATGAACCTCCCACTGAGTTTTTAGTGTTATTTATCCAATGTTTGAGGTATAGTCATACTTAATATATGTACTTCTCCTATTCCATGATAACACTGTTAGCACATGAGCCGTAGGATAATATCCATACTTATTATCGTTATATAATTACCTTTTTTCAGAGCCCTGGTTCTATGCTTCTCTTTTCATCTGCTCTGTGCAAGAACAACTTATATATGTATTAAAATCCCTTTTAACTCTAACTTTACATATAATAGATATCATAAATATTTGCTTTCATAGACTTTTTGTCTACATTTTACAGGGCTTCTCACTTAAGCAATGTCTTTTGTCTGCTGCATAGTATTGTTTGCCCCCAAACACCCCTAAAATATGCACAAATGTTTGCTGTGTGGTTTACTTCATGTAGAGCCCCCCTTTTTTTTTTTTTTTTCTTTTGGTGGGGGGGGGGGCAAACTCATTAGGAACCCCCTCCCCAACAGCTCTGTCAGATGGTACCAATCCTTTATCTGCTGGCTTTCCCAAGGTCCATACACACTATATACCTACCTCTTTATAGTGCGCATCTTTAGGGATGAATTCAGCAAAGCATGTAGTGCAAGGGACTGCCTCCATACATTCCATTTCCTATTTTTTTGTCTTCTTTCCCTACTATTAGCTTGCTTGGTAATTTAATAATGTCACACTGTGCCTGCCTTTTTTGGGGGGGGGGGGGAAATGTTATTTGATCTTTCCTGTGGCCTGCCAATAGTGTTAAGTACAGAGGGTCTGGCCAAACTAGGCCACATTATTGAGCCATTTGCCAATCAATGAAGTGCAGAGGGTTACCTGTCCACCACCCCCCCCCCCAAAACCCTAGTTATTGCCAATGTCCCATCAGAAGTGGGGGGATTGATGGGGGGGTGAGTAATCTGTGAAGGGGAGCCTCTACTTTTCTGTGTAAATACTTTCCAGCCTCCAATTTTATACAATGCTCTTGTTCCAAGATGTTGATTGTCTAATCTGCTTGCAATGTTTAGGTGCAAAGTGACTAATTTTTTTTTCTTGTTTCACTCCACAGTTCCCTTCCACGCCACAGGAATGGCAGACTGTGGCCTCCCACTTTGCCAGCCGTTGGGACTTTCCTAACTGCGGAGGGGCAATTGATGGGAAACACGTCCGCATCGTCCCACCGCCCAACTCGGGGTCCTACTATTATAATTATAAAGGGTTTAATAGTGTAGTGATGTTGGCGGTGGTGTCGGCAACATACAGTTTATGTATGTGGACGTGGGGGATGAACGGCCGGATATCGGATGGTGGGGCCATTACGCACACGGAGTTCTACTGGCGTCTCCAAAGTGGCAGTCTGTGCTTGCCACCTCCAGAGGAGAATGCCGAAGGACTCCCCTTCGTCTTTGTCGCAGATGAAGCGTTTGCGCTGACTCCCCATGTGATGAGGCCGTTCCCGATGAGGACCCTCACCCGGACCAGAGGGTCTTCAACTACAGGCTGTCCAGAGCCAGAAGAGTGGTGGAGAACGCTTTTGGCATCCTGGCCAGCCGCTTCCGCCTGTTCCTGACGGCATTTAACTTGGCGGAATACAAACTGAACCACATAGTTCTTGCCTGTTGCATATTGCACAACTTCCTCAAAAGACATAACAGGAACTATGTGGTGCCCGTTGGCCCAGATGTGGAGGGCCCTCCAAATGCGGACCTCACAGCCCTTCGAGTGGCACGTCCAGGCTTGCCCCCTCTCAATGCCCGCGTGGTCCGGGACCAATATATGGAATACTTTGTGGGTAGGGGGGCCATTGCTCTGCCTGACGATGTGTGAGAGGCATTTTTTAATAAATCTGATATTTTAACCAACCTCTGATTTCTTGTCATTTCAGTCTTCTTTTTAGCTTATTTTACTTTGTCATTTTTTCCCTTTGCCTTCGACAGTGGTAATGCACTTTCTGGGCAAAAGGAGGTAACAGTCTCTTCTTCCCCAAAAGATTATTCTCATGTGTGTTTGCTACCTAATCTTTGGTCTAGAGAAGGTTTGTCCTGCATAACTGACACCCAAAATACTCCTTTTCAGCACCAGGTCTGACATGTGTGTATTCTCCAAATGCTGTGCTCCGTGTTTTCGTCCAAAGCACTGTGGGTGTCATTTACATAAGTCAAATCCGCTATGCTCTACAAGTGCATTGAAAAAGTTCCCTGGGAAAGGAAATTGCAGTGCAAAGTGGATTTGCCTTTAGTAAATAACACCCATTGCCCCCATATCCTTTACATTTTACATACATAATGCATTGTTTTATTTAAATAAGGAAGCCACACATTTTGAAAATTAAAAAAGTTTACTTGGAAAACATTCACAAGTGCGTTTACAATCTTCACGCCAAAACTGACAACATCTTGGTTATTTACAACATTATTTACAAAGATTACGCAATTTGTAAAACCAGGCATGGAGCTAAGCAGAACCTATGAAGTAGGAAAGTTCAACTTTGTAAAGTGAAGACAAGATCAGACATGACTATATGTTCAAAGTGTGTTTGATCTTGCCTTCATCACATGGGGGGGGCACCCCCGAAAAGTGGAAATTTGGAACATGCACACAATTTGGTTCTGAAAATGGTCATTAGATGGTAAAACACATGCCTAGAAGCTTCAAAAGTGCCATTTTCCATCATGGGGATGAATGGACGTTTTTTGGGGGTGCAACCCCTTCACCACAACCACTTTCGTAGTTCGTAAAGTGTTTGCACCCCAAAAAAACGTTGCCATTCATCCACCATGATGGGAGCTAGCACATGTGGACACAATGTGTGCATGTTCCAAATTTCACACAGTTTTTAAGTTGCAAATGTGTTCAGAAGCTGGCACAAATGTGTGTAAATTACTTGGTGCTTTTTCATATTTTTCCTAAAACATCAATGATGTTCTTCAATTTTTGTTGAACATCATTGATGTTTTGCTTTATGTAATCTAGATCTCGATTGCAGACCATTATCTCTCCGATGAGTACGTGGGCACTCTCTGTGGTAAAGTGCGATTTTTCTTCCACAACATCCACGTCACCTAAAAACCACAAACAAAAAAAATGGGGTGTTGGAAATGAGGCAGCCATACATGGATTAGCTTACCAGTAGCTGTGTTCTCCCACACTCACCTGTTGTGGTGACAATTTCTCCAAGTTCGATGATCTCTCCTTCCTCCTCCTCTGCTTCTGCTCTTTCCCCTTTTTTGGGAGGTGTTGGTTTGGGGGTTTCCTCAGACGGCCCAAGTTTTCGCTCCCCTATGAGAATGTCCAAAAGGAAGATTTAGCAACACAAACTATTGAGGGCAGAAATAGGAAATGACAAACATTGCTTGAAAGTGACGGACACTATTTTAGTTTGGCCAGTTACAAATGTCAACTGAATGTAGTCACTTTGTAAAGGTGCTAAACTGACTAGCTTTTTGGTAGAAGTTTGTGTGATGGAGACCCCCCTCTAGTATCCACTGGAGCACATGTGTGGAAAAGGCTAATAAAAAGGGGGTTTGGGTGTCCCAGCACTAGTGCTCTCGAGTCCAGATGGGTAAACACCTACTGGGTGACCTCTCCTTTACATTGAATAAATTGCCTTTACATTCTGGATGACATTTCTAGGGAGAACAAACTTCCTTTCCCCCAAAAAAACACCAAACATCGTATTATAAGTGGCCGCACGATCGAGGTTGCGTACGATCGAATGGACACACACACGACCATGACAGTGGCAGAAAGATCGAGGCTGAGTACGATCGAATGCACAGACGAACATGAAAGTGGCCATTTTGGAATGTACAACTTTGTAAAAATCAAACCACATGGAGCAGTATGCAAGCAAGAAATCAAACACAAAACACAACTACTTACTTTTTTGAAGAATTCTCTTGATCTTTCTGTACTGATCGGCCTCCCTCAGTTTCAGGTCTGACCAGCGTTTCCTCAGTTGCTCCTTGGATCGTTGTACCCCAAAATGATTGTACAGCCTCCTCACAACTTTAGACATGATCTTGGCCTTGCGGACATTGGGGTTGAGGTAAGGCCCATACTTCCCATCATAGTCGCTCCTCTTTAATATGTCCACCATCTCCAACATTTCTCCAAATGACATATTGGAGGCCTTGAATTTCAGGCTCCGGGATCGGGACGTTTCTGCCTCCGGCCTTTCCTCGTCCTCCTCCTCGTTGGGGGGATATTTGGGGCGCACCTGCTGTGTCCCCGCCATGTGCTCTCCCCACTGCGCCGTAAAGAGAAGGGGTGGGGAATAGACGAGAAAGATCGTCAGGGGCGGGCGGAGTTTGACGCATGCGCACTGTATATAAAACGTCACACGCCTGTGTCGTAGCCACGATCTGGGAGACGAGGGGAGAGAAAGCTCACGCACGAGACGATCGCTACAAACGAAGGTACAATTTGACGTTGGTACATAACTAGCCTAGACTGATTAGAACTTGAGGCTTCTTTATGGAGAAGATTAGGAGTGTTTAGGCTGACATTATTTATATTGTTTTGTGTGGCGTTGTGTCTTGCAGAGGTGATGGAGGCGTTCTACAACGTGAGCTTTCTCCCACACTTCATTGATAAATACCGGCAATTCCCCCTCTTATGGCAGGCAAAACACAGGGATTATAGCAACAGACCAAAGAGGTACGCAGCCCTGCTGAAACTGGTGGCATTTGTAAAGCCTACCCTGCCCATGGCAACCGTCGCAAACTTAAAAGTGAAGATAAACAACATGAAGACTACCTATTTCCGGGAGCGCAATAAGGTCCTGAAGTCACAAGCATCTGGAGCTGCAGCAGCTGATGTCCATGTCCCCACGCTCTGGTACTATGACAGGCTCCACTTTCTCAAAGACCAGGCTACTGTCAGGAAGTCACTCTCGACTCTTCCTTGCACGCGTCCTTCCACGCACGCCACCCCTGATGAGGCTTCCGAGGACCAACCTGGGCCTTCCAGTCAGGAATATGTGCAGGTGCCCAGCTTGTTCCAGGTATAGTAGTTTTGGAACCAGTTTGTTGAATAATGAATGATGTTCAGTTAATTCAGGATCCCCAATTGCTTATTTCCTAACGTGATTGACATATCAACAGACAGTGGTGTGGGAGACATTTTTGGGAAGAATCTAAACTGCAGGGCTGAGAATTGTATGGTTTTGTATTTGAAAACATTTTGCAACAGTCACTAGATGAGAATTGTGTGTGTTTGATGAACAAATAACTGAAACTATGTCCCTTTTTCAGACACAGGAAGACCTCAGCCAGGAGGTGGCTGTGGAAGGTGGCAGTCAGGAGGAGGCAGGGGGTAGTGGCAGCCAAGAGGGGGGTAGGCGTAGGAGCCTGACTGTCTCCCAAGTCTCTCCCCTCCGCCTTCCCTACAGAAGGGCGAAAAACATGGGGGAGGTGGGAGAGTCAGCGCTCCAGCTGATAAAAGATGCCTCAGCCTCCCTCTATGCCACACCCACCTACGAGGAGGCCTTTGCCTCCTTGGTTACAAGTAAATTTACGGGTATGGAGGCGGGGCAACGCAGCATGTGTGAGGAGGTCATCCTCAAAATCCTAAATGAGGGCATGGCTGGGGAGATGACTCCCCTCACACATGTTTGCGAGAGTGACCTTGCTCCGCCTCCTCCTCCTCCTTCTGCCACCCCACCAGCACCAGCACCACGGCGTGGAAGGAAGCGTACAAGGAAGACAAGAGAGTGACAACCTGGACTCAGTCTGGTCTGAGAGAAGATGGAGCCTCTCGTAGTACCAGAGCCTGGGGACCTAGATGGCATCTGCTGAAGTTCCGGATGTTTTGGACTTCAGGACCAGATTGCGCTCCCTTATTATTTAGATAGGTAGTCTTCATGCCCCCAATTGTTTAAGTCTGTAAAATGATGGTTGCCATGGGTGTCCAAGGCTTTGCAAATTCCCCAAGTTTCACCATGGCTGCGTTCCTCTTTGGTCTGTTGCTGAGACCTAAATAAAGGTTTTTTTGCTTTGAAATAATCATTGACTATTGTGTTTTACTTTTCTACAATGACAGTTTTTTCTTTGAGTAGGCAGGTACATTTCACTAATCCTAGAATTAACAAGGGGCACCAACAACCAACAAACTCCTAGTAAATGTAAGCAAGAAATACAAATGTTAATAATGTGGTTTTGCTAAGTTGAGACATACAAACCCCCTCCAAAAAAAAAAAAATCCTTCAAATATGTATTCCCCCACAAAAAAAAAAATCTGGTTAAAAAAATAAGAAAGATTGTATTACGATCTGAGTAAAAATAAACATGTAGTGTATAAATGCTGCAAAGTAATAAAGAAGTAAGTTTGTGAGAAGTGCGGGTGAATAGGAGCAGCTAAAAGATGTCATTCTTGTTGCATTTTAAAGAAAAAGAGAATGCGCTGCATTAAAGACATTTTAACATTGCAGCGTGACGAATGTGCTGTGTCGATTAGGAAAGGTAGTTTTACCTGACCGAGCGCTTCCGTCACAGAATTTCTTCTGAGCATGCGTAGCACTTTGTCCGTCGGACAAGCGTACACACGCTCGGATTTGGTGTGATCGGACCGGGTTGACGGCAAATCTTTCCAGCAGGAGATAAGACTTTGTCCGACGGACAAACCGACGAACACTGTCCGATGGTGCATACACACGGTCTGATTTTTCAACAACCTTGTCCGATCGGACCAAATTGATGAAAAAGTCCGACCGTGTGTATGGGGCTTTATTTGTCAGGAAGCACTAGAAATATGCCGTATACACACAAACACACTTCATTGATTTGACTTTGACCAAGACCGTAAAGCACAGCTTTGGGCTGCTGTAAAATTCAACCATGCATTGCCCACCATGCCTTCCCAGCCACAGTATATGGGTTAAATGTCTGTTTGTCTTGGGGATAGAAATAGGTAGTAATGCTTACCATAGTCTTCAATCCATACTGTACAGCTGGTTTCGTAAAGCACATTCTTTCCTCTGCTAGGCTGTCACAGGCTGTCTGACATCAACACCAGCAGTCCTGTATTGTATATAATAAGAGCAAAGGCCTGTCAACATTTTGGGAGCATTGGAGAATGGAAAATAGTGTTGTCTGCAGGCATAACAAGGAATTAAAGTGTAAGTAAACCCTCCTATCGTTTTCAGCCAAGGAAGCTGCCATCTTTGCCTCTGTTTAATCTACAACTGCCATGATGCTCCACATGTGATCAGTTATGACACCAGCCATTGGATGGTTTGACAGTGTGGTTGAGAGCACAACCAATGGGAGTGTTACATTTCTGGCACGTGCCGGATATGAAGCTGTTTTATGGATTGGTTTACTTCCGCTTTAAGTAAGCATTTGTATTTATTCCTATCAGTGCTTGATTAAACTCTTTGGCAGCCCCAAGGGCTAGGCAGTTGAAACCTTGGGACCCACCTTGCAGGTTTCTGGAGGTTTTTCTGCGTGCGCTCTTGTGGATAACATTGATCTAAATAGTGTGCACGTCAGCCACTAGATCAGTGGTCTCAAACTGGCTGCCCTCCAGCTGTTGCGAAAACTACAAGTCCCATCATGCCACTGCCTGTAGGAGTCATGCTTATAACTGTCAGCCTTACAATGCCTTATGGAACTTGTAGTTTTGCAACAGCTAGAGGGACGCCAGTTTGAGACTCCTGCACTAGATGGAGATGACCATCACTACTGTACATACATTACTTGTACGTATTGCACCAAACTTTTTTACAAAGTGACAGCTGAATAAAGATGAGCTCTTAAGAGACAAACTGTAATGTGAACCTGATGTCTATGGTTTAAGTAATTCAAGTTGTTAATGGGTACATTACAATAATACAGTATTTTATCTATAGAGTCTTTCATGTGAAGTTTTGTTTCTTTAAGTCGATTCATTTTTTCTATCTTTTGCAAAACAATTTAAGTTTAATTGTCATTTTCTTTCAAGATCAAATACATATTATTTTAATCCAGTGTTGAAAAAACCCTTAAACGGCATTGGGCCTATAGGCTGGTGCTTACGCTGCCTATTTGGTAATCCGGTACCAATTCCAGTTCCTCTAGACAAAGTAGACAAAACGATCATTTAACTTGCAGTATTGAGGGGGCACTGTATGGTTAAATTTTGCACAAGCTCGGAGCTCAGCTTAAAAATGGCTTAGTACATGGCCGGTTGGAAAAGGTGAATTTACTTTGCTTTCAGTTTCCTTGACAGGCAGTAACTTTTATAGTACATGTTTTGTCACACTTTGCATGATGAGAATTTGCATCTGGAAAATCTCTGGCAAGCTGCATCTTGTGGACAAGTAAAAGGTCTGGGATAACAGTCCTTCAGACGTTTGGAGAAGTGATTAGACAGATTTACTAGGACAGAGTTACTAAAGGAAAATAGGCTGTTCACCATGTAAGGGAAGTTTCACATGCAAAAAAAAACAAAACAAAATAACATTTAATTTGATGATGGCAGTCAGCAGAGCTTAACCTCATTTATTAACCGTTTCCTGCCTGACCACTGCACATATACAGCCAGGAAGAACAAGTGTTGTTCTTGGAGGACGAACGTGTATGCCCTCCTGCTCACGTGCGCCCCCACTTTGATTGCTGTGTCCAGATTACAGATTGAAGTACAGGGCCACTGTAATTGTCCTTGTACCATGTGATCATTGTAACTTAACACAGTGATCACAATAACACTGGTAAACAAAGGTAAATCAAAATTCATACAGCCATTGTTTACTACTGTGATCTCTGTGATTGGTAACAATGATCGCATGGTACAGGGTCAATCACAATCATTGTTACCAATCACAACAATCACAGTAGCAAACAATGACTGCATAAATTAGTCTTTGAATGAACAGTGTTAGGGAATTGATTTAGTGCAATTGTCATCATGACATTTATAAGAAATCACAGTGTAAAAAAAAAAACACAATTCACCCCCAAGAGCAGTACACAGTACAGTGTCACTGTGGTGACAATGCACTGCTCTAGTGACAATATATAAACAAATAGTATTTTTTTACAATCACTAGAACAGGTGCTTTGTATGATGACATTGTACTGCTGTGATGATGATCATGTACATTGTACTATATGTCAGTACCACCAGCCATTGTCTCTGATCACCACTCCAGCAGTTCAATATCACTAGACCAGTGCTGCCAGTCAGTGTCCCCACTCACCACTGGACAAGTCACAGTGTACCTGATCCCCGCCACACCACTCACAGTGCCCCTAATCACTGCTGCACCAGTCACAGTGTTCCTAATCAGCACCACACCAGTCACCAGATAAAAAAAATTACAACTTTAAAAAACTCACCATGCCTCTTACTAAATCCCATGAATTGTCTACTCTCCAAAAAAGGGGGGTATTTGTACAGTCCTGGCATTTTAGGGCATCAAGAATCCAGCTAGGCAGACAGTACACCAGGATTGTTTAACCACTTCAGCCCCAGAAGGATTTAACTAGGCCATTTTTTGCTATACGGCACTGCGTCGCTTTAACTGACAATTGTGCGGTCATACAACGCTGTACCCAAACAAAATTGATGTCCTTTTTTTCCCACAAATAGAGCTTTAATTTGGTGGTATTTGATCACCTCTGCGGTTTTTATTTTTTGCGCTATAAAAACAAAAAATAGACAGACAATTTTGAAAAAAAAAATATATAAAAAAATGTATATATCAGTTTGGGCCAACATGTTTTCTTCTACATATTTTTGGTAAAAAAAATCACAATAAGCGTATATTGATTGGTTTGGGCAAAAAAAGTTATAGCGTTTAAAAACTATGGAATAGATTTATGGACTTTTATTTTTTTATTTATTGTTTTTACTGGACAATGCAGACAAATCTGTCTCTAAGTGACACATTTTGGGAACCAGTGCCATTATTTCAGTGATCAGTGCTAAAAAATGCACTAATCAATGTATAAAAAAAAACTGGCAGGGAAGAGTTTAACACTAGGGCGATCAAGGGGTTAACTGTGTTCCCTGTGTTAGAGTGTTCTAACAGGATGGGCTTACTGGATGGGCTTACTGGGACAAGACAGAGATCGCTATTCCTGATCACTAGGAACAGCAGATCTCAATGTTGTCCCCTGTCAGAACGGAGATTCACATTGTTTACATAGGCAGATCCTCATTCTGCCTATCTTTACCGTGATCGCAGGTGGCCGGCAGATATCGAGTCCGCCAGACCCGCAGGTGAGATCCCGCGGAGTGCAGCGGGCGCCCACTGTATCTTATGCACGGACCGACGTACAGGTACGTCAGTTTGCACAGCCAGGCCACACTGCCGCAGTATATGTGCGGTCGGGAAGTAGTTAATTTTCAAATATATATATATATATATATATATATATATATATATATATATACACTGAGCAAAATTATAAACGCAACACTTTTGTGTTTGCCCCTATTTATAATGAGCTGAACTCAAAGATCTACAACTTTTTCTATGTACACAAAAGGTCTATTTCTCTCAAATATTGTTCACAAATCTGTCTAAATCTGTGTTAGTGAGCACTTCTCCTTTGCCAAGATAAACCATTGACCTCACAGGTGTGGCATTTCAAGATGCTGATTAGCCAGCATGATTATTATTATTATTATTATACAGGATTTATATAGCGCCAACAGTTTGTGCAGCGCTTGACAAAATAAAGGCAGACATTATAATTACATTACAATTTGGTACAAGAGGAATCAGAGGGCCCTGCTCGTTAGAGCTTACAATCTAAAAAGGAAGGGTCAATTGATACAAGAGGTAATAGCTGTGGGGGATGAGCTGATGGAGGAAGTAAAACTGTGTTAGTTAGAAGCAGGATAGGCTTCTATACTTCCTGCTGCCTTTGATACAGTTGACCACCCCCTCCTCCTCAAAAACACAGGTGTGCCTTAGGCTGGCCACAATAAAAGACCACTCTAAAATGTGCAGTTTTACTATATTGGGGGGGGGGGGGTCCGCGGGGGTCCAAAAACCAGTCAGTATCTGGTGACCACCATTTGCCTCACGCAGTGCAGCACATCTCTTTTGCATAGAGTTTACTAGGTTGATGATTGTGGCTTGTGGAATGTTGGTCCGTTCCTCTTCAATGGCTGTGCGAAGTTGCTGGATATTGGCAGGAACTGGAACAAGCTGTCGTATACGCCAATCCAGAGCATCCCAAACATGCTCAATGGGTGACATGTCCGGTGAGAATGCTGGCCATGCAAGAACTGGGATCTTTTCAGCTTCCAGGAATTGTGTCCAGATCCTTGCAACATGGAGCCGTGCATTATCATGCTGCAACATGAGGTGATGGTCGTGGATGAATGGCACAACAATGGGCCTCAGGATCTCATTACGGTATCTCTGTGTATTCAAAATGGCATCAATCAAAGGTACCCATGTTCGTTGTCTATCGCATAAGCCTGCCCATACCATAACCCCACCCCCACCATGGGCCACTTGATCCACAATGTTGACATCAGCAAACTGCTCACCCACACAATGCCATACATGGTGTCTGCTATCTGCCCTGTGCAGTGAAAACCGGGATTCATCCATAAGGAGAACACCTCTTTAAAGTGCCAGACACCATTGAATGTGAGCATTTGTCCACTCAAGTTGGTTATGATGACGAACTGCAGTCAGGTTGAGATCCAGATGAGGATGACAAGCATGCAGATGAGCTTCCCTGAGACGGTTTCTGACAGTTTGTGCAGAAATTCTTTGGTTATGCAAACTGATTGTTGCAGCAGCTGTCCACGTGGCTGGTCTCAGACGATCTTGGAGGTAAGAAGATGCTGAATGTGGAGGTCCTGGGCTGGTGTGGTTACACGTGGTCTGTGGTTGTGAGGCCGGTTGGATGTACTGCCAAATTCTTTGAAATGCCTTTGGATATGGCTTATGGTAGAGAAATGAACATTCAATTCAAGGGCAACAACTCTGGTGGACATTCCTGCAGTCAGCATGCCAATTGCACTCTCCCTCAAAACTTGCGACATCTGTGGCATTGTGCTGTGTGATAAAACTGCACATTTTAGAGTGGCCTTTTATTGTGGCCAGCCTAAGGCACACCTGTGCAATATATGTTCTGTCTTGATATGCCACACCTGGGAGGTGGATGGATTATTTTGGCAAAGGAGTAGTGCTCACTAACACAGATTTAGACAGATTTGTGAACAATATTTGAGAGAAATAGGCCTTTTGTGTACATATAAAAGTCATAGATCTTTGAGTTCAGCTCATGATTAATAGGTGCAAACACAAAAGTATTGGGTTTATCATTTTGCTCAGTGTATATTTACACTGTCCAAAAATATTAAAGGAACACTTTAAAAACACATCAGATCTCAATGGGGAAAAATATCATGCTGGATATTCATGTTGGTATGGACTGGGTATGTGTTAGGAACTAAAGGATGCCACATCGTTTGATGAAAATGAAAATTATCAACCTACAGAGAGCTGAATTCAAATACACCTCAAAGATTAAAGTAAAAAGAAAAAATGATGAAAAAGAGAGTAAGTAAATGTTAGTAGTACAGTATCGTTACGGAAGTTAATAGAAGTAGTTGACAAGTAGTATGTATGTAGGGAGATGAATGTAGTAAGTAGTAGTAAGTAAGTAGAGTAGAACGTAGTGGTAGTAAGTAGTAGAAAAGTAGTAGTAGAAAGTCAGTAAGAGTAGCAGTAAAGTCAAGTGTTGTAAAGTAGTAGTAAAGTGTTAAAAGATAAAGTAAGTAAAAAGTAGTACAAGTAGTAGTAAGTAGTAGGAAGTAAGTAGAGTATATAAAGAAGAGTTAGATAGTAGTATGAAGTTAGTAGTTACAGTAGTAGTAAGTAGAGGTAGTGTAAAAAGGAAAAGGAGTTAGAGACTCGTAGGGAGTAGTAAGGAGGTGAAGTTAGGCAGTAGAGTAAGTAAGTAGTAGGTTAGTAAAGTAAGTAAGTAAGTAGAGAAGAGTAAAGATAGAGAGTCCTAACGTAGCAGAAGTAGTAGTTAGTCAAGAGAGTCAGAGCAGGCCAGTCCATTTTGCTGAAATTTCATTGTGATTTGTTCATTGTTCAATGGTACTCAGTATGGCTCCCACGTGCTTGTATGCATGCATTTTGCTGAAATTTCATTGTGTGTTCATTGTTCAATGGTACTCAGTATGGCTCCCACGTGCTTGTATGCATGCATGCCTGACAACGTCGGGGCATGCTCCTACTGACATGACGGATGGTGTCCTGGGGTATTTCCCCCCAGATCTGGACCAGGGCATCTCTGAGCTCCTAAACAGACTGAGGTGCAATCTGGCAGCATCGGACAAACTGAAACATATTGTCCCAGAGGTGTTTTATTGGATTTACAGTGAGTACACACCTCACATTTTTGTAAATATTTTATTCTATCTTTTCATGTGACAACACTGAAGAAACGTAAAGTAGTGAGTGTACAGCTTGTATAGCAGTGTAAATTAGCTGTCCCCTCAAAATAACTCAACACACAGCCATTAATGTCTAAGCCGCTGGGAGTACACCCCTTAGTGAAAATTTCCAAATTGGGCCCAAAGTGTCAATATTTTGTGTGGCTACCATTATTTTCCAGCACTGCCTTAACCCTCTTGGGCATGGAGTTCACCAGAGCTTCACAGATTGCCATGGGAGTGCTCTTCCACTCCTCCATGACAACATCATGGAGCTGGTGGATGTTAAAGACCTTGTGCTCCTCCACCTTCTCTTTGAGGATGCCCCACAGATGCTCAGTAGGGTTTAGGTCTGGAGACATGCTTGGCCAATCCATCACCTTTACCCTCAGATTCTTTAACAAGGCAGTGGTCATCTTGGAGGTGTGTTTGTAGTCGGTATCATGTTGGAATATTGCCCTGCAGCCCATAACCCCTCCTATCCTGTGTCTTTATGATTAATACTCAGCCTAGGTACATTGCCTAGGTACTATGCCTAGGTACATTGTTACACACATCCACCCTTGAAGAGCGAGCTGGATCTCGCAAAACTAGTTGGGTAGTATGATGCCCATGTACTATGACTGCTATTACATTTATGTACCAATATTCCTTGTTTATGTATCTTTTTTAAATTGGCAACTGTTGGTGATATCTATGCATGTAAACAATTTTACTTGAATAAACCATATACTGTATCTGCTACTTTTATGTTTACTGGCGGAAACAGTACCCACTTCATTTAAAGTCCCAGGGCGAATCCTTTGTTTTATTAAAGGTACAGAGATGGAAGTGTGTTACTGGGGACACCAGACCTTTCCCCTTTCTTTATAGTCTCCAAAGGGAGGGGATCATGCTCTGCTTCAGTATGTCACAGTACATGTTGGCATTCATGGTTCCCTCTATGAACTATTGCACTCATGCAGCCTCAGACCATGACACTCCCACCACCATGCTTGACTGTAGGCAGATACACTTGTCTTTGTACTCCTCACCTGGTTGCCACCACACACACTTGTCACCATCTGAACCAAATAAGTTTATCTTAGTCTCATCAGACCACAGAGCATGGTTCCAGTACTGCAAGAAAAAACAAATGCAGGTGCCTCTGAGTTAGACTGTAAAGTGTGTATTAATAAAAACACATAGTAACTTACATCTAGGTAAACAAGGAAGGGTACATCTGTGGGTAAATGCTCTATGAGGCATCCATCCCACTGGTCAGTAGAAGGTATGCTGTCTCAGCTGTCCCAGCTTCGAGGCTTCCTTTTGGGACGACAACCATGCAGATCAATTTGATGCAGTGTGCGGCGCATGGTCTGAGCACTGACAGAATGACCCTCCATCCCTTCAACCTCTGCAGCAATGCTGGCAGCACTCATACATCTATTTCCCAAAGAAAACTTCTTGATATGACTCTGAGCATGTGCACTCAACTCCTCCATGGCGAGGCCTGTTTTGAGTGGAACATGTCCTGGTAAATCGCTATATGGTCTTGGCCACCATGCTGCATCTCAGTTTCAGGGTCTTGGCAATCTTCTTATAGCCTAGGCCATATTTATATAGAGCAACAATTCTTTTTTTTTTTAGATCCTCAGAGTTCTTTGCCATGAGGTGCCATGTTGAGCTTCCAGTGACCAGTATGAGAGAGTGAGAGCAATAATACCAAATTTACACACCTGCTCCCCATTCACACCTGAGACCTTGTAACACTAAAGTTACATCACACCGGGGAGGGAAAATGGCTAATTGGGCCCAATTTGGACATTTTCACTTAGGGGTGTACTCACTTTTGTTCCCAGCGATTTAGACATTAATGGCTATGTGTTGAGTTATTTTGAGGGGTGACAGCAAATTTACACTGTTATACAAACTGTACAAACAGTACACTCACTACTTTACATTGTAGCAAAGTGGCATTTCTTGAGTGTTGTCACATGAAAAGGTATAATAAAACTTTTACAAAAATGTGAGGGGTGTACTCGTTTTTGTGAGATACTGTAGGTCAGGCGAGCGTGGGGGCCATTCAATGTTGTCAATTTTTCATCCTATAGGAACTGGTTGCATACTCTTACCACACGTGGCAGGGCATTGTCATGCACCAGGAGGAACCTACTGCACCAGCGTAGGGTCTGACAATGGGTCCAAGGATTTTATCCCGATACCTAATGTCAGTCAGGGTGCCATTGTCTAGCCTGTAGTGGTCTGTGCATCCCTCCAAGGATATGCTGAATTTTTTATTTAAAAATTCTTTTAATTTAAAAAAAAAAAGATAATAAAAATAAAAATTATTTGTTTCTTACATTTCCAGAGGGAGAGGGTTGCATTAGTGCAAACGTTATTTTTGGAGTGAAGGTCCACTTTAAGTGCAACCTCTTTTTATCCAACATCCTGTTACATTACCATTGCCATCCTGTGTAGCTAAGCTCTATTCTGCATAGAAAGCCTATTAGAATTTTAATAATTGGAAACATGGTTTCCCTAAAAAAAACATGTTATCATCTTAGCTCCAAATTTAAAGCTAATGTGTTGTCTTTGTCAGGGTCCAGATCTGACACAGTGACCTCTGGCTGTAGCTCTTCTTGCTCTGCCACTTGAGATGTTGGACAACTCCCTGTCTGATCCTTTGGACAAACTTGCCTTACACCTTGTTTCTGGTTAACCTTGAACTCTTTGCTACTCCTATGAACATCCTGATTTAAGCCATGTATTTTCAATTCTGTTTGCCAGATTATTGTGCTCTTCTCCAGCCAATATATTGCTCCTTTCACTCCTTCAACCATCTGTATCTTCGCTACCACTCATTGCTGACCTTTGGCTTGTTCATTGGCTTCCACTTGATCCCACCCTGCAATCATTTGTTATCGACCTTTGGCTTGTTTGCGAACTACCCTTTTGCCTGACCCCAACCTGCTACATCTGCTACCAGATCCTGGCTTGCATCCTAATGGTGGGGATCCTGAGGACTTTGACCGGGCACTAACATGCCGCAAAACCCATCTTCATCGTCAGGAGCTCTGGTGAAAAACGGTTAGTGCTTAGAACCTGCATTATCCACCAGGGTGACCTGGTTATATACTTATCCTGTTGGTCAGTGGGAGCCTCTCTACTGTTATAGCTACTGAGTCTGACCCCTGAACATTACAGTCTTCAATATTATTGCTACAAAATCACTTATAAATAGCCATAGCTATAGAGCAGGGACTGGGGGTACTTGCACCATCATGCCACCAATAGTTTCCTGTGATAAGAATGACCTAAATTTTACTTTAGGCAGAACAAATCTAAGTGACATATTTACTTTTATTTCTTAAATATGTAAATATATAAATGCCTCAGCTGACATTTTTACTAGAAAATATTTAAATGGTTTAGTTTTTTTTATCATTTTCATCTCTAATGCCGCGTACACACCACCGGACTTTTCGACTGACTAGGGCCGACGGTCTTCCCGATAGACTTTCGGCGGAGTTCCGTCTGACTTTCCGAACGAACGGACTTGGCCACACACAAGCACACCAAAGTCCGACGGATTCGAACGTGATGACGTACGACCGGACTAGAATAAGGAAGTTCATAGCCAGTAGCCAATAACTGCCCTAGCGTCGGTTTTCGTCCGTCGGACTAGCACACAGACGAACAGATTTTTCAACCGGACTTGAGTCCGTTGGAAAGATTTGAAACGTGTTTTATTTCTAGGTTCGTCTGACTTTTTGGGAAAAAAAGTCCGCTGGAGCCCACACACGATCAAATTGTCCGACAGATTCCGGTCCGCCGGACCTAGTCTGCCAGAAAGTCTGATTGTGTGTACGCGGCATAAGTTCTAACAAATGCTTTGTATCCCATTATGTAAAAGAGAAGTACATTAGTTATCAACATATGCAGCTAGTGAGTAAGGACATAAAACCTTAGTCTTTTCAAAAGAATATGGGACAAGTTCTTACTTTTCCTTTTGTCTGTCCTTGTCATGCTGTCTAATAAACATAAACTTTCTGGAAGTAAGGTTGCCAAAAAATCGTATAGGTAATGGGAGTGATCAGTACACTAGGATAATAGCTAACTACTTTCACAGTTCTTTCAGCTGTTTGTAAGGTATAGGTGCAAATGGAAAACTAGACATGTATCCGTACTCCTTGTGGGCAAGCTAACAGCATGTGTCATCTTATCAATGGTGTAAATTGATTGTAGGCTTTCTACTTAAAGAATGCTTTTAAGGAAACTGCTAAAAAATGTTCTAAAGAAATATTCTTAAAACCTAAAAAGTCTCCATATCATGATATAACATGTTAACATGTATACAGTATGTTCATTTAAAATGAGATTTGGCCACATATCATAGAAGTTTGAAATGCTTGAATTTAAAGCCCAACTCTGGGCTAAACTTGGTCCTAGAAAAGAAAAAATGTCCCCCACAGTCATGGGCATCTGCAGGTAGGGGCAAGGGGGGTCAAGTGCCCCCCCCTGGAATCAGGGATTGGATCTTAAATTCAGCACAGTTGCGTCACTATTGGGGTGCGGGCAGCCCGCATCCGGGAGCCACCCGCCAGTAGGGTGACACCATCAAGGAGCTGTCAAGTCCCCCCATCAGTGTAGTGTGACTTCGGCTCTTTTCCCTGCCCAGTCCAGCAGAGAACTCAGTAGCGCTGTGACAGGAGAAAGGCGAGCTGCGGGCTATCAGAGGTTTCTCCCGCTCGCCCGCCCCTTTCTCCTGTCAGGGAGAAGAGACAATGGCTCTCACCAGGTTCCCCGCCCAGCTTCCTGCCCGCTCCATTCCTTCCCTATTGGCCATAATTGAGGGCCAATCAAAGGAGACTAGGAGAGGAGAGCATCATGGGACATGTAGTACCAAAGATTGGCTGGACCATTTTCCACAGGGAGGAGGCTACAGCTTGATCAAGAGAGAGATTGAGAGACTGCAGCCTGGAAAAAAGCTGAGGGAGAGAGCGCTACAGGACAAAGAATAAGGAGTGTGCTGAGCGGAAGCCAGAGAGAGAGACACGCTGCCCAGCTCCACCATGGGGAGCCACACTGCCCAGCTCCGTCATAGAGAGCGAAAGACTGAGCCACTACCAGGGTACAGACATGCTACACTACTGACCAGAGTCGCCCTCGCGGGAACCCAGAGTGAGCGATCGTCCAGCCAGAGGGATCACTGCTGTAGTTTTGCTGGGTCAGGTAAGAGGGCCTGTTGGCCATTATCCATTACTTATCCTAGGGACTGTACTATGTCTGCAGTCTCTGACCATAATAATGTGATAATGACATTGTTGAAAAGGGGCGGTGCATGGTTGACCCTAAAATGATGCCCCCCCTGAAAAAAGTTCTGCGGATGCCCATGCCCACAGTACCTCTTCTTGGTCAAAACATGTCATGAAGACTCCAAAATGCATGGTGAATGTCATGACCCTGCCCTCCTAGGGGTCTTTACCAAGGCATCCTACAAGCATTTGCACTTGTGTTTAAAATGTACCTAATCCAATTAAAGTTTTTTTATTATTCTGTTTGTTAGTCTATATAGTGAGGTGTGAGCAAATGGGAAGGACCAATGAGTGCACTTTGAGATGGGAGCAGTTGACACTCCCACAACGTGTGGAATGCTAAAGACTGCTAGAGACTGAACGGCTTGAAGGCCTCTTGGTGAGGTAAGTATTCTTTGGCATATAGTAGCTATATATATATATTTTATATATATATATATATATATATATATATATATTAGAGCAACAGAGTCTCATTATTATCTTTTATCATGGTTATGTTATTACAATTTCATATTATATTTTCAACATTCTTCAATAAGCTATATTATTTTATTTCAAGTTATTTTTTATTTATCTATTTTAGATTGGTTTTTAGTTTAGGATAATGTGCTGCATTCTTTGTGACACTAGTATATTTCTTTTATCACAATCTATACACTTCTGGTTAAAGTAAGACCTTAAACTGTGTTATACCATTTTATTCACTGTGCTTGTCATCTCAGTAACACTTCTATAATTATTACTACAGTAGATGAAAGAATAAAATATAGTTTTAATCTTTAGAGCTGCTTTTATAACATAACATAAATGCCTGTATTGTGATGACAATGGAGAATATTGTGACACAAATAATATACGGTAATTGGTTTGCCTAAAGCAATTATGCCATTGCTCTTGTTCTATGTGACAAAATGATAAATGTTTATTATTATTATTATGCAGGCTTTATATAGCGACCAACAGTTTGTGTAGCGCTTTACAACATTAGGGCAGAGAGTACAGTTACAATACAATTCAATACAGGAGGAATCAGAGGGCCCTGCACGTTAGAGCTTACAATCTAAGAGATCAAGACAAAGAAGGGATCAACGGCAGAATAAATCCTTTTGAAAGATGAGTATTTTTTCAAACACGGGCACATTTGTTTTTTGCCAGCCACAAGTTGAAGCAGAACTGCCTCATTAAAGCATCCACTTTGAGAAGGAAAGGTTTTGGGGGTCAGGCCTGGGACCAGAAAGTAAAGCTTTGTTTGTGAAGGGCTTTAACAGAATATTCAGGCCAGTTTTTGGCTCCCTTCTGAGTAAGAGCCTTAATGTGGAATATTTGTGAATGCAGTTTTGATAATAATTGAAGCATCCCAAGAATCTCTAGGTGGCCAGAGCAGTGACGTAGCGTTGGAGGGGGTGGCCAGAGCTATTGCCCCGGCTGCAACATTTACTGGGGCAAAGACAGGGGCAGTGATTTTTACATCTTTCTCTGAATGTGCATTACGGACACACACTGTCTGTAAAATGCCAACCCAACAGTTGCTCTGCCTCCGCACTGGCTCCTCAGCCAATGAGAACAGCACTGTAACACGCCCTCTTGCTCAGCCCAGCACATTTGACTTTTAGAGGCAGAGGTGCTGGTGGGAGGAAGAGGAGAGGATAGAACCTGCAGTGCTGGGAATCTGAGGTGGACCTAATGTCCCTAAAAAATGTAAGTTGGATGGATGTAGTCAATAGCAAGGAATGTTAGAAGCATGAGACATGTAGCTATCGTCTCCCTCTGATGCTTAGGACAGGAAGAGAGAGTGGCTAAAGACAGAAGGAGCGGCTGTGGGAAGAAAAAGAAGAGCGTGTCTCATGTTCTGGAAGTGAATATGGAGATGACATCCCCTGACACAGAAAAGTCATGCATAGCTTACATTGCTTGTCATTCTGCAGCTGTGCTGCTCCTGTATCCTTTTAGCTGTCCCTGGCAATGGGATTTGCATTTCCTTGACTTTGTGCTGTGAGGAATGCATAGTGAAGAATTGAGAGTCTCAGAATTCCCTGTGAGAGTGATGTCTTCCAGGTGAAGGGTCTGTCTGTATAGGGGGTCTGAGAATAAGACCTGCAGTGAACCTTGATGAGTTATGCTTGTTGGTGTTGGTATGTGGATTAAGGTGGCTCATGCTCCCTGGGCTGGGTGCAGGGTGGAGGGAGCCCTGCTTGTAGGGTCCATCAGTCAGCAGCAAAAAAGCACAGAATTCAACTGAGCAGCTAAAATAAGGCATAATAATTTTATCTAGTCACTAAACTGTGACTTGTCGATGCACAGAATTGTATACTTCATCTTCACTGTGATGTTTAGTCCTAGCACTATTCACAACCTGAGCCTCTGGCTGCCCGCAGATTCAGATTCAACCAGTAATAAAAGGCTGCAGGCAGCTAATTAAAGGTTCAGGCTGTGAGTGGAGGTGGAGAAACCCTTTGCATTTCCACTGCCACATTTTAATACTGTACTAGTGGAAGTGACTCAGGGAGTGCTAAATGTCCACGGGTTAGGGGAAGCAAATTACTTGCCTTTCCCCTGACAAGCCACGCTATGCCACTGGCCCTGAGGCTGCTTGGTGGGGGCTAATCCAATATTGCAGACGCATTTGAGGGGTCCAAACACAAACTGTATTTAGTGATGATCCTAAGATCATCTTCTTAAAAGATTATTTTAGCCAGCTTTGCATTATTGGATCAAAGCCCCTGGAGAACAGTATGGATGGTGTGACGATGGGACAAAACACCAGGAGAGGACACCAAACTTAGGGATGGTCCGAACACCCCCCCCTCCCCAGTTTGGTTCGCACCAGCAAATGCGAACAGGCAAACAAATTTGTACAAACACGCAAACCCTATTAAAGTCTAGGACATGAACATGAAAAATCAAAAGTGCTAATTTTAAAGGCTTATATACAAGTTATTGCCCTAAAAAGTGTATGTGTATGGGGATCCAGGCACTGCCCCAGGGGACATGTATCAATGCAAAAAAAGTTTTTAAAACAACAGTTTTTTCAGGAGCAGTGATTTTAAGAATGCTTAAAGTGAAACAATAAAAATGAAATATAAAAAAACAGTGTTGATAGTTTCAAAAACATTTATTTAGAAAAAATATAAACAAAAAAATATTCATGTATAAAAACAAGGAATGTCCTTTCTTGGCCGCATTCAGGCGGTCAAGATGTCTATCCTCCCCAAGCTGTTATTTTTTTTTAGAGCCCTCCCTCTGTATGTGTCCTGTTCCACCATCAGGACCATCCAGGCGGAACTGTTTAAGTTCATATGGAAAAATAAGAGACCCCGGCTCAATAAGCTTCTGATGTTCAGACATAAAAATAATGGGGGGTTAAGCTGCCCGGATCTTTGGAAATATTTTCTGGCAGCCAGACTAGTACAGTTGGCCCAGTGGCATTTCCCCACACCTAGAACACCCTGGATACGCTTTGAAAGAGATTCTGTTAGGCCTTATTATCTCCCAGGGATCTTATGGTCTAGCTCGATCCGCCAGAAAGATATTGCAGCACTTAATGGGGTGGTGGGGCAATCCCTCTATCTCTGGACCCTATATAAAGACAGGTTCGGCCTGTCCTCTAAACCTGCCCCCCTACATTCTTTCTTGGGCGATCCAGACTTTCCAGGAGCATTTGGAAATAGCCTGGAGTTTTTACACTGGTCCTCTCGGGATCTAGTAACCCTACGATCCTTGACCAGGGGGACAGTCTTCCGATCCTTTGAGGATTTGAGTCAGACCCGGGGTATTCCCCGCTCTGAATTTTATAAATATTTGCAGATTCGCCACTTCTTCCAATCAGCCAGTACACTCTGGAGAGCAGCCCCCAAAACTAGTTTTGAGTCCCTGTGTCTCGAGGGGTCCAGAGATAGAGGGGTGATTTCTGCCCTTTACAGTCATCTGAATGGCTACGATTCAGAACCTAAGTCCAGGGCTATGCTAGCATGGGAAACGGATCTGGAGGAGTCGATCCCCATGGAGGACTGGGGTGATATGATAACTAATATGCATAAGTGTACCCGCTCGGTGGCAATCAAGGAAACAGTGGTTAAGTTACACACGAGATGATACCTCACCCCGACCAAAATTCATAGGATGTTCCCCCTGGTCTCGGACACCTGCTTCAGGGGTTGTGGGGAGAGAGGTTCTCTTCTCCACACCTTCTGGAGCTGCGGGGCACTGGGCCCGCTGTGGCGGCATGTATCTGATAAGATGCGACAGATGACGGGGAACACCATCACTCTAACAGCAAAGATATGCCTCCTTTTTGCCGATATCCCAGGGACCACTCCAAATGAACAAAAACTCCTTCATACCCTATGTAGTGCAGTGTTATGGGCGATAGCCTTAAACTGGCGCATGGTGTCAGTCCCCTGGGCACAGGTCCTCCACCGCATGGAGTCCATTAAATTAATGGAACGAATCCACCAAACGCTTATGGACTCCATGGTGATTTTCGAAAAGAAATGGGACCCCTGGCCAGTGTCCATATAGTCTGGCACTTTCCCCCAAAACTGCGGCCCACCCTCTCTTTTGCCCTACAGATAGACTTTGATATACCTTTAAGATCTGAACAAATTGCATTATGCTCTTGAGTGATACAGTATCGCAGTACACCTCATACTTTTTGTTTTTACTTTTGGTTTTCGTTCCTTATGCTCTAATTTAGACTCTGTTATGTTTTCCTTTGTTTTTGTAATGGAATTTGGATCTTCGGGCTAATTGCACTGTTTATATTACCTACCACTGCAATAAGTTCACACCCACTCTTGTCGCCAATGATCCACAGACTCTTTGTGCCTCGTACGCTCTTTATTGTATGCCTAGCTGAATGGAGAGTCTGCGACTCCCTAGACATGTGGTTCTGTTGTTGATTGCACTGTTCTTGTTGTATGCCTTTGTACGATCCTTTAATAAAAGTTGGTAAACAAAAAAACAAGGAATGTTTGAACATATCTATGAATTTATACACTGCTATACATATAAAAATATACAATACAGTTTATAATCTCTCGCGACCGATGCGTTTCAGAGTTCTAAGTTGCCTCCTTCTTCAGGGGTATATGCGAGAAGAAACTATATCTCTAAAATAGAGTAATAAATGGATAATCAAGTAATAATAACATTGCATAGCATATAGCTATTTTTGAAGTATAGTGTCGAAATGAGAAAACACTTAAAGATATTATAGCAGTGTAGTCAACATTCCAATAATTGTATCTTTAACCACTTCAGCCCCGGAAGAATTTACTCCCTTCCTGACCAGAGCACTTTTTGCGACTCTGCACTGCATCGCTTTAACTGACAATTGCGTGATCGTGCGACGAGGCGTTTTTTCCCCATAAATAGAGCTTTCTTTTGGTGGTATTTGATTACCCCTGCGTTTTTTTTTTTTTTTTTTTGCGCTATAAACAAAAAAAGAGCGACAATTTTGCTATAATAATTATCCCCCAAAAATATATAAAACATTTTTTTTTCCTCAGTTTAGGCCAATATGTATTCTTCTACATATTTTTGGTAAAAAAAAATTGCAATAGGCGATTATTGATTGGTTTGCGCAAAAGTTATAGCGTTTACAAAATAGGGGATAGTTTTATGGCATTTTTATTAATAATTTTTTTTCTTTACTAGTAATGGCAGCGATCTGCGATTTTTATCGGGACTGCGACATTATGGCAGACACATCGGACATTTTTGACACATTTTTGCTATACAAATGCACTTTCTGTGTAAATGACACTGGCAGTGAAGGGGTTAACCACTAGGTGGCAGTGTAGGGGTTAAGTGTGTCCTGGGGCGTGTTTCTAAGTGTGGGGGGGGGCGTGGCTGTGTGTGACACGTCACTGATCTCTGCTCCCGATCACAATCATCGCTGATTGGGGAGGGAGGACAATTTATACCCTTCATTGCATTGCTGGATGTGGAGGTGAGCGGCCACATATAAAAAACGTCTGCTGTAAAGCAATGTCTAGTTTGGGCCTTTTCTTCAACAAAGATCTACGCTGTATAAACCTTTAGTGTGTTTTAACACCATTAAATTACTATGGATATAGGAGCTACCTCTTTCTAAATATGATAGTCCATATACATTATCTTTTCCATATAATACTATATAAAAATGAACCTCCCACTGAGTTTTTAGTGTTACTTATCCAGTGTTTCAGGTATAGTCATACTTAATATATGTAATTCTCCTATTCCATGATAACACTGTTAGCACATGAGCCGTAGGATAATATTCATACTTATTATCTTTATATAATTACCTTTTTTCAGAGCCTTGGTTCTATGCTTTTCTTTTCATCTGCTCTGTGCAAGAACAACTTATATATATGTATTAAAATCACTTTTAACTCTAACTTTACATATAATAGATATCATAAATATTTTCTTTCATAGACTTTTTGCCTACATTTTACAGGGCTTCTCTTTTCCCGAACCCCAGTGTGTCCTCAGGCTCTCCCTGCCTTCCTTTTAGGCCATCCCTCCTATTGTGGAGGAGGGGGGTTTCTGGGCTAGTGGTGAGTTCCCTCCTGGGTGTGACATCTGTGAACATCAACACATTATTTCTGAGTCTCCAGGGTGTGAACTTAAAGGAATCTGTACCCTCGCATGTTTTTAAAGATACAATTATTGAAATGTTGACTACACTGCTACAATATCTGTAAGTGTTTTCTCTTTTTGACACTATACTTCAAAAATGCTATATGCTATGTAATGTTATTATTACTTGCTTATCCATTTATTACTCTATTTTAGAGATATGGTTTCTTCTCTCATATACCCCAGAAGAAGGAGGCAACTTAGCACTCTGAAACGCGTCGGAAACGAGAGATTATAAACTGTTTTGTATATTTGTATAGCAGTGTTTAAATTCATAGATATGTTCATACATTCCTTGTTTTTATACATGAATATTGTTTTTGTTTATATATTTTCTAAATAAATGTTTTTGAAACTATCAATACACTTTACCAAAATCCTTTGAAATAATATAGTGCCTTAAAAGTCCACCACATAGGGGATCTTTTCTTGTTCTCGTTTAATATTGGATGTGGCACTACCCCCTGCGCAATATCATTGGCCTAATAACATTTTTTTCTATAAAAAACAGTGTAGGGTCCCCCCAAAATCCATACCAGACCCTTATCCAAGCAAGCAGCCTGGAGCGAGCGCCCCTCTCCTGAACCATACCAGGCCACATGCCCTCAACATGGGGAAGGTTCTTTGGGGTCAAGGCCCCCTTATGTGAATGGGTATTGGGTACATTGTACCTCTACCCATTCACCAAAAAAAGTGTCAAAAAGTAAACACAAAAGACAGTTTTTGATAATTCCTTTATTAAAAAAAAAAAAGTGTCCCGCGATGTCTTTTTGCTGTGACGGCTGTTATATAGGCAAGGGCGGGGCCACTCGCTGACCTAACCGGGTGACCCCTCCCCCTCTGATGGTACATGATGTCAGAAGGGGTGGGGTCACTCAGTTACGTCACTGGGTGGCCCCTCCCTTGCCTATAACATAGCTGTCACAGCGAAAAGACAGCTGTCGCGGGGACACCTCCCATCAAGGCAGAGCTTTTTTTTTTTGGGTCCATCGGGCAGCGTGGTTAAAGATGGATTGACATCGCGGGACACTTTTTTTTCCCTTTTTTAATAAAGGAATTGTCAAACTGTCTTTTGTCATTTTTGCTTTTTCACACTTTTTTGGTGACTGGGTAGGGGTACAATGTACCCCATACCCATTCACATAGGAGGGCAGGATCTGGAGGATTCCAGATTCTGATAAGCTTTCGCCTGCAGACCCCCAAAACCACCGGGCAAGGGTTGTGGGGATGAGGCCCTTGTCCCCATCAACAAGATTTAAAATCTTTAAATCTACGCCAGACCCAAAGGGCCTGGTATGGATTTGGGGGGGGGGAGGCCTTTTTTTAATTAATTCTATCATAGGGTTCCCCTTAACCACTTCAATGCACTGTATATACTGTACACTGACTACACTGTGTATGTGTGTGTGTGTGTATATATATATATATATATATATATATATATAAACACTGCCTTCACTGTACATATATTCTACACTGACTGCACTGTGTATATATATATATATATATATATATATCACAACTTCAAAGGCAAGATGCACTGAACGATCCTAGTTAGTGCTAGCAATCTGTAGAAACCACGATGCGGATTGCTGCACAAAATTTGTTTATTTTCTTGAATATATGTATATACTGTTTGTATCAATGAAAAAACATTCTTGCTGTTTTCAAAAGTATTAGGTAAGTACAGTATGTTGTAAGATTTCAGGCTATTCTAAGTAGTCACTTATTAGCTCTCCAAAATAAAGTAAGTTCAAAGTATGATATATTCAAGTTTAAGTAAATCATTCTTATGTCATTATGTTATACGCAGCTACAGCAGTATATCATTCATAAGTTAAATCCTTAAATCAGAGGATTAAAATAGTAACTAGTGATTTCTCTTGAGTAATTTTAGTAAAAGTTCAAATCCCAACAAACCTTAAGCCTAGTACACGCAAGCCGAATATCGAGAGGCATCGGCTGGCTCGAAAGAAACCAGCTAACATTCAGCCCATGTGTACGGCAGCCGGTAAAACAGAAGTCGGCCATTCTGCTAGCTTCTCTCAAAGGGGCATGACCGAAAAAGGGGGGGACGCCCCTCTTTCAGAACACAATAACTTAGCAGGGGAGATCGCTGTACTAAAATAACATAGTTAGTACAGAAACTCCTCCTAAACTCTTCAGTTTCAGTTTTCATTCAGCCCGCTGAGTTGAACAAAAAAAAACAAATGTGTACCTGGCTTGAGTTTAAGTCTGGCCAGGGAACACTCCTCTAAAAACAACTCCTCCTCACCCCTTTCTAGCAATTCACCCCAGTCTTTAAAGAAAAACAAAAGTTAATCTAAATGACAAAAATATGCAAAAACCAGGAAGGAAATTGAGTTTTTAAAGGTGCACACACGCAAATTAGTACAAAAATTATCCAAGTTTATTAAACATATTTAAAATTCAAATAAAGTGATAAAAACATCTTTACAGATGACATGCAGTAATTCACTCGACATGTTTTGCAGTGATATGGCTTCTTCGGGAGATAATCATGGATACCGCATACGTAAACACTATAAATTAGAAATCATCATATTAATCAAAAAACACCAGATAATACAATATGCAGATCATTCAAAAATTCAAAGACAAATGATTATATTAGGTGATGCTTACATTGATAGGTCATCTGGGGGGGCTCTTCTATTTGGGTAAATACCTCAGGTTTTTTATGGGAACACAGGAGACAAAGCATAAATCAGCAGGTGATGTTCCACGAGGGGATAGCAGCAAACCATAGGGGAAAATACAGACCAGAGAGATGATTGCCTGAAGACGGAAACACAATCTATTATCTATATAAAAAAAAATATCATAAAGTGTGTAGCATATTTATGTCTACATATTACTGTGATCATGTTCAAGTAAACTATTACATTTTAAATATGTATTAATAAACTTGGATATATTTTATAATAATTTGTGTGTATGTGGCACATTTAAAACCCCATTCCCTTTGTGGTATTTGCATATTTATAAAGTTTCTAAGGGGTGTGGTGCATGTGATTCTCAGGTACTCAGCAATTCTCGCTAATCTTAATGACACTCATCTGAATTTGTGGTCATGTAAGGCACCAGGTCTCCTTATGTAGCACTCACCCCCACAAGGGCCGCTGATTTACCACAGGTTTCTTTCCCAGATTAGGGCAACCGCAGCCAGGCACACTCTTCTGGCTCAATGAACAGTCTAGGGGTTGCCTTTTTTATATTTATTGCTTAACAAGCTTGGATAGGGAATAGGCAGGCCAGGGACACACTAGTGCTAATACACAAGGGGTAGCAGCAGCAACAATCAACGGGATCCTGCACTCAGGTCTGTACACACAATGTCCCTGGATACAAGGATGCCTGCTTCCAGTATCAGACACTTCTTAAGTAAATTCTCTAGACCATTGAAATTGCTTAATAAGTACCAGAGACTTTCAGCAAGCAGACCCCCCCCTTCCAGCTTTAACATAACTGGGACCTTGATGGGAATAGGTGGAATTTCAGTTGGGGTGCCTAGGAGGGCAGCAGCCCTTCAGGCTGTGAACTTCTCCTCCTGGACAAGAACCAGGCAAACCTAGACCCCAGGCTATATATGCACTATCCATCCACCTTCTGGGCACCCTCCCCCAGGGATTGGCTGAGACAACATACATATTCAGGTTGCTGATTTGCTTTTCCAGCCCACTACATTCTAAAATCCTCCAGAAGGCAGGGAGAAACCATCAAACCTGATACTAGAACATCACAAGGCAATCACAAGCTACTCCACTGATTATAAAGGAGCAAAAAAAACAAAACCAAAACTTAATTTTCCCAACCATGCTCACTACCTCTCTGAGGGTGCTATACTTATCTTCTAAAGTGAGAAGGTCCTACTTCAGATGCCCAAATCACTGCCTGGTGGCATAATCACTTCCAATGGGTCCATCAGAGGGGATCACACAGGGTCCTGACTTTAGTGGTTGTCTGGTGGCAACACAAGTTGACAAGATTGGTCAGTGGTGTGCCCAAACTAATGTAGTGGATCACTGGTCTTCACTTCAAGAAGGCTACTGGAATCTCATGATACTAATCTCTTTTTTTTTAACACATTACTCTAGGCTGCTTTCACATATGTGTGTTGCAATAATGCACAATAAACATGTGATATGCATGTTAACATATAGGTATGCAGTACGTGCAATGCAGTATGCCTCCTTTTATTCTGAAAGACACCTCAATGCACATATACAAGAAACAAAAGTACATCACACCTCACATAGGTGAATGTTCTGTGCGTTGTGGTGTGCTTTGTTGCCAAAAGTAGTGCAAATGCAAACAATGTCAATGGGTTTCTAATGAGATGCCATGTAAGAGATCTTCAGTAAAGTAACTGAGAGATCAATTTAATTATGTTGCTGAACTTGTTTGCATTTTCCCCTCTATTCCATCCCATAAACTTGAAAGGAGTATGAAATTAATCACTGAACAACTCCTTATAATGCTCATGAGTGATAAGTAAGAATGAGCCAACCCCCCCCCCCCCCCCCGCGCTTCGGTTCGCACCAGAACATCTGAACAGGCAAAAAATTCGGAAAGAACACACGGACACCGTTAAAGTCTATGGAACACGAACATGAAAAATCAAAAGTGCTAATTTTAAAGGCTTATATGCAAGTTATTGTCAAAAAAAGTGTTTGGGGACCTGGGTCCTGCCCCAGGGGACATGTATCTATGCAAAAAAAAGTTTTAAAAACTAACGTTTTTTCGGGAGCAGTGATTTTAATAATGCTTAAAGTGAAACAATAAAAATGAAATATTCCTTTAAATATCGTGCCTGGGGGTGTCTATAGTATTCCTGTAAGGTGGCACAGTTTTCCCATGTTTAGAACAGTACTGCAGCAAAATGACATTTCTAAAGGAAAAAAAAGTAATTTAAAACTGATCGCGGCTGTAATGAATTGTCGGGTCTCGGCAATATAGATAAAACTCATTGAAAAAAATGGCATGGGGTCCCCCCCAGTCCATTACCAGGCCCTTTGGGTCTGGTATGAATATTAAGGGGAACCCCGAACCAAAAAAAATTGCGCAGGGTTCCCCTTAAAATCCATATCAGACCTGGGCCCAGGAATGACACAGCGGGTGCCGGTGGGTTGAGGGGACGTGTGTCTGCTCTCCTCCCCTTCATGTTGGTGTAATATAATATCCTACATAAATCGGCCAACATATTACAACATATGATATAATATTACATAATATTACAGTTGGCGACCCGGAAAGAAACATGTATGACGTCAAAGAGAATGTATCACCAGAAAATCATCAGGACTCTCGCCTATAGAAAATATGGAGTACTGAAGTTTGTTGCCATTTCACGGGACTGCACAAATGTAAGGTTTGGCATGATGGGTATCTATTTACTCTGTGTAACCTTGTCTTTTATATTTTACCAATTTGGGTAATTTATTGCATCTGTTTGTCCTAAAATGCACTAATATTGTGTTACATAAAAACATGAAACTACCACAATTTTATTCTCTAGAGTGTTTGCTATCAGAAAATATTTAGTGTGTGGGGGTTTTGTATAATCTTTAGGCCTAAAATAATTTTTTAAACATGTGTGCAAAAAAAGGCAAAAACGGCTCTGGCAGCAAAAAGGTTAAATACATTTCATTCAGTAAAAATGGTTTCTGAATCAATTTCATTCAGTAAAAATGGTTGCTTATTTCATTGGAATAAGCAACCATTTTTACTGAATTAAATTGATTCATTCAGTGTGTTGTTGTGATTAGCTGTGATTGGCTACAGCTAATCACATGGTACAGATGGCCTGTGGTTGGCCCTGTCTGTACCACATGATCACTGTGACCAATCACAGCTAGCAACACAATTGTACACAATGAATGGCAGGAATCAAAGGCATTCATTGTTTACAATTGTCATGTGATCTGCTGTGGTCACAGTTATCACATGGTACCAGCAGCTGGCTGATACACTGATCAGTCATCAGCCAGTGGACACAGCCACGGTGACAGATCACACCGTAGCGTGGCCTATGCAGCACGTGCGAGATGCGTTCCGGGAGGACGTCATATGATGTCCACCTAGAACGACAAAGGTCCCTTCCAGCTGTTATTTGACAATAGGCTGGGCGGGAAGTGGTTAAAGATGCAAAAAACTAAATACACAGATAAAATACACATAAGGGGGCTGTTTTACCTGTCAAAAGATTTGTACTCCTGCCCAAATACAGCCCTTCTGGTCATATCAGCCTAGAAACTTTTAACTGCTGAAAATAAGTAATACTAATAGGTCTTGACCCTCCTCACCCAGCCTGAGATTTGGTAGTAAAAGAAGAAGTAGCAGACTTATAAGCTCAACTTTATGTCACACTACTCTCTCCTCCTGTCAGCATTTTTCTTGTTAGCATATGAGCAGCACTGCAGCATAACTGACTTGCTTCCCCATCTCCCAGCCTAAGCTCTGCTTTGTAGGGCACTGAAGGAGGCTGATGCTCAGTCAAAATCTGGTAGTTAAACATAGCGGCGGCCGGTGGAATTTTTGTTGGGGGGTCAGTCAGTAGCACTTACCCCATCACCGGTGGCTTCCCCTACTCGGCCGTGGCGGCCTTCCATTCTCCTGCTCTCCACTGGTCATCACGGCGACAGCGGTGGCTTCCATTTCCCCCTCCTCCTTGGCGGCCAATCGGGAGTCTTCTCTTTTCGGACAATCGGAGAAAATGATCTCACACCCGCTTCCGTTTGGCCGGATTGATGACCAGCATTTCAACAGCAAATATTAATTTGCTGTTGTAACACACCTGGGTGGGATTGGAGCGCATTCTCTGCGACCCGAGCCCATCCTATTTTGAAGCCTATTAGAGCCTCTGGCTCTAATCAGGTGTAGCAGAATCCCTAACCTATTCCAGTCTAATGAGAACCTTTGAGGCCACAGACCGCTGACATCTTTCAATATGTAGTGTGTTGTGAGGCATAGTGGGTGCAAAGATGGTGAAAGTCATTGGGCGCCAGACACTTCTTGGATACAAAAGAGGTTTTTTTCTTTTAACAGTCCTTTTTATATTTTGCAAGGGAAAGAGGGTTAGGGCCAGGGCACCCTTAAGTGGTTGCAATTTCAATAGGCAGACACCGAGACTTCAATAGGAAGACAGCCGTACAGGGAAAGGCCCCAGCAAGGTGACACTTCTGCACATGCAGGTTTGCTGTCTCCTATAGCAACAGTATCTAACAGTTCCTAACACAAAGTTCAACAGTTCTCTCAGCTTCACTACAATGTCCACTTGTAGCTCTTCATCCCCTTGAACTCCTAGTCCTCACTGGACTCTCTGATTCACAGATTCTGAATCCCATGAGCTGCTCAAGTTTTTTGAGGTGGTATCTCCCTCAAGTGTCACCCACGCTTCCCTGCTGGGTCCCTAGCTTGGCACTCCAGATATATTTTAAAGCTTCACCCCTGCTAACCAGCTTGGTCCCTGGCTTGACACACAAGACTGCTCTGCAAGCGTCACCTCCGCTGGTTGGGTCCCTCACCACCGGAAGTTTCCCGATTCTCGCCCATGCCCGTTCGGTGAGAATTTCACTCCGGTACTTGCTTCAGCTACTCACTGTGATCCCTGGTAAAGGTGGTTGGTCCCTTTTGTGGTGACACAGCTTCCCTTCTACCTCTGACCATGACAGGTTCTCTGGCCGGCAGAACCGTCACTTTTGGTGCAGTCCCAAACATGCGCTGCCCTCTTACTTCTGGATATGCCCTCTCACAGCCTGGCAGTCAGATGCCCCCGGGATAGGCCCAATCTCTGGCCTAGCAGCCTGGGGCAGATGACACAGGTCCACCCAGATGGCAGTCCGGGTGGCACAGAGCATAGATCATTTGACTCCACCCATGAATCTATTCATTGGTGGCGTGGAGAGAGGGGGCATGCCCAGCTGCCCCTAACGGATGGGCCACCCTGCTTAAACTGATGGAATTAAAAAAATTAATTTAAAGATTTGTGAGAAATACACAGCTGCAGTTTTTTGTATACTGTAGTTTATGCCTGCCTGTAGTTCTGCTTTCACTTAAACTTACCACATTCTGCCTACCGTTTTCTAGCAGGCACATTGGATACTTTGAAGGTAGCTGGAGGAACATTTTACAGTATGGTAAGACCAAAAGTGAGCATTTTGGTCACCAGAGCAAACACTTTATTTGACAGAAACCATACACTGCACATCAAATGCACGTCAATGCACTATGTTACCATGAAGCATGTCGGTAACATTTGATGTACAGTGTAGTTGAGAACAGAAGGAAAAGTTTACAGGATGACTGAAATGGGGCAAAGAAAAGTGTTAATTTTGGAATCAGAGGGTGATTGATGGAGTGTGTATGTTCCATGTGTACTGCAGACTGGCCACTGTCTGAAGCTGCATGCACCTCTAAAAATGAGAAGGCATACAATAAAATAATTCAATGAAGAAAATGAACTCATTAACTGGAAATATGTGATGGGTTCACTGTCGTGAACAGTACGATCCAAGTCTAAGAGTTTATTTTTTAAGAAGCAGAATAAAACAGTATGGACACAAAGACACAATGGAAGGGAATGGAAGGAAAATTATAGAAAAATGCAGAAAATACAAAGAGAATATCAGAAGTTACATTTGTAATATTCTCTGGCAAGTAAAGATAGTATCTAGTTTTTCAATAGTAAAATATGTCATCAATAAAAAGTTTCCAGAAGTAAAAACAACAATAAATCCTCCTATATCACAAATAAAAGCTATGTCCCTCACAAGTTCTTCAGATGGATGATTATCATAGGGTAATCATGTGTGGATATGATAGCAATAGATAATGTTTTGGCATAGTTTTCCTTTATTATTTTTTCTACTTGCAGCCAGCAGGTGGTGCTATGGAGTTAGTTCTTTCATTGTTTTTGTCTAGTTATTTTACGGCTTTGCTCTGACTATGAGGCTATTTAGAACACACAGCTGAAAAAGGTGATGGTGGGACACACCCCTATTTTTACAGTTCATATAATCCCATATGAAGTTAAGACTTAAGGCCTATACACACAATCAGAAAATCGTACGAAAAATACCAGCATGACTAGCATGCAAAAAAAAAAAAAAACAGACGATCATTCGTCCAATAATCTCATCGTGTGTACAAGCCATTAGACAGATAGATTGTAAGAAGCCAGTGCTAGGCTCAGTATGTTCTGCAAACACTGAATCATGGAACCCGTAGATGTAAAGTAAGAGTTGTAATTCGGTAATGAAAACATTTAAAAAATATCAGCGTATACACTTAAGGAGAATTCAATTAAATTGATTTTAACCATTATTTTTTCCTTTAACTCCTTCAATACCGGGCACTTTCACCCCTATCCTGCCCAGACCAATTTTCAGCTTTCAGCGATGTCACACTTTGAATGACAATTGCTTGGTTATGAAATATTGTACCCATATGATATTTTAATCATTTTTTTTCACACAAACAGTGCTTTCTTTTGGTAGTATATATTCCACAGTGGGTTTTTTTTTTTTTTTGCTTAATAAATAAAAAAAAAAAAAACATTATTAAAAAAATATGTGTTTTTCTTTGTTTCTGTTACAAAATTTGGAAAATGAATAATCTTTCTTTAGGCCCAAATGTATACTGTTACATTTCTTTGAAAATAACCCAAATCATAGTTTATTTTTTAGTCTGTAGGAAAGTTATAGAGTCCCCAAACTGTGGTGTATATACAGTATATATAATGGATATAGAAAAGAATCAACCCCCCTTTTTTTAAATAATCACATTTTGTTGATTTGCAGCCTGAAATGAAGACAGACACACTTTTTGTTTTTCCCAGCTGTATTTACACAGTGCAGCTTATAACATCCAAGTTAAAGATATAACACCAACACGTCAGAAAAAATAATCAAAAACAGAATCGCTAAGTTAGGAAAAGAATCACCCCCTTATGTCAGAATTTTGTTTTCATTTCAGCCTTTAGTCTGTTGGGATATGTCTCTACTAACTTTGCACATCCAGATTTTGTAATATTTGCCCACTCTTATTTGCGGAATATAAATTTGATGGTGACTGTTTGTGGACTGCAGTCTTCAAGTCATTCCACAGATTTTCAATGGGGTTTAAGTCAGGGCTCTGAATAGGCCATGCAAGGACATTCACCTTTTTCTCCTTCAAGCGCTGTGTTTTGATTTTTTCCTGTGTGCTTTGGGTCATTGTCATGTTGGAAGGTGAACCTTCTTACCATTGCAAACCTTCTGGCAGAGGGCAGCAGAATTTCCTCTAGAATTTGATGGTATTTTGCCTCATCCAATTTTCCTTCTATTCAAACAAGTGCTCCAGTCCCTGCTGCAAAGAAACACCACCATAACATGATATTGAAATAAAAAATATGTATCTCTGCGCTGTGGTGGGGTGGCAGCTGACACAGATAAGTAATATACCAACCTTTTAAATATTCTTAAGAAAAGTCACGAATGTCACGTCTACCCCAACGCAGGTGGTCAGACACTATAGCTAGCTACTGTGTGCTTCACCAATAGCAGCCCCCTGTCTCTTAAGACAAGCAGGCCTACCGGTACTTGGTTACCCCCAGGACTTATACACAATGCTATAAAGCCTGGCCACCACGCCAAGGCAGATGCGAACTGAGCAAAGCAAATAGATACTTGCAGTTTAGCAGACAGATAGCGTGGTTCTATGACAGTCCAGGTAAAGGGTAGGCTGAGTTCAGGAAATAGTCCGATATCCGATCCAATAACAGTCCAGGTAAAAAGGCAGGCAGAGTTCAGGGAATAGTTCAATATCCAATCCAGCTCATACACAGGGAAATCCAGATTTGCAAAGCAGGGCAGACAAACGGGAGGCTAGATCAGGAACAATGCAGGTATACTGTCTCTATCACAAGCAAGGGATAGAGTTTTTCGATTTTCTTATATCAGGTGACTGACCAGATCAATCACCTTCCAGGTGAACACAGACAGGGGGAATGCAACAGCCAACACCCGGATGCTGGAATGAGTAGCAGGAGCACTAAGTCTTCCTGACAATATTGTCCAATAGTATGTTTTTACGTTTTTTTTTTAGGGGTCCTCTAGTGTCAGACGTCAAACTAGTTTATACAGCCTATATAGCCATTTTAACACAATATTCACATTTCATCGCTGTTCTATTACTTTGCGCTACACACTTTTTCTTAACATAACATGATATTGCTACCTCCATGCATTACTATAGGAATGGTGGTATTTGGATTGTGAGCTGTATTGGATTTCCACCAGACATATTATTTGGTGTTTAGTCAAATAATTCTATTTTAGTCTCATCTGACCATAGCACCTTTTTCCATGTGTCCTCAGAATCTTTAAGGTGCATTTTGGCAAAGCTCAGTCATGACTGCCTTTTCTTGAGGAGTGGCTTTTTTCTTGAAACCCTCCCATATAAGCCACATTTGCGGAGAATTTGTGATATTTTTGTCACTTGCACACAATGACCACTCTTTGTCATAAATCTCTGCAACTGCTATATAGTTGCTGTAGGCCTCTTGGTAGCCTCTCTGACCATTTTTTTCCTGGCTCCTGCATCCAATTTGGTGTGACATCCTGATCCAGGGAGGGTCTGTGTTGTCCCAAATACCTTACACTTCATAATAAAAGACTTCATTGTGCTTCTAGGCATTAATAAAGCCTTTGAATTTTTTTTTGTATCCATCTCCTGACTTGTGCCTGTCCACAACTTTATTTCAGAGATCTTTTGACAGTGCCTTGCCACCCATAGTAGATTGTTTGCTTTAGATTCTTGCGCAAAAAAAATTCACACATGACACTAGTGTTGTGGTGTGAACAGGGCATATAAAGAACAATTGTTTTTGTTGTGCCCTTGCAAAAACGGGTTCAGAAAAACTCACATCTCTGCCCTGGATGATTTGGCTGCTCAAAGACCAGGCCATTTTTTGCGATACGGCACTGCGTCGCTTTAACTGACAATTGTACAGTCATGCGACGTTGTACCCAAACAAAATTGACGTCCTTTTTTTTCCCACAAATAGTTTTCTTTTGGTGGTATTTGATCATCTCTGCGGTTTTTATTTTTTGCGCTATAAACAAAAAAAGAGCAACAATTTTGGAAAAAAAAAAAAACAATATGCCCATTTTTTTTTTTTTTTTTTAAAGTGAATTTTTTCCTCAGTTTTGGATGATATGTTTTTTCTTTTGTGTGTATTTTTTGCACTGACTAGTATTTCAATGTTTCTCTTCGTCCTCAGTTTCTCTCCCTCATTCAGTTAATGTGACCCCAGTGCTCACAGACAGGGGAGGGGCAAACAAAGATACTGTTCAGGCGTCCAATGTCCTCTCCGTTAAAAATGACAGAGGTTGTAATTGTGCTCAATAGACAATAATAACTTTCGTTCGACTCGAACATCGGTCTCATCCCTACTGCCCACATTTGCACCACAAGATTTAATTGATGTAATTAAGCTGTCCTACAATGTCTATCATGTACTTAATACCGTGTAGCACTAATTTTCTAATAGGGATAAGGTTTGAGTTTTATGCTACCATGGGTTTGCGGTACATTCCCTGGATTAGTAAACTGCAAACTTATAGCTGAAAACTTTGCCTGTTGGCTGCCAGAAATAAAGAACATCCTATAATGCCCTTGCTTCTGGTTAGCTACAAGAGCCAAAAAGTCCCCTTTCTGTTACTGGGTGGGTTCACTGCAGCCATATTGTCAGTATGTTTATTGAAGCTGTTTGACATTGGTACATGCCCCCCATGGCGGTGTCTGGCTTCTCATTTCTTTTATTGGTAATAGCTGGCTTATAAGTCTTACAAATGGCTAGAATATATAATATTATATATTGAGAATATATAATACTATATATTGAGAAACAGACACATTAGTTCAATAAAACATGTAATTACCCAGAAGTCATCAATCTTAAATGGAAATTTTTAAAACAGTTTTAGCGTTTCATTAAAATCCGTTGCTGCACATAATTAAATTTTCCCAGAAAACTCATGTAGATAATATTTAGTGGACTATAGCTTACAGATCTGGCTTTGTTCCATGTGTCTTGACTCCACATCCTGATCTAGTCAACCTTTCCTTGAGAAATTTGGACAAACAAGAATTCCCAAGGGTTAGTTAGTGTTTAACATGATATGATCAGTTGTGTAAATAACAGAGATGTTCATCTGTGTTTAAAAATAAATATATTTTAAGAGAAAGGAAGGTGAACACCCCACTAAAGTTTATGTTGCTTAAAATAGAATGGGTATATAATGGCAACAAGAGGTGCATGTACTCATAAGCCTCTGACGTGGACCTGCACCAATTTTACAACAATCCAAATGTATTTATTGCTCTGCGGTGCAGTGTTTAAAATTGTTTGACATTGACACCATTGTTCTCTATAATATTTTTGATTGTTAGAGCTCAGACACAAAAACCACTCGAGGTGCTGGCTCTAAGCACAAACCGGTATTCACCTGAGCTCCTCGTGGTGGAGATGGGTTTTGCTGCATGGTATGTCCAGGTCACAGTCCTCAGGATTGCCCCACCATGAAGTGAGAAACCCGGGGTCCAGTAGCAGATATAGCAGATAGGGATCAAGCAGAAGTGTAGTCAGTAAACAAACCAAAAGATGTGTAACAAGTGGTTGAAGATTGGAATAAACTGAAGGATAGTCAAGAAACAAGCTAAAGGTTGATAACGAATGGTTTCAGGTTGGGATAAATCGGAAGCATAGTCAAAGAACAAGTGAAATGTCGGTAGCGAGTGGTAGTGAATAAGGACATCTACAGATACGCAAAAGAGCATGATAGAGAGTGGAGAGAGCACAATAATCTGGCTTGGCTTGAATAGTTAGTTCATGGGATGAACAAGGAGTTCAAGGTTCACCAGAAACAAGGTACAAGACAAGATTATGTAGAAAAGATGATCCGCACATTGGTTGTTGCTCTTAAGAAATCTTCATATTATTAGAAAGCCACAATGTGCAAATGCAGATAAAATTACTTACAAGGCAAGATTATCCAAGGAATCAGACAGCACACTGTCGAGCATCTCAGCAAAAAGTGCCTCTGTCAGGTGCTGCCGAGGTCATGGGTTCAAATCATGGTCCTGACAAATATGCTCTTCAATAACCCACAAGGCCATTGATTCTAAACAGAGAGAGACCAGAAGTGACTTATTTTATTACAGGAAACTACACAGGGGCAAAGTACAGGAATTGTTTTAATGCTGGATTACTGCACAGATCTATAAGAAAATGCACAAATGACATCAAGATTCAAGCATGAATACACATTCCACTTGTATTTACAAAATATTTGTTAAGCCCAAGTGTTGGTTTAAATATCCACTGGCACTTTGCTAATAGAAAAAAGGCACCACGAGATGTATGGAGATGTATGTACTTTTAGAAAGTGGCGCTATAAATGCACCAAATTAAAACAAAAACCTCCAGTTCAAAGATAATTAAACTAGGAGTAATTAATACCTACTCTAAGTTGGCATACAAACTACAGAGACAGGAAAAGTGCCTGTATGCAGTGTAGCAGAGCAGCATATTTGCCTCAGCTACTCCCTACCTGTCACTGTTTGTTAAGGAGGCTGTTAGCTTTGCAGCCAAAAGCCCCCTAACAACCAATGGTGCTGCATCGAGCGGTGCCTGATGGGGAAGCAGAGACACCAGTTCCCCATCAGGTCCACTTTTACCTTTTTCTTTCATTTCTTTAGCCAATAGCAATCTGTCGATCACAAGCAGAACTGATGGGAAACTAGTGTCTGTAAATCCCTGTCAGGCTCCACCCTCGTACAAATCTTTCTGCTGCTGCGCTGTCTGTGTGACAGCTTCGGTGAGAGGAGGGAGCACCATATGGACACTCGGCTATCACACTTGCCTTCACACTTGGTGCTTGTTCCCGATTCATGTACCTGTGTACAACAGGCAGGGCAGCCATCAGAAATTGCGGGGCCCCTTATACAGCTTTAAGCCTGCCCCCCCCCCCCCAGCCTGACCACCAACATTCACCAGGGTCCCGACCACTTGCCGTCCCACCAAGTCCTTCAGTGCATTAGCCCCCTCACACCCGTATGCTCTGAGCCCCCCTCACACCTGTACTCTCTGACCCCCCTCACACCTGTACGCTCTCAGCCCCCTCACACCGGTACCCTCTCAGCCCCCCTCACACCTGTACGCTCTGACCCCCCTCACACCTGTATGCTCTCAGCCCCCCTCACACCTGTACGCTCTGACCCCCCCTCACACCTGTTACGCTCTCAGCCCCCCTCACACCTGTACGCTCTCAGCCCCCCTCACACCTGTACGCTCTGTGCCCCCCTCACACATGTATACTCTGAGCCCCCCTCACACCTGTACGCTCTGAGCCCCCCTTACACCTGTATGCTCTCGGCCCCCTCACACATATACTCTCTGAGTAGGGATGAGCCGAACACCCCCGGGGTCGGTTCGCACCAGAACCTTCGAACGGACCGAAAGTTCGCGCGAATTTTCGAACCCTATACGTTATAATGGACGCGAACGTTCGAAATCAAAAGTGCTAATTACAACGGCCAATATGCATGTTAATGTCATAAAACAGGTTTGGGGACCCGGGTCCTGCCCCAGGGGACATATATCAATGCAAAAAGAACTTTTAAAAACTAACGTTTTTTCGGGAGCAGTCATTTTAATGATGCATAAAGTGAAAAAAAAAAAGTGAAATTTTCCTTTAAATATGGTACCTGGGGGGTGTCTAAAGTATGCCTGTGAAGTGGCATGTGTTTCCCGTGTTTAGAACTGTCCTTGCACAAAATGACATTTGTAAAGGAAAAAAAGAAGCCATTTAAAACCACTTGCGGCTTTAGGTTTGTTCTTAAGTAGAATCTGAACAGGTACATTATGAAGTGTAGCTCCATCCCAAAAAAATCTATTTTTAAGCTTTTTGGAGAACATAGGGAGGGGTTATCACCCCTGTAACATTTGCTGTCTTTGCACATCTGTTCAGAACATGTCACCTCACTTTCCGTCCCAATGACAAATGTTTTTGGAAAAGTGGGGTTTTAATTGAAACAAGGATTGGTGATAAAGTATCAGTAGAGAGGAGATACCTTTTTCCCAAATTAAATCTAACAGGATAGAATTTCCCTTCCTAGGGGTAGATTTCCTCTCACTTCCTGTTTTCTCTTTCCATTTGCAAGTAGGAGTCGTTTGTAAGTTGGATGTTTGAAAGTAGGGGCCTGGCGTATATACTCTGCAGAAATTTGCCCTATTAGATGTTGGTGTAGCCACAAGACTGGTGGGCACAGGAATGGGCCCTGCTGTGAGTTAATAGATCAAGATTTGTAATTGCATGCACCTGTTGAACAGGGCAGAAAAATTGGGGGTGGTGGTGGTGGTGGACGGTGTTGCCACAAGACTGTAAGCTCTCACAGTTACTCTTGGTGGGCGCAGGAATGGGCCCTGCTGTGAGTTATTAGATCAAGATTTGTAATTGCAAGCACCTGATGAACAGGGCAGAAAAATTGGGCCTTTGGCGGTGGTGGTGGACGGTGTTGCCACAAGACTGTAGGCCCTCATAGTTACTCTTGGTGGGCGCAGGAATGGGCCCTGCTGTGAACTATTAGATCAAGATTTGTAATTACCCGCCCCTGTTAAACAGGGGCTGAAAAATTGTGCCTTAGGCACTGGTGCTGGTGCCACAACACTGCAACCCCTCACAGATACTGTACTTGGAGCACAGCAGTCACACGTGTTGCGAATCATTTTTTTAAAAAATTGTAAGTACACGCCCCTGTTAAACAGGGGCTGAAAAATTGTGCCTTAGGCACTGGTGCTGGTGCCACAACACTGCAACCCCTCACAGATACTGTACTTGGAGCACAGCAGTCACACGTGTTGCGAAGCATTTTTTTTTTATAAAAATTGTATGTACACGCCCCTGTTAAACAGGGGCTGAAAAATTGTGCCTTAGGCACTGGTGCTGGTGCCACAACACTGCAACCCCTCACAGATACTGTACTTGGAGCACAGCAGTCACACGTGTTGCAAAGCTTTTTTTTATAAAAATTGTATGTACACACCCCTGTTAAACATGGGCTGAAAAATTGTGCCTTAGGCACTGGTGCTGGTGCCACAACACTGCAACCCCTCACAGATACTGTACTTGGAGCACAGCAGTCACACGTGTTGCGAAGCTTTTTTTTATAAAAATTGTATGTACACGCCCCTGTTAAACAGGGGCTGAAAAATTGTGCCTTAGGCACTGGTGCTGGTGCCAGAACACTGCAACCCCTCACAGATACTGTACTTGGAGCACAGCAGTCACACGTGTTGCAAAGCATTTTTTTTATAAAAATTGTATGTACACGCCCCTGTTAAACAGGGGCTGAAAAATTGTGCCTTAGGCACTGGTGTGGTGGCATGGATCATTGAGGAGGAGGAAGAGGATAGTCAGTGAACATAAGAGGACAGTCACTCAGCATCAGCATAGGCAGTCTTGAAGGGATGTGACATTATAAATTATTCCGTTATATCCGCTTCAGGTGCCTGGTAGCTGGTGGTGATCCAAGACTGATTCATTTTGATGAAGGTCAGTCGATCAACCGAGGCGGTGGACAGGCGCACCCTATGATCGGTGACAAATCCTCCAGCAGCACTGAATGTGCGTTCGGAAATAACGCTGGAGGCAGGACAGGCCAGTAGCTCAATTGCATACTGTGCAAGCTCTGGCCAGTGATCCATCCTCAGGACCCAGTAAGCCAGAGGATTTTCGGTGGGAAAGGTGTCCAAGTCTGACCTTGCCCCAAGGTATTCCTGCACCATGTATATCAGACGCTGGCGATGGTTGCTGGAACCGATCATACCTTGGGGCTGCGGACTAAAAAATTGTCTGAACGCATCGGTCAGACATCCACCTTCCCCACCGCTCCTTCTGCTACTGACCGAAGCCTCAGCAACTCGTCGCCCAGGACCAGGAGTTTGTAACCTCCCAGTTTCTGGGAACGCGTTGCACAGACCTTTCTGCAAGGCCTCCCTGAGATGTCTCATCCTCTGCTCCCTCTGCGACGGCAAGATAAGGTCCGCAACCTTACCCTTGTACCGTGGATCAAGGAGAGTGGCCAGCCAGTAATGGTCCCTCTCCTTGATCCGAAGAACACGAGGATCCTTCCGCAGGCTTTGCAGGATCAGGGAGGCCATGCAGCGTAGGTTAGCTGAGGCATTCGGTCCGGAGTCTCCTGGGTCACTGAGGATGACATGATCGCCAGCCACCTCCTCCCAGCCACGTACAAGTCCACTGGTTTGTTGGGACTGTACATCATCCCTAAAAGACTGCTGCTGCGGATGCTGAGTGCCAGGCTCCACCTCCATGCTCACACAATCCTCCTCCTCCTCCTCCTCCTCCTCATCCTCTTCCTGTGTGATGGGTGGGACAGAAGGAACACTGTCCGTATAAAGGGGGCCTTGAGAGGCAAGGAAGTCCTCCTCTTCCTGCCTCTGTTCTGCCTCAAGTGCCCTGTCCATTATCCCACGCAGCGTATGCTCCAACAGGTGGACAAGAGGTACAGTGTCACTGATGCATGCACTGTCACTGCTCACCATCCTCGTGGCCTCCTCAAATGGTGAGAGGACAGTGCATGCATCCCTGATCATGCTCCACTGACGTGGGGAAAAAAAACCAAGCTCCCCTGACCCTGTCCTGGTGCCGTAGTCGCAAAGGTACTCATTGATGGCCCTCTGCTGCGTGTGCAGTCGCTGCAGCATGGCCAACGTTGAGTTCCACCTGGTGGGCATGTCACATATTAGGCGGTTCTTGGGCAGGTTCAGCTCCTTTTGCAGCTCAGTCAGCCGAGCACTGGCATTATAAGATCGGCAGAAATGCACACAGACTTTCCTGGCCTGCCTCAGGACATCCTGTAAGCCTGGGAACCTGCCCAAGAACCGCTGCACCACCAGGTTGAGGACGTGAGCCATGCAGGGCACATGGGTGAGCTGCCCCTGTCGCAGGGCGGAGAGGAGGTTGGTGCCATTGTCAGAAACGACCATTCCTGGCTTAAGCTGACGTGGCGTCAACCACCTCTCGGCCTGCCCCTGCAGAGCTGCCAGAACCTCTGGCCCAGTGTGGCTCCTGTCCCCCAAACACACCAGCGCAAGCACGGCATGGCATCTTTTTGCCTGCGTACTTGCGTAGCCCCTTGTACGCCTACGGAGCACCGCTGGTTCCAAGGACAGAGCACTGGAGGAAGAAGAAGAGGAGGGGGTGGAGGAGAGAGGTGTGTCACAACCAGTAGCAGTAGTAGCGTTTTGGAGGCGTGGTGGCGGAACAACCTCCAACACTACTGCACCTTGTCCTGCATCCCTCCCAGCTGCCAATAGAGTGACCCAATGGGCCGTGAAAGAAAGGTACCGTCCCTGTCCATGCCTGCTGGACCATGAGTCAGCGGTAATATGCACCTTACCGCTGACCGCCCTGTCCAGCGAGGCATGGACATTGCCTTCCACATGCCGGTAGAGAGACGGAATCGCCTTCCGTGAGAAAAAGTGGCGTTTGGGAACCTGCCACTGAGGAACCGCACATTGAACAAACTCACGGAAGGGGGCCGAGTCTACCAACTGAAAAGGCAGCAGTTGAAGTGCTAGCAATTTAGCCAAGCTAGCATTCAACCGCTGGGCATGTGGATGGCTGGGAGTGTACTTCTTTCTACGGTCCAGCAGCTGGGGCAGGGAAATTTGCCTGCTGCAATCGGACGTCGGTGTACTGCAAGTACTTGGTTGTGGCACACCTAATTCTACACCTTCAGTCCTCTCAGAGCAGCTTTCAGAGAGGACTGAAGGTGTAGTGGGGATGGAGATCCCAGCTGATGAGGAGCAAGGAGAGGTCCGCTTAGTTCTTTGGTGTGGGTCTTTTATGTGTGCCTGCCAACGAGCTGCATGGCAGGTCGACATATGTCTGGTCATGCTTGTGGTGCCCAAGCGGCTGATGTTTTGGCCACGCGAGATACGCTTGAGACAAATATTGCAAATAGCAGTGGTGCGATCTGATGCACTCGTCTCAAAAAAGGCCCACACCAAAGAACTTTTCTGATAACGTGCAGAGGCAGCGCCCTGCACAGGCGGAGCTCTGCGGTGTTGTACAGTTGCTGTGCTGGCCTCTACCTGGCCTCCAGGGGGCATCCTGCCTCGTTGGACATGTGACGCCGCATCCTCCTCCTCCTCGTCCTCCTCCTCATCCTCTCTCCCTTCAGGCACCCACGTGGAGTCAGTGACCTCATCATCCCCTCCCTCTTCACCACTAGAGCAAACCTGGCAGTAAGCTGCAGCTGGTGGAACAGTACTGCCAGATTCCTCAAGCTGGGTATCATCATCCGAGCCTTCGAATCGTTGGGCATCCTCCTGGAGCATGTACCCAACACTGTGCTCAAAGAGTTCGGGGGACTCCTCAGGAGGACATGGTGGGTCTAGGGAAGGGGTGGCTGATGATGCCATTGAGTACGCGTTGGCAGCTGCTCTGCCAGTACCCTGATCCTGGGTGAGAGAGGATGAGGAGGATGAGGAGGGCTTGGTCATCCATTCTACCAAGCCTTCAGCATGATGCGGCTCCACATGTCCAGCTGCCGAAAACAAAGACGCGCGTGTCCCATGGCCACGTGCTGATGACGATGCACGACCACGTCCACGGCCACGGCCACGTCCACTAGAAACAGAGCCTGCCTGCCCTGTGTTCTTGGCTCTGCACGCTCTGCCTCCCCTTGGCGGTCTTCCAGCCATTGTAGTCGGTAGTCCTGTGGGTGCTGCTGAGAAGAATATATAGGAGCTCTGTGTGATGCCACTAACACACTAGAAGTCCTATGGGTGCTTCTGCAAAGAAAATATAGGAGCTCTGTGTGATGCCACTAACACACTAGAAGTCCTGTGGGTGCTGCTGAGAAGAAAATATAGGAGCTCTGTGTGATGCCACTAACACACTAGAAGTCCTATGGGTGCTTCTGCAAAGAAAATAGAGGATCTCTGTGTGATGGGACTAACACACTTCAAGTCCTATAGGTGCTTCTGGGAACAAAATATAGGATCTCTGTGTGATGGGACTAACACACTTCAAGTCCTATAGGTGCTTCTGGGAACAAAATATAGGTCTGTGTGATGGGACTAACACACTTCAAGTCCTATAGGTGCTTCTGGGAACAAAATATAGGATCTCTGTGTGATGGGACTAACACACTTCAAGTCCTATGGGTGCTTCTGGGAAGAAAATATAGGAGCTCTGTGTGATGGGACTAACACACTTCAAGTCCTATAGGTGCTTCTGGGAACAAAATATAGGATCTCTGTGTGATGGGACTAACACACTTCAAGTCCTATAGGTGCTTCTGGAACAAAAATATAGCTCTGTGTGATGGGACTAACACACTACAAGTCCTATGGGTGCTTCTGGGAAGAAAATATAGGTCTGTGTGATGGGACTAACACACTTCAAGTCCTATAGGTGCTTCTGGGAACAAAATATAGGATCTCTGTGTGATGGGACTAACACACTACAAGTCCTATGGGTGCTTCTGGGAAGAAAATATAGGTCTGTGTGATGGGACTAACACACTTCAAGTCCTATAGGTGCTTCTGGGAACAAAATATAGGATCTCTGTGTGATGGGACTAACACACTTCAAGTCCTATAGGTGCTTCTGGGAACAAAAAATATAGGATCTCTGTGTGATGGGACTAACACACTTCAAGTCCTATGGGTGCTTCTGGGAAGAAAATATAGGTCTGTGTGATGGGACTAACACACTTCAAGTCCTATAGGTGCTTCTGGGAACAAAATATAGGATCTCTGTGTGATGGGACTAACACACTTCAAGTCCTATAGGTGCTTCTGGGAACAAAATATAGCTCTGTGTGATGGGACTAACACACTACAAGTGCTATGGGTGCTTCTGGGAAGAAAATATAGGTCTGTGTGATGGGACTAACACACTTCAAGTCCTATAGGTGCTTCTGGGAACAAAATATAGGATCTCTGTGTGATGGGACTAACACACTACAAGTCCTATGGCTGCTTCTGGGAAGAAAATATAGGTCTGTGTGATGGGACTAACACACTTCAAGTCCTATAGGTGCTTCTGGGAACAAAATATAGGATCTCTGTGTGATGGGACTAACACACTTCAAGTCCTATAGGTGCTTCTGGGAACAAAATATAGGATCTCTGTGTGATGGGACTAACACACTTCAAGTCCTATAGGTGCTTCTGGGAACAAAATATAGGATCTCTGTGTGATGGGACTAACACACTTCAAGTCCTATAGGTGCTTCTGGGAACAAAATATAGGTCTGTGTGATGGGACTAACACACTTCAAGTCCTATAGGTGCTTCTGGGAACAAAATATAGGATCTCTGTGTGATGGGACTAACACACTCAAGTCCTATGGGTGCTTCTGGGAAGAAAATATAGGTCTGTGTGATGGGACTAACACACTTCAAGTCCTATAGGTGCTTCTGGGAACAAAATATAGGATCTCTGTGTGATGGGACTAACACACTTCAAGTCCTATAGGTGCTTCTGGGAACAAAATATAGGATCTCTGTGTGATGGGACTAACACACTTCAAGTCCTATAGGTGCTTCTGGGAACAAAATATAGGATCTCTGTGTGATGGGACTAACACACTTCAAGTCCTATAGGTGCTTCTGGGAACAAAATATAGGTCTGTGTGATGGGACTAACACACTTCAAGTCCTATAGGTGCTTCTGGGAACAAAATATAGGATCTCTGTGTGATGGGACTAACACACTTCAAGTCCTATGGGTGCTTCTGGGAAGAAAATATAGGTCTGTGTGATGGGACTAACACACTTCAAGTCCTATAGGTGCTTCTGGGAACAAAATATAGGATCTCTGTGTGATGGGACTAACACACTTCAAGTCCTATGGGTGCTTCTGGGAACAAAATATAGGATCTCTGTGTGATGGGACTAACACACTTCAAGTCCTATAGGTGCTTCTGGGAACAAAATATAGGATCTCTGTGTGATGGGACTAACACACTTCAAGTCCTATAGGTGCTTCTGGGAACAAAATATAGGATCTCTGTGTGATGGGACTAACACACTTCAAGTCATATAGGTGCTTCTGGGAACAAAATATAGGATCTCTGTGTGATGGACTAACACACTTCAAGTCCTATAGGTGCTTCTGGGAACAAAATATAGCTCTGTGTGATGGGACTAACACACTTCAAGTCCTATAGGTGCTTCTGGGAACAAAATATAGGATCTCTGTGTGATGGGACTAACACACTTCAAGTCCTATGGGTGCTTCTGGGAAGAAAATATAGGTCTGTGTGATGGGACTAACACACTTCAAGTCCTATAGGTGCTTCTGGGAACAAAAATATAGGATCTCTGTGTGATGGGACTAACACACTTCAAGTCCTATGGGTGCTTCTGGGAAGAAAATATAGGTCTGTGTGATGGGACTAACACACTTCAAGTCCTATAGGTGCTTCTGGGAACAAAATATAGGATCTCTGTGTGATGGGACTAACACACTACAAGTCCTATAGGTGCTTCTGGGAAGAAAATATAGGTCTGTGTGATGGGACTAACACACTTCAAGTCCTATAGGTGCTTCTGGGAACAAAATATAGGATCTCTGTGTGATGGGACTAACACACTTCAAGTCCTATAGGTGCTTCTGGGAACAAAATATAGGTCTGTGTGATGGGACTAACACACTTCAAGTCCTATAGGTGCTTCTGGGAACAAAATATAGGATCTCTGTGTGATGGGACTAACACACTTCAAGTCCTATAGGTGCTTCTGGGAAGAAAATATAGCTCTGTGCGATGGGACTAACACACTTCAAGTCCTATAGGTGCTTCTGGGAACAAAATATATGATCTCTGTGTGATGGGACTAACACACTACAAGTCCTATAGGTGCTTCTGGGAAGAAAATATAGCTCTGTGTGATGGGACTAACACACTTCAAGTCCTATAGGTGCTTCTGGGAACAAAATATAGGATCTCTGTGTGATGGGACTAACACACTACAAGTCCTATAGGTGCTTCTGGGAAGAAAATATAGCTCTGTGTGATGGGACTAACACACTTCAAGTCCTATAGGTGCTTCTGGGAACAAAATATAGCTCTGTGTGATGGGACTAACACACTACAAGTCCTATAGGTGCTTCTGGGAACAAAATATATGATCTCTGTGTGATGGGACTAACACACTTCAATTCCTATAGGTGCTTCTGGGAACAAAATATATGATCTCTGTGTGATGGGACTAACACACTTCAAGTCCTATAGGTGCTTCTGGGAAGAAAATATATGATCTCTGTGTGATGGGACTAACACACTTCAAGTCCTATAGGTGCTTCTGGGAAGAAAATATAGCTCTGTGTGATGGGACTAACACACTTCAAGTCCTATAGGTGCTTCTGGGAACAAAATATATGATCTCTGTGTGATGAGACTAACACACTACAAGTCCTATAGGTGCTTCTGGGAAGAAAATATAGCTCTGTGTGATGGGACTAACACACTTCAAGTCCTATAGGTGCTTCTGGGAACAAAATATAGGAGCTCTGTTTGCTGCCAGTGCCTGCCTTCCACGAACACACTACAAGTCCTATAGGTGCTTCTGGGAACAAAATATAGGAGCTCTGTTTGCTGCCACTGCCTGCCTGCCACAAACACACTACAAGTCCTATAGGTGCTTCTGGGAACAAAATATAGGAGCTCTGTTTGCTGCCACTGCCTGCCTGCCACAAACACACTACAAGTCCTATAGGTGCTTCTGGGAACAAAATATAGGAGCTCTGTTTGCTGCCACTGCCTGCCAGTGCCTGCCTACCACGAACACACTACAAGCCCCTCTTTCTAAATGAATCTTTCTAAATGAATCTTTCTAACTAAATCTCTCTAACTAAATCTTTCTAACTGAATCCAGCAGAGTGACACAGAATGATCCTGCTCTCTCTAACGCCGGAACGCATGTGACCGGCGCCGACGGCGTGGCGGCCTTTTATAAGAGGGGGCGTGTACTAAAGCCCCTGAGCTGTAATTAGCTACAGGCGTCCTGCCTGTAGCCAATTATGGCTCTTCGAGTTTCCGGCGCTGTGATTGGCCAAGCATGCGGGGTCACAGTGCATGCTTGGCCAATCATCAGCCAGCAATGCACTGCGCCGGCCGCGCCGGCCGCAATGCATTGCGGGGCCGCTCGCATCACACGAACGTGATGCGAGCGGCCAAAATAATTCTGGGCTCGCCGAGCGAGCGAACACCCGGTGCTCGATGCGAACATGGGTTCGCAGCGAGCACCGGGCCCATCCCTATCTCTGAGCCCCCCTCACACCTGTATGCTCTGAGCACCCCTCACACCTGTACACTCTCAGCCCCCTCACACCTGTACGCTCTCAGCCCCCCTCACACCTGTATGCTCTCAGCCCCCCCTCACACCTGTACACTCTGACCCCCTCATGCCTGTTACGCTCTCAGCCCCCCTCACACCTGTATGCTCTCAGCCCCCTCACACCTGTACGCTCTCAGCCCCCCTCACACCTGTATGTTCTCAGCCCTCCTCACACCTGTATGCTCTGAGCCCCCCTCAGACCTGTATGCGCTGAGCCCCCCTCACACCTGTACGCTCTGAGCCCCCTCACACCTGTACGCTCTGAGCCCCCCTCACACCTGTACGCTCTGAGCCCCCCTTACACCTGTATGCTCTCGGCCCCCTCACACCTGTACTTTCTGAGCCCCCTCACACCTGTATGCTCTGAGCTCCCCCACACCTGTACACTCTCAGCCCCCTCACACCTGTACGCTCTCAGCCCCCTCACACCTGTACGCTCTCAGCCCCCCTCACACCTGTATGCTCTCAGCCCCCTCACACCTGTACGCTCTGACCCCCCCTCACGCCTGTTACACTCTCAGCCCCCTCACACCTGTATGCTCTCAGCCCCCTCACACCTGTACGCTCTGAGCCCCCCTTACACCTGTACCCTCTGAGCCACCCTTACACCTGTATGCTCTCGGCCCCCTCACACCTGTACTTTCTGAGCCCCCCTCTCACCTGTATGCTCTGAGCCCCACACCTGTACACTCTCAGCCCCCTCACACCTGTACGCTCTCAGCCCCCTCACACCTGTATGCTCTTAGCCCCCCTCACACCTGTAAGCTCTGACCCCCCCTCACGCCTGTTACGCTCTCAGCCCCCTCACACCTGTATGCTCTCAGCCCCCCTCACACCTGTACGCTCTCAGCCCCCCTCACACCTGTATGTTCTCAGCCCTCCTCACACCTGTACGCTCTGAGCCCCCCCTCACACCTGTACGCTCTGAGCCCCCCTTACACCTGTACGCTCTGAGGCCCCCTTACACCTGTACTTTCTGAGCCCCTCTCACACCTGTACTTTCTGAGCCCCCCTCACACCTGTATGCTCTGAGCCCCCCCACACCTGTACACTCTCAGCCCCCTCACACCTGTACGCTCTCAGCCCCCCTCACACCTGTATGCTCTCAGTCCCCCTCACACCTGTACGCTCTGACCCCCCCTCACGCCTGTTACGCTCTCAGCCCCCTCACACCTGTTTGCTCTCAGCCCCCCTCACACCTGTACGCTCTCAGCCCCCCTAACACCTGTATGTTCTCAGCCCTCCTCACACCTGTACGCTCTGAGCCCCCCTCACACCTGTACGCTCTGAGCCCCCCTTACACCTGTACCCTCTGAGCCACCCTTACACCTGTATGCTCTCGGCCCCCTCACACCTGTACTTTCTGAGCCCCCCTCACACCTGTATTCTCTGAGCCCCCCCACACCTGTACACTCTCAGCCCCCTCACACCTGTACGCTCTCAGCCCCCCTCACACCTGTATGCTCTCAGCCCCCCTCACACCTGTACGCTCTGACCCCCCCTCACGCCTGTTACGCTCTCAGCCCCCTCACACCTGTATGCTCTCAGCCCCCCTCACACCTGTACGCTCTCAGCCCCCCTCACACCTGTATGTTCTCAGCCCTCCTCACACCTGTACGCTCTGAGCCCCCCTCACACCTGTACGCTCTCAGCCCCCCTTACACCTGTATGCTCTGAGCCCCCCTTACACCTGTACTTTCTGAGCCCCCCTCACACCTGTACTTTCTGAGCCCCCCTCACACCTGTATGCTCTGAGCCCCCCCACACCCCCGCCCTCTCACACCTGTATGCTCTGAGCCCCCCCACACCTGTACAATCTCAGCCCCCCTCACACCTGTATGCTCTCAGCCCCCCCTCACACCTGTACACTCTCGACCCACTCACACCTTTACGCTCTCAGCCCCCTCACACCTGTATGCTCTCAGCTCCCCTCACACCGGTACGCTCTCGGCCCCCCTCACACCTGTACGCTCTGAGCCCCCCTTAAACCTGTATGCTTTCGGCCCCCTCACACCTGTACTCTCTGAGCCCCCCTCACACCTGTACACTCTCAGCCCCCCTCACATGTGTATATATGACATGCATGTACATACACACAGGCATGTACACACACATGTACACACACACACACACACACACATGCATGTACACACACAGACATATACACACACATGTACACACATACACAGACATGTACACACACAGACATTTACAGTACACACAGAGACATGTACACACTCACAGGCATGTACACAAACAAGACATGTACACACAAGACATGTACACACACAGGCATGTACACAGACACACACACAGCCCACCCCTGCACAACAGCCCTTACTTGTAAGGTGGTCCTAGTCCCAGCTCTTGCTTCCACATGCAGAGGGGTGCACATGCAGAGGGGCGCACATGCAGGAAATGGCCAGAGGTGGCAGCAAAGAGCCCAATGTCAGCGAGATCATGACAGAGCAGCAGCCTGCTGACTTGCACACATACAGGAGCATTCACAGAGCTCCTCTACACCCGACCTACCTTCTCACATCCCTGCCAGTAGGCCAGGCCTGTCGATACAATGGGGCCTCTTACAAGTGTATGGGCTGTACCCCCCTGATGGCGGCCCTGACAACAGGTACATACTGTAAATATCTCTCACCCGCACCAACATTTGTTGTGTAGAGGCGCATGGAATTTTAAAGAGTGTCATTAGTCTTACAAATTCCAGGGATTGCTTTTTAACATTTAGTCACAATTGAAATGCAGCACTCCTCCTTCTCTGACTGGTTGAGGGTGACCTCTAAGTAATTTGACAGTCTATCCCATGTCAAAACTTGGATAATTTTGCCCACCTTAGGGCTAAAATGCACTACACCTTGGCACTTAATATCATGACACTTGCTTCAAGTCAAGACAATAGTAAAAGAAATATAAAAAGCATACATGTTAAGAAGCCATGTGCTCTACATCATTGTAGGCTGCTGGTTTCAATGTCAGATAACAAACAGCCAAAAACAGCCAAAATAATATGACACAATTTACTGATTATCCAGCAATTAAGGTTGCTATTCATAGGCATGTGAGCCCTAAATTTATCAGGTCTCATGTTAAATAACTTGTTGGATGTCTACTTTAATCAAGCCTGTTCCAGCATAGTGTGTATATTGGAACATAGCGTAATACCTGCATCTGTAATAGAAACATACTTGAAGTTTGTCTGGGATACTAATTTGTTGAATTTGCTTTGCTATTTGTAGATTTGGATCATATTCTTGACCAGAATAGCTGTGACTAATTATTCTTGTGGAAATTTGGGATAAGGAAACCAACAAATTTTAAAACAGTCATCATATCTTGATATATTATACTCACAATTCAATATTGCCTTGTGGATTAGTTCTTTGTATAAAGCTTTGCATATTTAGATTTGAGGTATATTTAAATTTATATTTTTTTCAAATATTTTCTTAGTGGTTGTGGGGTCTTTGTTTTCAAGTGTTTATATATTTTAGGCAATAGCACCTTATATTTTGTGTGTTTTTATAGAAATATGCATCCCAAACTTTCTAAACAGATCTAATTTATAGTTGTTTAAAGGGGGCTGTCAACAGGCAACAACGCAAGCCAAAGTACAGATGGGCTCCTCAACAGACAGGAAGAGTCAAGGGCAGGTATCCTCAAACCCATCTACCCCATCAACCACCAAAACAGTGAGTACTAAAGGGTCAGGGGGAGGAAAACCTGGAACTGTATTTGCAATCTCTGCTGTAGTACCTGAGTCGGCCCCTGCACCTGGTTCCATATTGCTGAAGGAGGAACCTTCATTGAGAGATGTATTTAATGTGATTAATGACTGTAAGGATTCAATTACTAGTCTTGATACTCAGCTAAAAAGCATCAAGGAGGAAATACTTACCATAACCACATAAACACAGTTGAGGATGATCTGTACCCATTGAGGCGAGAAATTAAAGGGCTCAAAGAACAAATGGACATATAGGCAGCTAAACTCGATGAAATGGAGAATAGAAGTTGCAGAAATAATGTTAGAGTGAAAGGCCTGCCAGAGCGAAGCAAGGGCCCCAATTCTATAAAAAAAATTTGTTGTGGTTCAGGGAAATTTTTGGGCCCACTATCTTTACACCACTATTTGCGATCGAAAGAGCACATCGAGTCCCCTTTAAAACCCGTCAGGCGGGCGACTACCCTAGACCGCTACTCCTGAAAATTCTTAACTACAATGATAAAGTGACCCTGCTACAGAAGGCCAGAGAGATGGGGGACATTAAGTTCAATGGGGTTAAGGTTTCATTTTACCCTGACTTCTCGCCAGATCTTCAAAAGAGCAGAGCTGAATTTATATCGATCAAACGTAGCCTGATGAAATATAAGGTCATATATGCATTGTTGTACCAAAAACCCAAAAGTCCGGTACGAACCCGAACTTTACAGTTCGGATTTGCTTAACCGTAGTTAAAAAATTTTTTTTAGGGATATTCAAGTATGATGTAGCAATAAAATATGTTGTACCATATTCTTGGAAGCCAGTGATATTTAGGTTTATGCCAGAGCAAATAACTGCAGATCCAATAAGAAAACAACTGTTTGCTTTACAGTAACGTAAACTCGCTGGTTGTAAACGATCAGCTTGTAAAATAACCCTCTTAGTTTGAAATAGAAATGAAAGACAAAATATTTGTGTATAGATTAAAAAAATATATATAAATACCTTTCTTTTTACCTTTTTTATAAGTGATCACCTTCCCTCTGTTCCCTCTGTTCGGGGGAGAAGAAGCAACAGGACACTCACTGAGTTTCCCAGTGAAAGGCTGTGCAGGGGGGGGGGGGGGGGGGGCACATCGGGACAAGTCTGATCATTGGAGGTGAAAACACTGAGTTCCCAGCACAGCTAGAGAGCTGACCACAGTGTGCTTTAATGCTTAGTGTGGACAGTTTTTAATAGGAAAGCAGAGGGACTGACAGGAACGCCAGGGATTTCACACAAAGGAAGGAATACATAGAAATACATGGTACAGCAGGCACATATCAGGAATATGAAATGTTGGGGTAACAAATGCTTTAAATGCCAGGTAAATACAGAAACTATACACTTTTTAAATAATTTTTAGAGTAAACCTGTACTCAAAAAGTAAAGGTAAGCAGTTTCTGAAAAAAACTTGGTGGAAGTTTCCAAGTCTTAAAAAAGCTCCACCTGCTAGCATTTTTGTCTTTTTATGTTTAGTTTTAAGCCTAGTACACATGGGCCAAATGTCGAAGAAGCATGACCGAAAAAAAATTCTGCTGATCGGCTTCTGATCAGTGCTCTCAGCCAGAGGCTGAAAGCACTGACCGGAGTGTTTTGGCTGTCCTCCTGTCAGAACACAATAGCACAGCAAGGGATATCGCTGTACTAATGTACAGTGGTGTGAAAAAGTGTTTGCCCCCATCCTCATTTCCTGTTCCTTTGCATGTTTGTCACACTTAAGTGTTTCGGAACATCAAACCAATTTAAACAATAGTCAAGGACAACACAAGTAAACACAAAATGCAATTTGTAAATGAAGGTGTTTATTATTAAAGGTGAAAAAAAATCCAAACCATCATGGCCCTGTGTGAAAAAGTGATTGCCCCCTAAACCTAATAACTGGTTGGGCCACCCTTAGCAGCAACAACTGCAACCAAGCGTTTGCGATAACGTGCAATGAGGCTTTTACAGCGTCCTGGAGGAATTTTGGCCCACTCATCTTTGCAGAATTGTCCTAATTCAGTTACATTAGAGGGTTTTCGAGCATGAACGGCCTTTTTAAGGTCATACCACAACATCTCAATAGGATTCAGGTCAGGACTTTGGCTAGGCCACTCCAAAGTCTTCATTTTGTTTTTCTTCAGCCATTCGGTGGTGGACTTGCTGGTGTGTTTAGGATCATTGTCCTGCTGCAGAACCCAAGTTCGTTTCAGCTTGAGTACACGAACAGATGGTCGGACATTCTCCTTCAGGATCTCTTGGTAGACAACAGAATTCATAGTTCCTTTTATCACGGCAAGTCTTCCAGGTCCTGAAGCAGCAAAACAGCCCCAGACCATCACACTACCACCACCATATTTTACTGTTGGTATAATGTTCTTTTTCTGAAATGCAGTGTTCCTTCTACGCCAGATATACTTGGACACACACCTTCCAAAGAGTTCCACTTTTGTCTCATCGGTCCACAGAATGTTGTCCCAAAAGTCTTGGGGATCATCAAGATGTGTTGTGGAGAAATTGAGACGAGCTTTGATGTTCTTTTTGCTCAGCAGTGGTTTTCTCCTTGGAACTCTGCCATGCAGGCCATTTTTGCCCAGTCTTTTCCTGATGGCGGAGGCATGAACGCTGACCTTAACTGAGGCAAGTGAGGCCTGCAGTTCCTTGGACGTTGTTGTGGGGTCTTTTGTGACCTCTTGGATGAGTCGTCGCTGCGCTCTTGGGGTAATTTTGGGCGGCCGGCCACTCCTGGGAAGGTTCACCACTGTTCCGTGTCTTCGCCATTTGTGGATAATGGCTCTCACTGTGGTTCGCTGGATTCCCAAAGCTTTGGAAATGGCTTTATAACCCTTTCCAGACTGATAGATCTCAATTACTTTCTTTCTCAATTGTTCCTGAATTTCTTTGGGTCTCGGCATGATGTGTAGCTTTTAAGGATCTTCTGGTGGACCTTACTGTGTCAAGCAGCTCCTTTTTAAGTGATGCCTTGATTGTGAACAGGTGTGGCAATAATCAGGCCTGGGTGTGGCTAGAGAAATTGAACTCAGGTGTGGACAACCACAGTTATAGTATGTTTTAACAAGGGGGGCAATCACTTTTTCACACAGGGCCATGATGATTTGGATTTTTTTTCACCTTTAATAATCAACACCTTCATTTACAAATTGCATTTTGTGTTTACTTGTGTTGTCCTTGACTATTGTTTAAATTGGTTTGATGTTCCGAAACACTTAAGTGTGACAAACATGCAAAGGAACAGGAAATGAGGAAGGGGGCAAACACTTTTTCACACCACTGTACATTAGTACAGCGATATCCCTTGCTGTGCTATTGTGTTCTGACAGGAGGACAGCCAAAACACTCCGGTCAGTGCTTTCAGCCTCTGGCTGAGAGCACTGATCAGAAGCCGATCAGCAGAATTTTTTTTCGGTCATGCTTCTTCGACATTTGGCCCATGTGTACTAGGCTTAAAACTAAACATAAAAAGACAAAAATGCTAGCAGGTGGAGCTTTTTTAAGACTTGGAAACTTCCACCAAGTTTTTTCAGAAACTGCTTACCTTTACTTTTTGAGTACAGGTTTACTCTAAAAATTATTTAAAAAGTGTATAGTTTCTGTATTTATCTGGCATTTAAAGCATTTGTTACCCCAACATTTCATATTCCTGATATGTGCCTGCTGTACCATGTATTTCTATGTATTCCTTCCTTTGTGTGAAATCCCTGGCGTTCCTGTCAGTCCCTCTGCTTTCCTATTAAAAACTGTCCACACTAAGCATTAAAGCACACTGTGGTCAGCTCTCTAGCTGTGCTGGGAACTCAGTGTTTTCACCTCCAATGATCAGACTTGTCTCGATGTGCCCCCCCCCCCCTGCACAGCCTTTCACTGGGAACTGTAAATAGAAAAAAGAGTGATTGCGCTAAACTCGTTTGGAGGAAACACAAAATATGTGCTGAAATAATATAGCTGCTACACTAGAATGTGACAAAAATTCTAAATGAGATGGGGGTAGGAGTGTAGCGCTGTGATCAAAATGTAAGTAAATATACTTATATAACCAAATCAATAATAGTAATAATACACAAATGTGGCTCTATGTGGTGAGCAAATCATGAAAAGTCCAATGAGATAAACCAAGTAATGTGAATACAATCAGAGTGAGAAAGTCCCGAAAAGCGACCAATATTAATAACAGGACACGGATATCTTGGACGATCTTCTCATAGACACATTCTGGGATATAGTAATAATAGATATACGCTTACCAGATCCAATGGACCCCCTGTCAGTGACAGAGGGTCAAACGGGCATGGAAAGGCTCCAACAGCCGACGGCCTGGGCATTCACCGGACTTCTGAGGATAAGCTGATGGAATCGGCCGGTCTTGTCTCAGGTCTCCCAAGGCGATGAAGACGATCAAATCAAAGTCTGCCAGAGTAGGATGCAATCCACAGCTCAACCGCTGGAACTGCAAATCCAGAAAGAAGGATCCACAGCAGGGCAGAAGGCTATAATGGCATTCTATTGCCACATCGGATGTAGATACAAACTTGCACCGGATACTCCCCGGTATTACCCAACCTGAAAAGGAGAGAGGAAAAAACAAGGGGCTCCAATGGTGCAGGTCAAAAATGGGAGGGTTTTAATGATAAAAAACCATCAAGGTAACAAATAAAAATGATCACGATTAAAAAAGAGCAATGAGGGAATAGGTATAACCTGGCCCGACACGTTTCGTGTAATACACACTTCAACTGGGGCATCTACCCCATCTTTTATGGGGGGTCCATTGGATCTGGTAAGCGTATATCTATTACTACTATATCCCAGAAAGTGTCTATGAGAAGATCGTCCAAGATATCCTTGTCCTGTTATTATTATTGGTCGCTTTTTGGGACTTTCTCACTCTGATTGTATTCACATTACTTGGTTTATCTCATTGGACTTTTCATGATTTGCTCACCACATAGAGCCACTTTTGTGTATTATTACTATTATTGATTTGGTTATATAAGTATATTTACTTACATTTTGATCACAGCGCTAGACTCCTACCCATATCACTGTACTAACATCATGTAGTTAGTGCAGTTATAAATCCTTTAAAGCAGACCACTGGTTCAGCAGGAACTGGACAAATTTCAATCCATGTATGGGGATAGTGGTTTTACAGATGAAGATCTACCGACTGACTTCTGTTCATCCAGCCTCTGTCTGATAAATGCTGCTAGAAAAACATCCCCAACTATAGCTCTGATCAGTGTATTCTGATGGCAGTGAAGTCTCCCCAGTTGAATAAGAAAAACGGAATCATCTATGGGCTGCTTAAAGTGTTACTAAACCCAGGACTCTGCATTCATTATATCTGGTCTTCCACAGTACACAGAACATGGAAATGCAATAGTTTTAGTGAATATAAACTGCTAAATACCTTTTTTCTTATCAGCAGTTAGAGCAATCTTGTGACTTATTTATCTGGTTAAAGCTTGTAGGAGGAGTTTTCATTCTATCCTATAAGGCTTCAGGACCCCTGACCCTCTGTCTGGACAGTGCTGATTGATTCTGTGCTGATCACATCCAGTCTACCAAAAAAAAGGGGAGGAGGAACGAACAATGAAGACAGGATCAAAAAGCCTTTTGCAGAGGATTAACCCCTTAGGTTCCATAGTGACAATGATGCTTTACTGCAAATACAGACATATTTTACTGTTGTGGGTTTAGTAACAGTCTAATGCCCTGTATACACGATCGGATTTTCGGTCGGAAAAATCTTGGATGCTTTTTCCGATGGAATTCCGCTCAAGCTTGACTTGCATATGCACGGTCACACAAAAGTTCTCTGAACTTTTGACTGTCAAGAACGCGGTGACGTACAACACTACTACGAGATGAGAAAATGAAGTTCAATACTTCAGAGAATGCGTCAAATTGTTTCCAAGCATGCATAGGAATTTTGCGCGTCGGAATTGGTACAGACGATCGGAATTTCGGATCGGAACTTTTTCCGACCGAAAAATTGAGAATCTGTTCTCAATCTTTTGCTGGCGGGAATTTTGCCAGCAAAAATCCGATGGAGCATACACGCGGTCAGAATTTCTCACAGAAAGCTCACATCGGACTTGTGCTGGCGGAATTTCCAATCGTGTGTACGGGGCATAAGGCTTTTCTGGCAAGTATGTCATGTAGATCAGAGGTATTCCGGTAAATAGATAAACATGCTTATGTGTACGTGCTGGCATGACATCCAGTACATCCTTATGCCTACCTGCTAAGTAACAGGATGATGAGTATTGATAAAGTAAACCCACAGGTTACTCCTGGTTAACCTTCAAAATTACTTAGTAAGGATTACAAAAGTTAGGACTGAATACCTGGAGTATATAATGTTATGCAGCTAAAGACGTTATTATTGATAAGCACAAACTATGCTATTGAACTTAATTGTGCTGACAAGGTGGTACTGGTTAATGAAGCACTACTGATATATACAATCCATATGTATTGGAGCAGAAAGATACCAGCATACTAGCATAACACTTTAATTGGATCTCCTGAGAAGAGACATCTTTGCTTACTATGTTCAAATTGCAATTCATTGAAATGTTTAACTCACAATGGCTCAGCATCTAGAGGTTGGCCACAAAGAATGATATTCATGGAAAGTGATTGATTATATTGTGTAAGAGTTTAGGATCTCAACTCACTTTTTGCAAAAGAAACATGTTAAAGATACTAACATTAACTACTACATACAAATAAAACTAAGAAAACCTTAGTGCAACACTAATATAGAAACAATAAGGAGGTAAAGTCAAATGCTGCTCTAGAGAAGTAAGATGAACAACATATAGCAGCACAGCAAATAACATCCAAAAATAAACATACCTCCCTTTATAGGAGGCTAGAAAAAAAAACGGAATACCCCTAGGTGGACATTTTAGGCACTTGTGTATCTTGAAGAGTATGAATAGATATATGTTTTAGAAAAAATTATATTTATTTAACAAAGTATATTAAAAACACTTGCACATAAGCCAAAACATGGAATGTATACAGATCTGTGTCCAGAAAAACCATAATCATAACATGACGACCATTATTGTCCTTCATCCGACTCGTTTCAGATTACTTCCTTCCTCAAGGCTGTTTGTTAAGAGACAGATCATACATCTATAACATAATTATAAAAAAGATAAGTATCCAGTAACAATGTTTTTTCTATATAATATATACAATATGCCATATCTGGAAAACTCACATATATTATGGTGGTGTCACAGGTGAACATTCCATTGACATATATTTTAAAATCTGAGAAAACATAAAAAGGACTGTGTCTCAAAGTTATATCTCTATAGCCCATTAGAAAATTAATGTCAAAGATAGATCAAGTGTTTGATGATGCTGAATTACCCAGACCATAAGATGTTGGACAAATAAGAGCACTGAGGTCAAGGGTAGAAAGGGTGACCTGGAAATAAGAAATACTGATAATACATATGGAACTTCAGTCGAGTCTACTTAAATTTTGTTTCCAAAAGTAGAGACATACTACCTGAATCATTTAGTTGTCCTATGCAGGGACATGAAGATTATATTGTTGATTGTATCTTCATGTACTCCTTGGGGATATGTGGTCCCTTTTAGCGGTACATGAAACCAATTTAACTTAATTACTGCTTAACCTTCATGTACTCTCAGACGGACATATAGCTTACTTGCTGTTTTTTACATAGGTCAATTTGCAGCCTGTAAGATCCTTATATTCTAAAAGAGTCTTTATGCCCCTCCTCCTCCCCCTCCCACTGTCTTCTGGGAGACACACAGGTCCCAGGAGACAGCAGGGACCATTCAGAATGCGCAGCATGATTCGCGCATGCACAGTAGGGAACCAGGAGTGAAGCCGAAAGTCTTCACTTCCTGGTTCCCTTACCAGGAATGGCGGCGGCAGCACCCGTGCATCAATTCGAAGATCAGATACGGGTGCCAACATCGCACACAGGTAAGTGTCCATATATTAAAAGTCAGCAGCTACAGTATTTGTAGCTGCTGACTTAAAACATTTTTTCCCAGGTGGGACTCCGCTTTAAGATGTTAGCTTCCTATATACTTCTATCCCCTATGATGTAGAGCTTAGTATGCTCCATAAATATTATTTTTTACAAACAAGCACAGTTGCTTTTAGACTTTACTAAATTTAGATAGGAGCATAATTATTTTATTTTTTACTTAGAGATTGAAGGCACGACTATGGGTGCACATTTTTAACCTGGTTATGCCAATCATACTATGGGCCTTTGGGAGGACTGAACATCTGGAAAAGTATATTTTTGGCTCTCATCAAATAAACTTTGAGTGGTACATTGATGAAATGATCATCATATGGGATGGCCCAGCCTATTCAATAATTAAATTCTTAGAATATTGCAATACTAACACCTTTGGTGTTACATTTGGTGTTACATTCACCCTTGATATTGATTCCCAAATGCATATTTTCTTGAACTTAGATCTTACAACTTTTCACATGAAAAACCAAGATAAAAACAAAAGCCCATTTTAAGCCAGCCAGAGGCAATTCATGCCTTTTACAACTTTTCATCAACCTCTATGGAAAAATAATATTCCAAAAGGGTAGTTTTGAAGACTAACCAAAAATTGTAGTGAAAATTAAGATTATTTTAATAATAGGGTAACTTCTTATAAAACAAATTTATTGAGAAAGGATATCCCCACGATGTGGCTATGGAATCCCAACAGTATCTGACCCCTATTCCCAAAATCAAACCAGAAGACAGACCCAGTTCAGACCCAGAAAACAGAGATAAAGATTTTAGGACACTAGCAGATGCCTTCCATAATAAGGGCTAAAATGGAAAAAACATCAGCACCAGCATAAACACGGCCTTGAAAACCCAAAGAGAAAATCTACTTTAATACAAAGAGAAAAAAACAAATAATCGTGTACCTCTAGTAACCACATATAATCCAGCACTAGAAGGGATACAAAATATAATTAAAGATTTACAACCCATTATAACAGAGGATGAAACTCTGAAAGAAATATTCCAACAACTCCCAATACTGGCATTCAGACAACCACCCAACCTCAGACAAACTAATAAACAGGAAACTTCATTCTGATTATGATGTCACAAATAATGGAAGCAAGCCGTACAATAAAAGATGTTTCAAACCAATCAATCCATCTAAAAGTGTCACACACACAAAGTGGACCTTCGATATCACGTGATCATACAGCTGTACCTCCAGCAATGTTGTGTACCTCATTCAATGCAAAAGATTGTAGAGATCCAACTGAGAAGACCCACAGGTTGCCAACATCCCAAATTAAACAATCATATACATGGACTACCTCCCGAGGAAATACTAGAGGACTTTAGGGGCAACTGACCAGCAAAATAATTTTAGAAAATAGAATTTAATGGAATTAATAATTTATTAATAATATAAAATATGTGGTGCATACATCACCATTATCAATTGCATAAAAAGACAAGAACAAAATTGTATATCATATATAAATGCAAATCCTTCAATGTTAAATCTGACGCCTTTCTGGACCAATGCAAAAGATGTAGCAAAGGATCTTATGTTGGTGAAACAGGACAGAAGTTGCAAGCGAGAATGAATTTGCACAGACATACCATCAAGGAACATAAAGAAGATGAGCTCGGCACACCTGTGGGGCATCATTTCTCACAACCGGACCACACTATGGAAGACCTCAATGTCTTCGTTTTTAAAGGGGATTTCAAAACTATTCAGGAAAGGAAATGTTTTAAATCAAGAATGATAGTTCTTTACCTGATTTAAAAAAATAATGATAGTTCTATTTGACACTAAAAATAATGGCCTGAATTTAGATATGGGTTTTCTCACCCTTTATCCAACAGTTTTACGCTCCCCTCTGCGACTGTTTTAAATAAAGAATGATAGTACTTTACCTGATTTAAAAAAATAATGATAGTTCTATTTGACACTAAAAATAATGGCCTGAATTTAGATATGGGTTTTCTCACCCTTTATCCAACAGTTTTACGCTCCCCTCTGTGACTGTGACCCCCCCCCCCCCCCCCAAGTCTATAGCCCTGCCTCTGTCTTATCTCACTAGCTATGCTATGTACATTTATGTGTGTGTTTGTTGGTTTGTTTTTGCCTTTCCCTCAGAAATTGTCTCTTTTCTTAACATTCTGCTAAAACTTTTCTGAATCAGTACTACTAAGACTTTGAAGAATAAGACATACCCCAAAATCTTGTACTGAAAAATGTTATGTTAGTGCAAAAAAAAAAGGATCACAGTTGTTTCTGTCACAAAATCAAAAGAAGTGTATTTAAAGACTCTGTAATAAATAAGAACTGTGAATTATTACTACAAGATCTGTTACTGAACTGAGAAGCCTGATATTATTTTTAGAAGGGTAGATGACATTAGAAACATTATAGCACCCAGCAAACTCACAAAATCTATATATAAACCTCTAAACATTTTTTTAGTAGATAAACCTTAGGGGATTTTCAAGTGTAAAAAAAAAATGTTGAAATGTCAATTCATCCAGCATGGGCAGGACAGTTTTGAGGACAGTTAATTACTTTTCTATTGGAAAAACTATTTATTACCTGTTCTCATGACAATGTAGTTCACACTATAACTTGCACTTATGACATTTTGTATATAGGTCACACAGCAAGACCTCTATGATAAAGAATAAGGGAAAATTACAGACCAAACGAAAGTGGCTCTTGGCCATGGAGTTACTTGACTATTTCATTAAACCACAATAAAAGAACATAATGTTTTAGCCCGGGTTCACACTATTGCGAATTTGCAGCGGGGCAAAATACTGCAAATTCGCCCATTGAAAAACCCATGGGGCACGTTCACACATGTCTGTGCGAATTGCAGAAAAACCGCCACCGACTTTGGTGCGGTGCGGGACGGATCAGGTGCGAATTCAGGCCCATTATCTTCTATGGGCACGCATCTGATTCGCACCTGGCTTGCGTTCTGAACAGAAATTCACAAGTCATTGTACCACCTCTTTAGGGGAAGTCCACGCCCAATTAAAAAAAAAAAAAAAAAAACGGCATGGATTCCCCCTCCAGAGGCATACCAGGCCCTTAGGTCTGGTATGGATTTTAAGGGTACCCCCTACGCGGAAATAACGGCGTGGGGGTCCCCCCAAGATCCATACCAGACCCTTATCCGAGCACGTAGCCTGGCAGGTCAGGAAAGGGGGTGGGGACGAGCGAGCGCCCCCCCCCTCCTGAACATGCCCTCAACATGGGGGGATGGGTGCTTTGGGGAAGGGGGGCGCCCTATGATGTCACATATGATGTCACAGTCCCAGCATCCTCCGAGACTGGGACATCATAGGGGACAGGGTCACCATGTGACATGAGCATGTGACCCTGCCCCCTTGTCCCTATATAAGTCCCAACACAGCGCGGCTCTGCCATTCCGGCCAGAGAGAGCGACAAGTCAACATCTTAAGAAGAAGAAGGCGGTGCAGAAGGCGACGACAGCTGCAAGAACAGAAGAGACCCCGGAAGACCCCGGAAGACCCCCAAAGGCGGATCGAGACCCCCAGACGACGGCGGCGACGAAGAAGAAGAAAGCCGGGCTTCTCCGCTCGGTAAAAGAGCTAGGTAAAATAGCGGAGGAGTCCGGCGAGAAGACCCCCCCAAGACGGAAGAAGACCCCCGGAGCAGTGCAATAAAATATTTTTTAAAAATTGTGTGTTTTTTTTATTTACACTTTACACCTTAGGTGAATGGGTAGGGGTACATTGTACCCCTTATTGAAGGGGGCTCCCGGATTCCGATAAGCCCCCCGCCCGCAGACCCCGACAACCAATGGCCAGGGTTGTCGGGAAGAGGCCCTTGTCCTCATCAACATGGGGACAAGGTGCTCCCACCCCCCCAAGGTGCTCCCACCCCCCCATGTTGAGGGCATGTGGCCTGGTACGGTTCAGGGGGGGGGGGCGCTCGCTCGTCCCCACCCCCTTTCCTGACCTGCCAGGCTGCGTGCTCGGATAAGGGTCTGGTGTGGATTTTGGGGGGACCCCCACGCCGTTTTTTCGGTGTAGGGGTACCCGTAAAATCCATACCAGACCTAAGGGCCTGGTATGCCTCTGGAGGGGGAACCCATGCCGTTTTTTTTTATAAAAATTTGGCGTGCATTTCCCCCTCAGAAGTAGTAAAATGACTTGCGAATTCATGCTAGCAGCTGATTCGCACCTAAAACACGAACACACCGCAGAACAGCCGGTGTTTCACTGCGCAGTCACGCAGGGCCATGAATTCGCACTGCACTAGTCTGAACCCAGGCTCAAAGTTTTTGTTAAAGTCAGATAGATTTCATAAACTGTGATCAATAAAAAATCTCAAATCATAAGCCTAAAGCGTTTGTTTACCTTTACCAAAAAACTGTCTATGCACAGCTGGCTTTCTTACCTGCAGTATCAGAAGACACTCTGCAACATTGTTGCAGTGTGACTGTTTCCCTCTAGTGTCATCTAAGACTCGGTGTCATCACATCCTGTCAGCGGAGTGATTAACACAAGGAAGCAAAGCATACAGGGAATTGTAGTTCCAGGACTCAAAGTTTAACATTGAGATTGCACTGTTTTAGGACTTCAACTACCAGCATGATCTGAGGGCAGGAAAGAAGAGACTCTGTTTTGATTTCCTGAGGAGAGTTCAGACAGCATGAGTCAGAGGAAAAGATCAGACCTAAGGGAGAGATACTGCCTCCTAGGTGATTTCACCATGCGATTTAGGCCTCCACCGCCAGTCGAGACATCCAGCCTAAAGAGAAGGGGATCCCAGGTGCACGTCCAGGTGCACCTGCACCGACGGTGAAGCATTCCAGTGTGAGGTGACCAGTCGGGTCACCAGGAGAGCTTGCTTTTTCCAGGAGATTCGTTTGGGCTTTGACCGCAGGATTGGGTGAGGGGACTTTTGCCCTTTTACAGGAAACAGGGACACTGCACCACAGAAGAAGTTAAATGGACACTGTATACAGACATCATTGCTGTTTGTCATCTTGCTGACACTTGTAGTGCCACAGTGCTAAAGGATAAGGCCATCCATTCCCAGGGACACTGTATACAGACACCATTGACCTTTCACCTTGCTGAGAAAGATCCTGCCTTCCTCACTTGATAATCCAGGCCAGTTGTGTTGTTTGGCCCTGCTATTCAGGAGTTTAAGTGCACCGACGAAAGTGGCTAGCTAAAGACACAAAGTCTTATCTTTTCTTCAAAAGGACTGAAGGTACTAGTGTCACACGGACCCGCACACATATTCACGGCTCTGTGTATGCAGTGTGTGTGTGGGACAGTTTATCTAGGAAGTTAAGCCATTACATGTTGATTTGAATAAAGTGTTTAAACTTTGGCCTGTGGTGTCAGGAGACAGAAGAGAGAGGCCTGACACAAAGAAGGTCATTCCTCTGCTCTTTTCCTGCCTGGATTCATAGAGCCAACCTGAGTAAAGGTAACCAATCCGGTATAAAGTGTTATATCGTGATTTATTTGCCATTTAAGCGTGCCTCTGCTCTTGGGGTTATTCTTAGGATTTGGAATCCCCTGAAAGAAGCCTGAATGCTCTTAATCTCAGTTATTGCTCTCCAGTTGATTACTTGAATATATATATATATACTGTTACTGTCCATTACTTTTCCACAGAAGTATTACAGTAAAGACAATTTCTGTGTTTTATCATAATGTGTATGTTTCTCATTGGTCATTGCACTTATACTATTGCCAGATGTGCCAAGAGGGGCAGCGGCTGTTATTGGGGTTGAGAGGCAGAGCATGCAACAAACATACTTAAGCGACTCCTGTGGGGATATCGCTACACACATAAGGGGTGTCTATAGATAAAAGAAAACTGTGCAGCTTTGACAAAGGTTGAATAATGTCCTTATAAAAATTACAGGCGATTTATGCACTTCCCAAAGCCCGACTGAAAAATTCCAAGAGATATCATTATTTTATTGTGGTGCTAGGAGTGTGTGCACTCCATCATTCCAGCATCCTGGTTTTGGCTTCATTCTCCTTGTCTGTCTGTACACCTGCAAGGTGATTAATGTGGCTAATCTCTAAGGGGAAACCAACCTTGATTTAACCACTTGCCGACCGGCTCGCGCCGATATACAGTGGCAAAGTGGTTTGTTCCTGCGAATCGCTGTATGGGTACATCTGCACAGCGGGGAATCGCACGATCGCCGACGGCTACCCGCAATCGTGTGCATGAGAGCACACAAATCCCTGTTCTGTCAGGGTAGAGGAGACATATCGTTTGTTCCTACTGAGTAGGAACAATGATATGTCTCCTCCCCCAGTCAGTCCCATCCCCACACAGTTAGAAACACTAAATAGGGAACATATTTACCCCTTGATCGCCCTTTGTGTTAGCTCCTTCCCTACTAGTGACAATTACACAGTAATCAGTGCATTTTTTTAGCTCTGTATAAATGTCGATGGTCCCAAAAATGTGTCAAAAGTGTCCGATCTGTCAACCACAATGTCACAGTAATGCTAAAATTCACAGATCACCGCCATTACTAGTAGAAAAAAAAAAAGAAAAATGCCATAAAAATACCATAAATCTTTCCCATAGTTTGTAGATGCTATAACATTTGCGCAAACCAATCAATAAACGCTTATTTTTTTTTTTTACCAAAAATATGTAGAAGAATATATATTGGCCTAAACTGAGGAAGAAATTTGTTTTTTAATATTTTGATATTTATTATAGCAAAAAGTAAAAAATATATTTTTTTTTTCAAAATTGGTGCTGTTTTTTGGTTTATAGCGCAAAAAATAAGAAACCGCAGAGGTGATCAAATACCACCAAAAGAAAGCTCTATTTGTGGAAAAAAAAGGACGTCAATTTTGTTTGGGTACAGTATCGCATGACCACGCAATTGTCAGTTAAAGCGCCACAGTGCCGTATCGCAAAAAATGGCCTGGTCATTAAGCAGCCAAATCTTCCAGTCTGTAAGTGGTTAAGCTAGCCAAGCATGCAGTCTCATGCTTGTGATAGCATGTATATGTGTTCTAAGCTGTTGACAACCTTGATTGGATATAGACTATTCTCTGAACTCTGCCTGCCTTTTGACTATGGATTGACCCCGACTATTCTGAACCTTGCCTGCCTTGTGCCTGGACTATCATTGAACCACTCTGCCTGTCTGCCAACCACAAATACCTGTTTGCTGTACTCAATTCATGCCTGCCCCAGCTTGGTAGCCAGGTACTATAGCATTGTGTTCTAGAGGAAAATGAGTATCTGCTTGCCTTATGGGAAAGATGGCTGCTATAGGTGAAGAACACAGAAGCCAGCTATAGTGTCTGACCAAGAAAGCGTAATGTGGCTTTTTTCTTGGACATTTCTAAGAGATTTCCAGTCATTACTGTTCACCCCCACCATCACAGGAGTGAGCTCTCAAATGCTCAGCTCACTCCTGTGATGGAGGATGAACAATAACAGCTGGGAGCCTCTTAGCAACATCTTAGTAACAAGGCAGGTGTCACGTACCTGATCAGAAACTGAAATGACAAGGTAGAGCGCTCTTGTATCTCCAGCCCAGGTCCTGCTGAAGGTGGAACAGAGGGTACCAAGAGACAGGGAACACGAGTGCCGGCAGATGTTGATAGGAGTGCTCGCAGCATGAGATGCAGATCCTGGCAGGATGGCAGAACATCAGGTCAGGAACAGTAGCTGTGCATGAAATCCAGCCGAAGTTAACCACTTGCTGACCGCCCAACGTCGTTATACATCGGCTGTTTAAAGAGGAATATCGTTGTTATGGCAGCAGCTAGCTGCCATAAGCCTGGTGTCTTCTTCTTCATTGGGCGTTCAGCTTTCAGGTAAAAGTAGCCTCTGCAGCAGATTCACAGTAAGATCACTTTTATCGGTGGCGGGAGTGGGGCCCCCTCCTGACGCTCTCTAGTTTCCTCCGGAGCCGTCGGTAGCGGCGGAGGCGATCGGATCCTTCTCTGTCTGTGGTATGGAGCTGACTGAGGGGAAGATGGCCCCAACTCGGCTCCATACCATTGCAGGGCGGAAGCAACGTCAAAACGTCACTTCTGCGCAAAGCTCTTAAAGAGGAAGTAAACCCTGTTGGGTTTTACTTCCTCTTTATTTCCCTGCAAAGATAAAGCATAATGGGCTACTATGCATCACATAGTAGCCCATTATGTGTCACTTACCTGAAACCGAAGCCGGCAACGTCACTTCTGTCCCCACTAGCAGCGAGTGTCCATCTTCACCCCTCTTCCTTCCGGGTGCCGCGAACTCCGGCACTATGACTTGCTGGAGTCACGTGACATCACTCGCGCGGGAGCCGCCAGTCACGGCATGCCCGCTATTAGAAACGGCACGATGTGCCCTTTCTAAAGTGCGCATGCGCCGTAGACATTGGCTCATGCGCCGATGGATCCATCGGCGCTCGGCTTTTTTGTAAATATCTCCTAAACCGTGGAGGTTTAGGAGATATTTCAAGCACCTACAGGTAGGCTTACCAGTAGCTAAAAGTGGTTGTACAGGGTGTACAACCACTTTAAAGGGACGCTAAAAACAGATGGATAGGAATCCATTCTCCAAGTGTCCAACTGATCGGATCAGATGACAGTCAGATGGCAGTCAGATGAAAATGGACAGGGGGCTCATTTCCATTCAACAGCCCCATAGAGAACAGCGGGCTGTGTCCATGTCCGCTCTGCATCAGCCTGCTCAGTGCTGAGCATGCAAATCCACTGGCGGTCTCACGCCCGTGTGAAAGATGCCTTATGTGAGCGTGTTCTATTTTTTAATAAAGGTGCTTGTAATTTTATGACATTAATGCTGTGCACTTTCTCTTTTTTCATCTAGCTCAAGAGCGTATGTATAGTAATGCTCCTGTCATATGGTGGACTACTTCAGGTTATTTGTTGCCAGCCATCTGCATAGGAAGGGTTTGTCATTGTGGATTTTTTTTTCCCAGTTATAAGAAAAGTATATGCACTTTTAGATATTATTTACTGTGTAACATTAAAGTGGTTGTAAATTCTATGCATGAAGGTAAAAAACCTTATGTTTTCTACTCCCCCCCCCCACCTCACCTGAACACCCTATCAATCCAGAGATGTGCACAGGAGCTTCGACTGTCCTGGGTCTTTCTCTCCTCATTGGCTAAGACACAGCAGCAGTAACAGAGAAAATGAATCATGTTTTGTGGGACCAAAAGCAATCAGTGTAAGCTATGATCTATTCTGCAGCCCATTGTATGGCTTTTGTTTGGTACCTCAGCTGCAAAAAAGGTTGACCATTCTGGTCACTAACTGTTTTGGGGTCTGTATCTGTGGTTGCTAATATTAATGCTTTTGCCAGTGCTGTGAAGTATTGAAGTAATTATAGAGTTCCGGGACAAACAGAGTCTTTTTTCTTCAATATGGCACTTTACAACGAGGCTACCAAATATTCCTCTCTCTATGTGATATTTATGATGTACAGTCCTGAAACAAGCTGCCTTGCAACTCATCATGGTTGCCAGCTTGTCTAAGTATGAGGATGGGATTGTACTGTTCAGTGAAAGAACACATTTATAAATGGGGGTGGTAAGAATTATTCCTAAGCTTGAGTGTTGGAGACATGGCCTTTTCATGTGCCATTCCTCTTCTAGAGAATTTTATTGGTACAATAAAAAATTGTCAGTCATATGCTGCAATTTCTTATCTGATAAATTTGGATTGGAAAGTCTCCACATCTGACACATGTCCTTAATTAACTGCAACTGCTTAAGCTCGAGGTTCAACACATTCACTTCTGTGGTGTAAGATGGTGCACCATAGTGAATAATATTTTTTGCAGGTTTTCTAACATGTTCAGTCAAACATTCACCTTATCATGCATACAGGCACATGAGGCAGTACAACATAAATTGATGGTGTTATTCCACATCTGGGAGAACAACTGCAGTGTATCATGGCACTTAGTAATACATGGCTGTATGCTAGCTTTTTGTGGGTATGTGCTGTACCATGGATGTACCCAATCTTTTCTCTTGTTTTGGAGCTCTTGGGCTGGGTATGAAGCTGGCATCTTATTATCAAGGTCAAAAACGAAATAAAAAAAATAATAAACAGTCACACTGTCTGTAGCAAATATTATAGTATTGTCTTTCCTTTCTGTTCTCCTCATTAGTTCCAACTACATTTTTCTAATATAAGTTAATTCTTGACAACTCATATGGGATGACTTCCTGCCTTCAGAGAATTTATATGATGAAAAACGATTTTCTTAGGCGTCAATGGTGTTTGTATATTTGTTTTGGCGTGCTAAAACATTTTGAAAATGTAAGCTGATATTAAAAATGATTTGCTCTTTTAACAAACACATGCTTTGCAGGAATATACTACGAGCTTAATGCTGTTCAAACAAACTTTAATTAACTATTAAATATATCATGAACATTTCTGGAATAGGATCTAGGCATTTTATTTGATTTTGGCATTTTCTAAGATAAGCTGGTGGTATGGTGGGCATATCTAGCAGGCTGCATGGGATTAAGCACTGGCTACAACTTTTTTCCGACCATAGTTTAAAGCTGGCTATACATGTTGGATATGTTTTAGTAGGCTGTAGCCTGCAATATCTAAATGATTCCTCCATCAACGCTAACAGCGCAGATGGACAAATCCCTCGTGTGGCTATTGTATTCTGATAGCTGCTGCCAGAATATTGGAACAGTGGCTGCATCCAACTTGATGCAACCTCTGTTGTGCCAACAATTTACCACCCAGCTGATTTGATTTTTTTAATCAAAGGATATTAAAGAGCCATCCACATAGCAAATTCCATCCAGTAAATCAGGAATCAGCTGAAATTACCACATTAGGTTTTCTCTGGGATGAGCAGTGGGTAATGTGTAAGAAAGGGAGAATTCATGTAGGCTGTACTGAGACTATACCTGAATGAAAGTGTCTCATAGCTAGCCATGAGGCTGAGAGTTTTTTGTGTATTATAATGTGCTGTCACAGACCCCCTGTGGAAAGCAAAGTGCAAGTGGAAGTGCTTTGTGTTTGATGCAATGGTGCAGATAAACATGGACAAGAATCCTAAAATGCACTTTGGCATCTAGAATACCACTCTGTGTTTGACGCTGACCCCTACAAAAGGAGCTGTGTCAGGCAGAATATACAATTTAACGTTTTGATTTCATTTGACAATGAGTGTCAGTATAGTTTCCAGGGTGAACAGGGAATTCCCCAAAATTAACATTTTATCTTTTTAATTATAATTCAAGGCACAAAGTGAAACCAATCAAACAAATGTATTCTAATTTATTCCATCTGTCTCATTCCTAGTGTTGTTACTGGGACAGGAAGTGAAAGAAAATATTCCCAACAGAGCCACATGCAGCAGTAAAAATCTAGCAAGGGTTCTAAACCTTTTCCATTCTAGCCTAAATCAAAAAATCTTTCCTTATATCTGACTGACCTGCACTAACTTAAATACTAATCCGTAACATTAAAACATTTCTTATTTTGCATGCTCAGTTTGTTATTTAGTCATACTTTATACTTTAAGTAGTAGGTACTTCTTGTAAACCCCTCCAGTGTTCTTCATCTCTAATGTCTTTTTTCTTACTTTTATAAAAGCTTTTTAACCATACCAGAAAAATTCAACATTTTTGTTGAGAACCATTTATATTCTCAAAGCTTTCTCTCTGGCTGTAAGGTAGACCAATACTTACAAAATGCATTTCTATGCTTTATGACCAGATATATATGCATGCTGCTTGCTTCTGAGCTACAGCTAGCAATAAGAAATTAGATGTCTTTGGTGCTGTTTTTACTTTTAAAACAGGAGGGAGCTGAAAACACTCAAAATTTCTAGGCCTTCCTATCACTTAACATGCTTCCAAGCAAGACTCAAGAGGCAGAGGGAACATTATGCCAAAATTTACCCATTTGGGTCTTACATGTACTGCAGTGATCTGTGACCTGTTTCTACATCTTGGTACAGCTGGGCATTAGACACTTGACTGAGTGTGAACTTTCCTCATTGTGTCCTCTTGATGAGTTTTATATTTTTTATTGTTGATCCTCATATATTTCAAAGCTGCTGCATTTCTAGGTTTCCCCCTTCATGCATTCCTCTCTTGATTTTCCTGTTTTCCAATAATCCACTATGTGCCTCAAGATGAGCATACCTGCTCAACTGATCAATTCGGTGATCTGTGCACATGGAAGGCCCTGGCCAAGTGCATGTATTATGACTGCTTCAAAATTCAAATCCATATTCTGGTTGCTATTATATCCATCCTATTCGATGTTGTTAGAATGGCTTCTTATCAGTCCATGTTGTTGATCTTGTCATTGCTTAGGCTTGCCATGCACAGCTTAAATTTCAGCTTATTCTTGCTGGATCAGGTGAAATTCAAGTTATGGTGAGCCCTGTCATCACCACGCAGCCCCACAGACTTCCACTGAAAGAACTGAAGCAGCCGGGTGAAAATCGTTGGCAAAACAGTGACTGCATCTAATCAGATGCAGTTATTGCTCGGGTATTCAGAAAGTTATTGGTGCTGTGGTATGAGTACAGTTGGCAGCGCACATGCCTCCATCCGTACTGTTTAGCATGGATGGTGGAATCAAGTAAGTTCACTAATTCAGCACATGGGGCTAAACAAGAGAAATTTGTGAATGTATGACTACTCTTATTTTCACTTAGTCTTTCCATTACTTCTGTCTTAACTGACTCCTGCTTCCTGCCTGCTCCCAGTCTGCCTAGAAACTTTTACTATCCTGCTTTTTATTTCCTTGAAGCTGCCTTCTCATGTCCCCTGACCTGTTGAGTTCTCTTTATTTGGACTGTTTCCCTGTTCTGACCTTGCTACTAGTGGCTAACTCCACTTTAATGGGAAAAAAAAAATTGCAAAAAATAAATAAATTATATAGCATATACAGTATTTAACAAAAGTGAGTACACCCCTCACATTTAATATTTAATTATATCTTTTCATGTGACAACACTGAATAAATGACACTTTGCTACAATGTAAAGTAGTTAGTGTACAGCTTGTATAACAGTGTAAATTTGCTGGCCCCTCAAAATAACTCAACACACAGAAAATAACATCTAAACCGCTGGCAACAAAAGTGAGTATACCCCTAAGTGAAAATTTACAAATTGCGCTCATAGTGTCAATATTTTGTGTGGCCACCATTATTTTCCAGCACTGCCTTAACCCTCTTGGGCATGGAGTTCACCAGAGCTTCACAGATTGCCACTGGAGTCCTCTTCTACTCCTCCATGATGACATCACAGAGCTGGTGGATGTTAGAGATTTTGCGCTCCTCCACCTTCCGTTTGAGGATGCCCCACAGATGCTCAATAGGGTTTAGGTCTGGAGACCTGCTTGGCCAATCCATCACCTTTACCCTCAGCATCTTTAGCAAGGCAGTGGTCGTCTTCGAGGTGTGTTTGGGGTCGTTATCATGTTGGAATACTGCCCTGCGGCCCAGTCTCTGAAGGGAAGGGTATAATGCTCTGCTTCAGTATGTCACAGTACATGTTGGCATTCATGATTCCCTCAATGAACTGTAGCTCCCCAGTCCTGGCAGCACTTATACAGCCCCAGACCATGACACTCCCACCACCATACTTGACTGTAGGCAAGACAAACTTGTCTTTGCACTCCTCATCTGGTTGCTGCCACACACGCTAGACACCATCTGAACCAAATAAGTTTATCTTGGTTTCACCAGACCACAGGACATGGTTTAAGTAATCCATGTCCTTAGTCTGCTTGTCTTCAGCAAACTATTTGCAGGCTTTCTTGTGCATCGACCTTCTGGGACGACAGCCATGCAGACTAATTTGATCCAGTGTGCGGTGTACGGTCTGAGCACTGACAGGCTGACCCCCCATCCCTTCTACCTCTGCAGCAATGCCGACAGCACTCATATGTCTATTTCCCAAAGACAACCTCTGGATATGACACTGAGCACGTGCATACAACGTCTTTTATCGACCATGCCGAGGCCTGTTCTGAGTGGAACCTGCCCTGTTAAACTGCCGTATGGTCTTGGCCACCATGCTGCAGCTCAGTTCCAGGGTCTTAGCAATCTTCTTATAGCCCACGACATCTTTATGTAGCGCAACGATTCTTTTTTTTAGATCCTCAGAGAGTTCTTTGCCATGAGGTGCCATGGTGAACTTCCAGTGACCAGTATGAGAGAGTGAAAGCGATAACACCAAATTTAACAGACCTGCTCCCCATTCACACCTGAGACATTGTAACACTAACGAGTCACATGACACCGGGGAGGTAAAATGGGTAATTGGGCCCAATTTGGACATTTTCACTTAGGAGTGTACTCACTTTTGTTGCTAGCGGTTTAGACATTAATGGCTGTGTGTTGAGTTATTTTGAGGGGACAGCACATTTACAGTTATACAAGCTATACACTGACTACTTTACATTGTAGCAAAGTGTCATTTCTTCAGTGTTGTCACATGAAAAGATATAATAAAATATTTACAAACATGTGAGGGGTGTACTCACTTTTGTGAGATACTGTACAATTGCAACACAGGTAATATTGTAATTGAATGTTATCAAAAATTACCTTTCCTTTTCAATCTGCAGCTCTGTAATTTTCTATAAGGTACCATGTAATATGGCTACCTGGAGGTGTTCTGTACACAGAATGTGTACAGAACACCCCCCAAAAACATAATTTTCTTGCTTGTGTGATTGGCTCTCTGTCCCAGAAGTCTACACTTTTTTTTGGAAAGATACTTCCAATAGGAAATAACATCTAAAGTGTTACAGACCCTACAACTTTCCTCATTAGAACCCTGATTCTACAGCAGCTGGTTGATAACTACGAAATGTTCTTGAGTATATTTCAAATTTTTGCTCTGCTTTTGGTACTAATCTTTGATTATCCCCTCCAACTTTCCTTGACTATATTCACGTCTCCCCTTTGATTCTTCTGGGTTAAATATAACCTTAGCCCGTCCAAATACTGTATGCATCCTAGCTTGCCGTTGCAGGGAAAATACCTCCTTTTTTTTAAGACAAGATAATCTGGTTCTTAGCTCTACAGCATCCTCGAATGGTGCATACTAAAGGTGAAGTATGACTGGACATTGGTCATCTGTTCTTAATAGCAGCCTTACCCTTAAACTTACAAAAGAATAGAAAATTCTGTTAAATGCAAAGCCTTTCTGAGATCGGTGCAGAAGCTGACAAAAAATTGGCCCAATTGGCTCTTTAGCACGACCAGTGTAAACAAGAGCCAAAAAAACGAAATTCAACTCCTGGTGCCCAAGTTTGCAAGCTCTTGTATATTTTCAAGTGCTAAAACTAGAAGAAGTAATAGAAACATAAGAGCACATTTGTAAAACATGGCAGTGTTAGCAGATCTAGTTTACAATGTGGATAAACTTTCCTATTGTAGACCAGAAAAGTAAAATATAAATAAATGAAAATGTACTAAAGGGGATTTTGTGTCCTTCCCTTGAGAATCATTGTCTGTAATGTACATGACAGCTGTTTTTGTTCAATAATAACAAACTATATATTTTGTAGCCAGTGACCACACATAGGGCATTTGTAATAAGCATTTAAATTTCTATCCTAACAAGGATATGCAAGAAAACAACCAATTGGTGGCTGTCTCACATCAAAATCACTAATGATTTTATACATCCAAACTTCCCAGACTTTCCCAGAATTCTGATCTCGTTGTTTATGTGCAGCTCCTGAGAAGGGTCGAGTGGAGGATGGGAAATGTGTGGGAAAATTACTTCTGTTCTACCTTGTGATTGTAACCTTGTCACTTAATGTCAGAGCTTTTAGACAAAAATGTAATTCTGATTTGAACTTTTTGAACCAGTTTCCAAATTTTCAAATCAGATCTGCATTTCCTTCATGGTTATCTGCTAAAATTGATAGGTTTTGCACCAGGATTGAATATAAAAATGTTTGTGGTAAGCAAATTTGAAATGTATGCATCCAGATATTTTAAAAATTCTTGGAAATGTTGAGAGCTGTACCGCCATAAACGTATGATTGCTATATATTTGATTTTTGTTGGCAAGATTTATTTTCCCCAAACACTATAGAGTTATATATATATATATGGTCATATATATCAGTGTTTATTATGACTATTTGCTGAAGTGCCAGAATATTGTTCCCACAGTTTAAAATAAAGCTACAGTTTTGATTTAGGTAAAAACTATGTAGGTTGCAGGGACTGTCATTGCAACAGCTGGCTTACCCTGAGTGTAATGTGGGATGGTCTGTCTGTTTTAAAGACATGATAATCCCTGGAACTAGGATACAAAAGAAAGGAAAATCATATATTTTTGTAAAGGTTTAAAGCATTGTGGTTGGGTGCAGAATAATATAAAAATGTAATTCTATTTTTGTAGCAGTTTTATTTAAAAAAAAAATTGAAATAAAGGTAGTTTTCTTTTAAATACTGTTTGTTATTTTAAATGAAGCACCTAGACAATAGGCTTTGATAGCTACGTCTAAAATGCCCCTTTACTTCAAAGTCTCAAATACAGTATGTGTGGGGTTGTACCTTGTTTGTGTACATGTACTGGGTACTACATGGCATCTCTGCAAACGTATATATACAGTATAGATGGGTATAGCTCAGTTACTATAATACACTATATTACCAAAAGTATTGAGATGCCTGCCTTTACACGCACATGAATGACATACCAGTCTGCAGTGTGCAGGCCAGTCAAGTCCACGCCAAATTTGCTCATCCATGTCTTTATGGACCTTGCTTTGTGCACTGGTCCAAATCATTGGGTGGAGGGGGAGTTATGGTGTGGGGTTGTTTTTCAGGGATTGGGCTTGGCCCCTTAGTTCCAGTGAAGGGAACTCTTAAGGCATGGAGGAACTTGACTGGCATTTACATGCACATGAACTTTAATGGCATCACAGTCTAAAGCCCCATACACACGGTCGGATTTTCGCATGGATTCTGTCCGATCGGACAATGTTGTTGAAAAATCAGACCGTGTGTATGCACCATCGGACAGTGTACGTCGTATTGTCCGACGGACAAAGTCCTATCTCCTGCTGGATAGATTTTCCGACAACACGGTCCGATCACACCAAATCCGATCGTGTGTATGGTAGTCCGACCGGACAAAGTGCTACGCATGCTCAGATCACATTACAAGACCAAAGCTATTGGCTACTAGCCTCTACTTTGTCCCGTCGTAGGCAACAAACGTCACCACGTTCAGAATGATCGGATTTTCCGACAACTTTGTCCGACCGTGTGTACGCAAAACCAACATCAGACAAAGTATGACGGACATGGATAATCCGCGCGTGTGTATGGGGCTTTAGTCCGTAAGGTTCAATATTGAGTTGGCCAATCCTTTGCAACTATAAAAGCCTCAACTTTTCTAGGAAGTCTATGGGAATGTTTGACCATTCTTTCAGAAGTGCATTTGTGAGGTCAGGCACCGATATGGATGAGAAGGCATGAGTTTCCTTCACTGGAACTAAGGGGCCAAGCCCAACCCCTGAAAAACAAACCCACACCATAATCCCCCCTCCACCAAAACCACAGAGATTTGACCTCAAGCCTATGAAACACCTTTTGGATGAATTAGAGCAAAGACGGTGAGCCAGGCATTCTCGTCCACTTCAGTGCCTGACCTCACAAATGCGCTTTTGGAAAAATGGTCAAACATTCCCATAGACACACTCCTAAAGCCTGTGGACAGCCTTTCCAGAAGAGTTGAAGCTTTTATAGCTGCAAAGGGTGGGCCAACTCAATATTAAACCCTACAGACTAATGCCGCATACACACGGTTAGAATTTCCGATGGAAACAGTCGGATGGGAGATTTTCATCGGATTTTCCGACTGTGTGTATGCCCATCGGTCTTTTTCTGTCGGAATTTCCGACGGACTTTGGATTGAGAACCCGTTCTTAATTTTTCCGACGGAAAACCTTTCTATCAGATTTTCCGATTGTGTGTAGGCAATTTCGACACGCAAAATTCCGACGCATGCTCGGAAACAATTTGACGCATGCTCAGAAGCATTAAACTTCCCTTTTATAGTGCAGTCGAATGTTTTTTAAGGCGTGGTGTTATTGACCGTCAGAATTTGGTGTGACCGTGTGTAGGCAAGACAGTTTGAGCAAAATTAGACTGGGATGCCAATAAAGTTTATGTGCGTGTAAAGGCAGGCATCCCAATACTTTTGGTAATATAGTGTATGTTTGATATGTGTAAGCACAAAATTAAATATGTATACAAACTTTACAAGTGCCCTTGTACAACATGCTGTAGTATGAGAAGTCAGTGGCTTCTTAAAAGCTAGACCAGACTCAAAGGGTGCAGGTGTCCTGTCATGTGTAATGCCGTGTACAGAAATTCCGACCGTGTGTAGGCTCCATAGGACAGTTTCAATCGGAATTTCCTTGAGCTCATCCCTACTCACTCATAAATAGTACCAGTGGTATCTCTGAAGAGTTTCTACTTGCTATAACTTTTTTCAATTGACACAAACTTACAGTGATTTGATTTACACAAATAATAATAATAATGACTAAGGCCTCTACAAGAGGCTGAAATGCATCAATCTTTTACAAGGAATTGATTTCCTTTTTATGTCTTAAAGGAGAAATAAAATAATTTCTTTAATTTCAAGATGTTTTGGTGCCGGACTCTCACTTCTTCAGTGAACTAACAAACGGCAAGTATCATGTGAGACTGAGCACAGGTGTCTGGATCTCATCTTACTCATATGGGATTTTGGGATAGCAGCACTTTACCACTTTACCTCTTGTTTGGATGATTTAAACAAATAGGTTCCTAGACAGTGTCATCAAATACCAAGCAAACAAATGGAAAACCTGGTGCACAAGAGAGGGCAAAGAAAGGAGGAGGCCCAGGGCTTCCACTGTTGAACCCCATTACCATTCGGGGACATCGACTTCTTGCGTTGGGGAGGTGGGGACCCTCCAAGGAGGCTGGCAGGATCTCCTCAGAGGAGTCCAGAATCTCTAATGAGACTAAACAGGCAAAAATTGAAAAGGAAACAACTGGACAAATGTTAAACTTGTGTGAAAAACATCAAGAGTAGGGATGGGCCCGGTGTTCGATTCGAACCCATGTTCGAATCGAACATCGGGCGTTCGACCGCTCGTCGAGCCCAGAACTATTTGGGCCACTCGCATCAAATTCGTGTGATGCAAATGGCCCACAAGTCGCAGTGCATTGCTGGCTGATGATTGGCCAAGCATGCACTGTGACACCGCATGCTTGGCCAATCATAGAGCCAGAGGCGAGGAGAGCAATAATTGGCCACAGGCAGGATGCCTGTGGCCAATTATAGCTCAGGGGGTTTAGTACACGCCCTACACTATAAAAGGCCGCCGCGCGGGCGGCCTCGTGTAGTGTGTTCCAGCGTGTCAGTGACATTATCTGCTGTGATCCATTCTGCAGTGCTGCTGAGTCTGACATTATCTGTGCTGTGATTATTCTGCTGAGTGCTGCTGACTGCTGACATTATCTGCTGTGATTCTGGGGATTAGTGTGTGCGTGCTGTTAGTACAGCATTGCAGTATCACATTAAAACACCTTTACCCTTCTGGCCTGTTGTGTAATCTAAGGCAGCCATCTGCGGCTAATGAATTGCCGGTTCCCGTAACACAGATCACCAGGTGGCCCCGCCCTCCGTTATAAAAGACCTGTCAGACGCAGCGAAGCCTCACACATCGGGAGCCTCTCATTGAGCGGAACGGCCCAAGAAGAGATGCCGACGCCATGGAAGAAGATGCCGGACGAGAAGACCAGAGCAAGAAGAAGCGAATCGGAGGAAGAAGAAGATACCAGAAGCAGAAGATGAAGAAAAAGAAGAGAAAAAGGAAAGGAAGAAGGAAGAAGACCAGAAGAAAGAAGATGAAAGAAGATTTTAATAAAGGAATTGTCAAAGACCGTCTCCTGTCATTTTTACCATTTTTGTCACTTTTTTGGTGAAATGGTAGGGGTACTTTTGTACCCCCTTACCATTTCATACAGGGGGGGGGGGCCGGGAGCTCAGAGTGTAGTTCAGAGTAACTTGGGCAATCATTTGCATGTGTTCCTGAAGACCCTCAGAGCTGGAAGCATCTGTCCTCTTGGATCTGCTGTGTGAATCAGCGCTGCTGAATTGTGGCTTGAGGTCTCTCCTGACTGAGAATCCGGGCATAGGAGGGGGTTCCCGAGTGCCTGGGGATGCTGTGGCTGCTGGAATTGCCGTTCCCGATGCGCTGTGTGAGATGCTGTGGGCGCCGCTGTTCTGGGGTCTCCTATCTCAAGCGGCTATCTTCAGAGCCTCGAGCATGCGCACTCCTCTCTTCAGAGTTTTTTTTTATGTCAAATGGGTACGAGATTTTTACAATGTAAAAAATGCAAAAATGTACAATATTAGTTGTGACGGGAGTCACTTTGGGCGGGGGGCTTGTGGAACCCAGCTTACCTTGGAGAGCACTGGAACCTCCTTGTCCAGCTACCCCCATCCCTCCTATGTGTAAATCCCCCTGTGTCCATTAGGGGCACAGGGTAACTGAGAACCCATTCTGATCTGTGCTAGTCAGACTCACTGTACAGCCACACTGGAATGTTGTATATATGTATATATTGTGTGTTGTCTCATGCTGTTGGACTCTTTGCTGGGGTCGTTTGGGATGTGGCATTGTTCTATTGTTTGTGTCTGCCTTGTGAGTATTATGGGATGGATATTTGTATTTGTGTTCCTTATTGCCGATTGGACAATTTACCCCACCCTGAATCCAAGGGAGGGGGCATTGTCCCTGAGTGGATATCAGTTGTTAAATGTGTTTCAACAAACAGTTCATGTCCAGCTTTGTAACTGAGCTAGTCTCGTCTGGTTCTTACAATATTCAGCTGTAAAATCTGATATCTGAAGGTCCAGATCGGAGGAAGCAGTGTGCTGACGGAAGCACTCAAGTGGAGTGTGGGACCTTCCATTACAATAGTATTTTATAAACAATTTCCAAAAAGGTACAACAAGTTCAAAAAGATAGGAACAATAAATGTATTACATACAGATCTCATCATATATGATATAGATAATATAGCTGTACTTACAAAGTCACACATACAATAGTGCATGTGTCTGACGAAAGAGATTGGTGTGATGGTAGATCCCTCATATGGAAAGCATACACAAATCCAACCCTGGAATGGAATCAGGAAGATGAAGGATACATGGCAACAAGTGCTTCACTACAAAGACTCCTAGCTTTGGAGCAGAAAGCTCCTGCTAATGGTGGGCAATCAAAGCTGTATGAATAAATCAAAGGTATAGAATAAAGTCACTGAAGGTAGCTACGTATGTGTGGACAGAAACGCTTGAATTGCACCAAACCTATTTAGCACCAGTTCAAACAAATAAGTCTTGTATAAAAAGTAAGATAACAACATACTTTTGACCAAACTTCCACCTTGCACTTTCTCTGCATATAAACTGATTGCCTCGGGTGCAAGTAGATAAAGGTGTATGTAAAAACGTTTAGCCAATCGCAATACTAATTGTGATGGCAAACAGCTGGTCCCTGTGTGGGCTATGAGTAAGCACTGATCTCAGTGTGAAACGCGTCAGATTTTTTGTTCTATATCACCTTTGCTGTGGTTCGTGTGATGTGATTTTTTTATTTTAATAAAAGGCACAATTTATTACAGACTTCAACCAGAGTGTGGCTGTCCAGAGTTTTTTTCATCTCATCTGTCCCTGTGTGGGGATGTCTGTGCCCAGGAACGGACGCTGGAACATCCCCACTGAGTCTCTCGGCATGATGACGCATGGCGCAAGCCCATCAGGAGGCGGGGTCACGTCCCACATCATCACGCCAGGGACACGCGTGAACGCAAGTCGGGGAAACCAGCGGAACAAGGCCGGAAACCCAAAGCCAAATTGTGTCCAGAGTCACCACCCTAAAGAGGTGAAACAAAGGACCCACGCGTGATGGGTAGTGGAGCAAAAGGTGCCAAATACCAAGCAAAGGGTCTTCCTTCTACTACTAAGTCTATCTCACTGCAAAATACCTAAACTGGCAAACAAACAGAAACAGCAGAAGTAAGGTAAATATGTGGACAAATACAGCAAAAAATATAACAGAATGCAAAAGTGGATAATTTTATCTCCTCATAAATATTCAGAAACAGTGAGCTATTGGGTGACTAATGAGGAGATATGAAGTCAGGATCATAGACAGGAAGCAGGATTGTGGTACATATGAATTCTATATTTCTTACCTTTTCTTTATTATTGCTTATATTGGCTGTATAACAATCTAAGTAAGAATCAGTGGCGGAACTACCAGGGTCAGGAAGTGGCAGGAGTTCTGCCCATGTGGGGTACTCAAAAGCCCGTAATGTGGCTTCATGGTTGCTGGCTGCAGTTATGAGCAGAGAGTGTCTATTACACTCTCTGTCAACCCCCCCCCCCTCCTCGCACGGATGTCGGACAGGAGAGGAATGAGATACAGAGAGCAGGATATTCTCCTCCGACCCCCTTGTGTGTGTCCCCCGAAGCCCCGCCTACATTCCAATGCCCGGCAGCTCCTGCATGCTTCGCAAAGAGAAACTCCAGCAGCCTGCAGGTAGATAGTGAAGTAAAGGCCAGCTTGTACTATGGATGCTGCAACCCTCCACAGAGGATCCACAGCTCTCCAGGTCAGCCAATCGCCTTGCTTCCTAATGAAACTTCTCAGTGATTGAAAAGAAAGCAGCACACAGGTGGGCCAGTCATTGATGGGACCAGAGGTCGGGGGGCCCTTCATGGTTCCTTGTACCTGGGCCCTGAAGGTTCTAGTTATGCCTCTGATAAGAATGATCTCCTTGTCCTTGCAGCCCTTGTATTTAAAAGCAGCATCATTTATGGTCATCAAGACATAGTTCAGAAGATTAACCCAATTTACCACAGATAAAACTTATTTCTTAAAATTATTACTGAGATTACTGATATATACTTACAGAGCAGCATACCCTGTTGCCAATGTAATTATTTAGACATAAAAAGAGATTTGTTATGTCCAGTAACATTGTGTTTAAAAGCAACAAACGAAAAAAGCCTTGAATCTGTTTGTTGTTATAATTAAGTGTTTTTACCCAGTTTTGTCAGCTTGATCTATGAATGTTCTTGTTGTAATAATTGGTAATCTTAGTTTGTTTTTTTTTTACAGATTTTTCCATTTCACAATTATCCTTAATTAAATTTACCATATGTTTGTATAAAATACATGGTATACTTTTATTTCCCTAAGAAATACAAAATCATCAACAAAAAATGTTTAAATTATTCAGATTGTGAAAATGTCTAATTCTTCTTTAATGCTTACAGACATAAATTTGCTAAGTCAAACAATAGTCAAATGAAATAAAGTTATCTGTTTTAGTCCTCAGGACCCCGCTGTCAGGGGCAAGGGTTACTAGCTGGTTTGAAAATTCTTGGACAACAGTGTGTTTTTCCACATTGTTAGTGATCCTGAGATATGTCAAAAGTCACAGGACATGCACTTTAAAAGGGGTTGAGCTTCGTCTCTGGGTCAAACATGGGTTCGCAAAAAAACCCAGCTTATTTGCAGTTTGCAGACCCAGTGAAACAATGTGACTGTTCCCTGCTATAGCAACTATTTAGCAGCAATGCACATCCTGGCTTTTGAATTGTGATCAGATGACTTAAAATGGCCAAAAAATATTTTTTTCTTATGTGCCATCCCCTCCCCATAAAGAGTGAATTTTCCAGCAGCCTTTTGTCAGTATGTGTTGGAGTTGAACTTGTTGTGACTGACAGAGGCATAGCTACATTTTGTTTTGTAGCACATCCCCACACACTTGAGCAGTCCAGTTTACTGCACCAAAGGACCACATCCTCATCTCCTTATTGCTATAGCTGATACTAAAGTTGCTCTAGCAGGAGGGTGAACATATTCTGCATCTGTGAATGAAAAAATGCACCACTTAGAAGAGGTGCTGCCGAAGAACATCTTGACCACATTTTCATACATTGGCAGGTTCCCCTCTCATGTCCAATGTTCCTCCAAACCTCAAATAGCTAAATAGAAAAGCAGCAGTGGTAGTGGCTGTACTTAAACCAAATGATTGGAGACTACCTAGGGCAGTGATGGCGAATGCGTGGCACACGTGCCGCTGTTGGCACACGTGCCGCTGAGAAATTATACACTGACAAATCTTTGAATCGTCCACACCGCACCCGTGAACTACATCTCCCACAGTTCTCTAGGGGTTATCAGTGGCGTGTCCGAGTGGGCATGACGCATGCTCCGAACGCGAGTGCTGAAGCCACGCCCCCATTCTCAAGCATCTGACGTTCCCTGCCGATGCACCTACTGATGTGCCTGCTGTGGGAAATCCCTTCCTCAGAGCTATGGACTCCACCAGAGCAACCGGGGACTGACCCCACACCGCAGCCCAGCTGGAAACCGGATTTAAACTACTCAAATGTGAGTTTAATAACCACTTACCAACCGGGCCATAGCTGAAAAACTTATTCTGGGAGGGCGACCATGGACGTCCTCCCAGAATCTTGCTCCTGCGTGCCCTACAGTGCGAGGGGAGAGGGGGAGAGATCGTTTGCAGAGTATGGATACTGAGCAGCGCTGTGGGCACTACAGATCCAGCCCACAGCGCTGCTCAGTACCCATACTCTGCAATATTCTGCAGTACTCTGCCCATACTCTGCAGTACTCTGCCCATACTCTGCACATACTCTGCAGTACTCTTTCCTCACTCCTTGCCCTTCCCCTTTTTTCCCTTTTTCCTGTTTTCCCCCCTTTTTCACTTCTTCCTTTTCCCTTTCTTTCACCATCTTTCTCATCCTCTTTCCCCCCTCCCTTTCTCTTCCCCTTTTATTTTTCTTCCTTTTTCCTACTTTTTTACTTTCCTTTTTTCTTTCTTTACCACTCTTTTTTCTTTTTCTTTTTCCTTATCCTTTACTCTGTTCCCCCTTCAATCATATTCCTCTTGTGTATCACGTGCTTGCAATTTCTCTCTTTTCACACTGCCTATCACCTAATGTTCATGTTACTGACCTTTCCTGCACACTCATGGTTTTCTTATGGTTGCATATTTCCCGTTTGGTTTCTACCCCGCATGGAGCAATGAAACCCCATGGACATTTTTCCATTCCATGTCGTTTCATGGACTGCAATATATGATTCTATCCCCATGTATATACTGTGGGGCCATAGAATGACATACCTTACTGTCTAGATATTGTCTAGCAGAAATAACTAAATATAGTTTCCTTCTCGGATCTCTGCCATAGGTACTGCCTGCATATTTTACATCCACGTTTGGGTGTATTCTCTTCCTCCGTCACGCCTACTTGGTGGGGGGAGGAGGAGAGGACGCTTGACGTGTGACCTCTCGCAAGACATACCGACGTTTCCAGACCAGTGAGGCTTTTGGCGGACGTATAACACTCTGGCATATCCCGGGCGAGGTGGAAGGCATTTTCACATTAAGGGTCCTCCACGTGGGAGCACTGTTCTTTTATCCTCAGGATACACACTTCTGTGGTAACTATATGGAATATTTATACTGCATGCTACTGCTTGAGAGCTTTGCTGCCTTGCAATGACATTATGTCAAAGATATTGATGTTATGTTTCTTTTAGTGGCTTGTCCCTCTGAAGAAGACCCCATGTGGGTTGAAACGCGGCAGGGCTATCTTCTCACACGTATGCCAGACACTGCATCATGTCCATACGAGATTATTAGTCTGCTAAGTGTATATTCATGTTTTTATAATTGTTTTCCCACTGGAGCTCATGTTCTAACCTAGTTGTCATATTTTTTCATCCAATAAATTTCTTTTTATATACATTACCCTTGACTCCTTCATTGCATGCTGCCTAAAACCCCCAACGTGGGGGAAATTTTTCCTTTTTTCTACTCTGCAGTACTCTGCCCATACTCTGCACATACTCTGCAGTACTCTGCAGTACTCTGCCCATACTCTGCAGTACTCTGCAGTACTCTGCCCATATTCTGCAGTACTATTCTGCCAATACTCTGCAATATTCTGCCAATACTCTGCCAATACTCTGCGATACATTTTAACAGAAACAAAGAATGTTTAATGGAAAGCTCTGTTATTTTGTTTTTCTTTTTAAACAAAAGCTGTTAATTCGTTTGGACAACTGTACGAGTTTTTTTTTCTAAACTAAAACCTTGTCATTCAGGTTTAATTGCAGTGTTGGCACTTTGAAAAAAATAAGTTTTGTGTTGCAGTTTGGGCACTCGGGCTCAAAAAGGTTCGCCATCACTGACCTAGGGTTTAGGAATGATGCAGGCACTCTTTGAAGTGAGGATCCTATGGACAATTGGGTACCCAGTCTGGAACACTGGCCAGAGCTTGCTCTGTGACCGGTGTGTGGTCTAAGAGCATTTCGAAGTAGCAGTTTTGTGAAAAGAACATTGTGAACTGGCCCACTTTTATAAAAATAAATCGGTCTTGGATCAGCAATGATTACTACACCCCTGCAGCTGATTCTATTGACAAATTTTTGCTTGTATTTTGATGTATCAGGTGATAAATGATCAACTGGAACCACATCCCCAGTGTTACAAAAATGTAAAAATTATTATTGAAAGGGACTTTATAGGTACCAAAAAACACTACTATGCAGAAAAATTTAAATAAAACATCATTTTTATTACATATGCAAAATGTCTTTAAAAAAAATGTATTGTTTAAAACTACCACATGGAAACAATGCGGTCACATGTTTCACCACAGATGCTTCTTCAGGAGTCTTATGAGTGCTGCAAAATACTGATATTATAAATGGGAGAACATACAATGCATAAGGAACATTGACAATAAAGAGGTACAACGAATGTGTTACAGTGAAACCACCAAAAACATGGTAGCACAATATGAGTCATATTGGGGGAAACAGAGGAACCTACCTAAATACTCATAAAAGTATATTATGCTAGTATCCAACGTGTGTGGGATATACCAGACCATACATGTAACCATAGGAGGCATAGAGCCACCTAGGACAGTGAGATGAATACTAATTTCATATATGAGGGACATACAGTAAATCATTAATTCCAAGCACATGGAGATTAAAACCTGGTAAGTTACCTATAGGTTTACGTGTCTCACAGCCGAGAATCACTAGTGTAGAGGTATCATTAGCCCGAGTAGAATTCCTGGAAGGCTGCCAGGACCAGGAGAAACTACGTGGGGGGAGGGGAGAAACCACCCCAAAAAATCCAGGGAGAAGATATTGCATTAATGTCTAAAAAAGATAATTTTTCCTTATAATCGGGCCTGAAAAAATGGTACCTCACACCAATACTAGCTCCTGTCTACTCTGCTGGCCTGTGACAATTACCAGTTTCTGCAATCTCTACTGGCCTGTCACAATTACCAGTTTCTGTGCCTCTCTTTCTATTATGTGCTCTAACTCTATTAGACTTCATTTAAATGGGTGACATAGGGTACATTTTTAAACCCAGCTCCCCAGAGCCTCTCTACACTCCCCCACTTATATGTGCAACCAAATAAGAAAGATTTAAGAAAGGGCAGGAAATCTATGGACATTAAATTCAAGCCCCCTGGCCATAGAATTTCCTCACTCTATTTTCTGCTGCCTGCCCTTCCCCCTGGCCATAGAATTTCCCCACTTAATTTTCTTCTGCCTGTTTTCCCCTGCATTGTGTAAGGATGTGTAATATATTTTTATAGCGCTGCACTCTTGAGGGCCACAAGATAAAAAATCAGTACCCCCCTGTTTGCCCCGACCCTGTGAGTCCTCTGCCACCTCTGACACCCTGGGTTCATACATCTTTTTTCCTTTCCTCCAAATGACAGCAAAGAAGACATAAATACACCAGTAATGATTATATTAGCTAAATTTACTTAATGAGATGGAAGGAAAAGAAACCAGAGAGTCAACTCAATTTACACTTTAAAATGTTGTTTCCTACAAGAATGTTAACAATAACTAAAAGCAATCACTTATCAAATTCAAACCTTTAACAGTAAACTCTATAATCTCTGTGCTCAACCAAGCACATGTAATGCCTATATGAACAGGCTACAGGAGAGCAGAGGAATGGCTCTTATGAGGGTCAGAGCCCTCTCTACTGCTCCTTCACACATAAATGCAGAACAGTAAATAACAAGTACAACTTTTAGCAAAGAGAACTGTATTGAAATTCAACCTGCCCTTTAGATAGTTCTTGGTGAATTATAGCTTTGTGAGCTTCAGTAAAACAAATCCCTGAAGTACGGAGGGAGGTGAAAGTAGTCCTGTGTTGCTGTTTGGCAGTCCAGTTGATCCTTAGCTAGCCCTTGATGTTTAATTGCATGCAAGGAAACTTTGGATGGTAAAGTAAAGCAACTGACTCAATAAGTTGTGAATAAAAAGCAAACAATCTTCCTGTGTAAATTAAACTGTAACTAGATTCACAGTGATCACTGACTTCAAGATGTTACTTTCTGTGAAACTACAAGCGGAGCAATGGAAGCAAAGATGTCTATATACATTGTCTATAATATTGGGCTGTTGCCTGCTCACCACACTGGAACAAGAGACGATGGTGATTAGGGATGGGCCGAACAGCCCCCCCCCCCCCCCGTTCGGTTTGCACCAGAACATGCGAACAGGCCAAAAATGTGTTCAAACACACGAACACTGTTAAAGTCTATGCGACACGAACATGAAAAATCAAAAGTGCTAATTTTAAAGGCTTATATGCATGTTATTATCATAAAAAGTGTTTGGGGACCTGGGTCCTGCCCCAGGGGACATGTATCAATGCAAAAAAAAGTTTTAAAAATGGAAGTTTTTTCAAAAGCAGTGATTTTAATAATGCTTAAAGTGAAACAATAAAAGTGTAATATTCCTTAAGGTTTCATACCTGGGGGATGTCTATAGTATGCCTGTAAAGTGGCGCATGTTTCCTGTGTCTAGAACATTCTGACAGCAAAATTACATTTCTAAAGGAAAAAAAGTCATTTAAAACTACTCACGGCTAGGGATGGGCCCGGTGTTCGATTCGAACCCATGTTCGAATCGAAGATCGGACGTTCGTCCGCTCGTCGAGGGCAGAACTCTGAGGGCCGTTCGCATTAAATTCGTGTGATGCGAACGGTCCACAATGCACTGCGCGAGTCGCAGTGCATTGCTGGCTGATGATTGGCAAAGCATGCACTGTGACCCTGCATGCTTGGCCAATCATAGAGCCAGCGGCGAGGAGAGCAATAATTGGCCACAGGCAGGATGCCTGTGGCCAATTATAGCTCAGGGGGTTTAGTACACGCCCCACACTATATAAGGCCGCCGCGCCGGCGGCATCGTGTAGTGTGTTCCGGCTTGAGGAACAGTGACAGTGTACTGTACATGTACACACTATATGTGAATCATTTCTGTGTGGGGAAAGTGTAGGGAAAGAGGAAAAATAGGCAGGGATAGTGTATTCTTCTCAGCCTTTGCTTGTGGGGAAAGTGTAGGGATAAAGGAAAAATAGGCAGGGATAGTGTGTTCTTCTCAGTGCTGTTCTCTACCAATCCAGCCATCTGCAGGAGTTAGTGTGTGTGTGTGCTGTGTGAGTATAGCACAGAAGTAGCACACTAAACCACCTTACACTGTATCTGCCCTGTTGTCACCTAAGACAGCCATCTGCAGGAGTTAGTGTGTTTTGTGTGCCTCCAGCACAGCACAGTATACACCAACAGTCCATACATACATACAGTATATTCCTACAGCCCCTGTCTTGTTTGCACCGCCTGTATACTGCGGTTCAGAGTATATAGGGTTTTAGGTATAGGGTTTTATTTTGGGTGCAGGGTTCCCCTTAATATCCATACAAGACCCAAAGGGGCTGGTAATAGGCTGGGGTAGGGGGGGGATGGGGTAGCCATGCCATTTTTCTCAAAGATTTTCATCCAAATTGCCTGGACAAGACATGACATTAAAGCCGCAAGCAGTTTTAAATGGCTTCTTTTTTTCCTTTACAAATGTCATTTTGTGCAGGGACAGTTCTAAACACGGGAAACACATCTCACTTCACAGGCATACTTTAGACACCCCCCAGGTACCATATTTAAAGGAAAATTTCACTTATTTTTTTTCACTTTATGCATCATTAAAATCACTGCTCCAGAAAAAAACGTCAGTTTTTAAAACTTATTTTATGTTATAATTAGCACTTTAGATTTTGAACGTTCGCGTCCATTGTAACTAATAGGGTTCTAACATTCGTGCAAACTTTCAGTCCATTCGCATGTTCTGGTGCGAACCGAACCCGGGGTGTTCGGCTCATCCCTACTCGCGGCTATATTGAATTGTCGGTCCCGGCAATAGACATAAAAGTTCATTGATAAAAACGGCATGGGATTTCCCCACAGGGGAACCCTGAACCAAAATGTAAAAAAAATGCATGGGGGTCCCCCCAAATTCCATACCAGGCCATTCAGGTCTGGTATGGATATTAATGGGAACCCCACGCCAATTTTTTTTAACCAAATGGCGTGGGGGTCCCCCTTAAAATCCATACCAGACCCTTCAGGTCTATTATGGATTTTAAGAGGAACCCCGAGCCAAAATAAAAAAAAAAATGGCGTGGGGTCACCCCAAAAATACATACCAGACCATTATCCAAGCACGCAAGCTGGCAGTCTGCAGGAAAAGAGGGGGGGCACGAGAGAGCACCCCCCCTGAACCGTACCAGGCCACATGCCCTCAATTTTGGGATGGTGCTTTGGCGTAGCCCCCCAAAGCACCTTGTCCACATGTTGATGGGGAGAAGGGCCTCACTATTTCACAAAAAAGTGTAAAATTTTTTAAAAAAAGCAAGAGACGGTTTTTGACAATTCCTTTATTAATTTCTTCTTCTTTCCCCGCTTCTTCTTCCATCTTCTTTCTTCCGGTCTTCCTTCGGTGTTCTTCTTCTTCCTCCATCCTCTTTTTCCCCTTCTTCTTCCTCTATCTTCCTCCGTTTCTTTCTCCGGTCTTCTCGTCTGGCATCTTCTTCTCCGCTTCGTCCTCCGCACGATCCGCCTCAGTGGGAGACTTCCGCTGTGTGACGCTTCTGTTCAGGTGACAGTTTTTATATAATGGAGGGCGGGGCCACCCGGTGACCCCCTCCCCCCTCTGACACACAGGGACTTTCCTATGGCTTTCCCCGTGTTGTCAGAGGGGGTGGGGTCACCCATTTACGTAAGAAGAACACAGAAAGAAGACCAGAAGAAAGAAGATGGAAGAAGAAGTGAGGAAAGAAGAAGAAATTAATAAAGGAATTGTCAAAAACCGTCTCTTGTCTTTTTTAACATTTTTGACACTTTTTTGGTGAAATGGTTCCAATTCACACGGGGGGGGGGGGGGCGGGATCTGGGGGTCCCCTTGTTAAAGGGGGCTTCCAGATTACTATAAGCCCCCCGCCCGCAGACCCCCACAACCACTGGGCAAGAGTTGTGAGGATGAGGCCCTTCTCCCCATTAACATGGGGACAAAACACCCTCCCAATGTTGAGGGCATATGGCCTAGTATGTTTCAGGACGGGGGGCGCTCTCTCATTCCCCCTCTTTTCCTGCGGCCTGCCAGGTTGGGTGCTTGGATAAGGGTCTGGTATGGATTTTGAGGGGGACCCCCACGCCATTTTTTTTTAAATTTTGGCACAGGGTTCCCCTAATATCCATACCAGACATGAAGGGCCTGGTGTGGAATTTGGGGGGACCCCCATGCATTTTTTTTTCATCTTGGTTCGGGGTTCCCCTGTGGGGAAATCCCATGCCATTTTTATCAATGAACTTTTATGTGTATTGCCGGAACGACAATTCATTATAGCCGCGAGTAGTTTTAAATGACTTTTTTTTCCTTTAGAAATTAAATTTTGCTGTCAAACTGTTCTAAACGCGGGAAACACGCGCCACTTTACAGGCATACTATAGACAACCCCAGGTACAAAATGTAAAGGAATATTACACTATTATTGTTTCACTTTAAGCATTATTAAAATCATTGCTCCCGAAAAAAACGGCCATTTTTAAAACTTTTTTTGCATACATTTTGATACATGTTCCCTGGGGCAGGACCCAGGTCCCCAAACACTTTTTATGACAATTACTTGCATATTAACCTTTAAAATTAGCACTTTTGATTTCTCCCATAGACTTTTAAAGGGTGTTCCGCAGCTTTTGAATTTGCCGCGAACACCCCAAATTGTTCGCTATTCGGCGAACGGGAGTACAGCCAATGTTCTAGTCAAACTCATGTTCAATCCGAACATAAAGCCCATCCCTAATGGTGATGATGATCTCTCAGGAACGTGGCTCAATGATGACATGTGGCCTCCGCCGCTCTGCACCATGGCTCACCTGAATCTGATACCACTGCAGGATGGATGAGAAAGGAATGGCCTCCAGGCTACCGCAGAACAGCTAAGGGGAGCTATCCGCAGGTGTCCCTCCAGATATCCGCTGGATAATTCTGCCAGTGCAGGCTGTGACTCAGCTGCAACTCACACTATCACAGATTCCCTGCACACAGATCTACGCCGGGTCCCAAGAGAGCATGCCAGGCCCCAATCCATCCCTCTTATAGTCCCTCCCAGCGGTCTGCTCTTCTCCAATAGCCAGCTGGTAGTTGTAGTTCCACAAGATTCAGCCAGAGTGCAAATCCAATCCATATGGACTACATATACCAAGATGCTTTGCTCCTCTGCCTTGTCTCTGATTAAGAAGATAACAGGTCAGCATCACAGTGTCTCCTGATTGCAGGAATATATCCAGCAGGTATATATCCAGCTCCTCGCTACATGTCGTGCCAGTGCTGCTGTATTTAAGCCAAGCAATAATGCAAAACTATAAATAATCAATTACACCCAAGCTCTTCGTTTTTTTTTTTTTTTCAGCCTGAGTTGAACGAAAAAAAAAAAAAACTAAGAGTGTTTACCCAGCTTAACACTGCATACAGCTTAAAGGCACACAGATTTTGCAAGCTCCCATGCATGCAATTGAAAGTATTGGTGTTTTTCCAGTTATCTATCAAACTCACATTTAAGGGTGGACCCTTACTCGCTGTACAATGTTTTTACATTTTTTCTTCATTGGACATGTCCCTGCGCTCTTTGAAATGGGCAGAATTGATTTTCAATATTCTTCCTTAATAGGCTTAACTAGAACCTACAGAAACCCAGTGTAAAAAAACATAAAGTGCCCCCCTGACCCCTGGCTGGGTCATTTCCACTGATCCCGGGGCCCTTTACTCCTATCACAGGGCCCTTTATTATGGTCCCGCAGTGGGACCCTTTCACATGTTCTGCAGTGGACCCAATTTCTGCCATCTTGGGCCCCCCTGCAGTGGCAGAATGCGCCCCAGATCCCACCCCCCCATGTGAATGAGTAAGGGGTACTACCCATTCACCAAAAAAGTGTCAAAATAAATAAAAACAGTAGACAGGTATTTGGCAATTCATTTTAAAAAAATAAAAAAACAGTGTCCCCCGATGTAGATCCATCATCAACCACGACGATCACCGTACCACCGATCCAATAAAGAAAAAAATAGCTTTGCCTGCCCTGAAGTTAACTGCCGAATAGCTGGCTTGCCGTTTGACTGTTCTTATATAAGCAGGGGTGGGGCCACCTGGCAACGTCACCAGGTGGCACCGCCCCTTGTGGTGTCACCAACCCAGCATGCACTGGTTGGTGATGTCACAAGGGGGACAGTGCCATCAGATGATGTCACAAGGTGGCCCTGACCTTTCCTATATAAGAATTATCAAAAGGCAAGCCAGCCATTTGGCCATTCTGCGTTTTGCCTTTACGGTGGGCAGACCCCCACAACCACAGCTCAGGGTTTTGGTGAAGAGACCGTTGTCCCCATCAACATGGGGACAAGGTGCTTTGGGGCTAGGGGACAGAGCCCTCCAGCTCCAGAGCACCCCCGCCATGTTGAGGGCATGTGGCCTGGTATAGTTTAGGAAGAGGGGGGGGCACAGAATGCACTGTGCATTGCACTGTACAGCATGCTGTGCATTGCAGGGCATTCGGCGAGGCAAACACCCGCCAAACATCCTGCAATTTTGGGTGTTCCCTGAACACAAACTCACTCTCGGGCTGAACAGTTCGCCCAGCTCTATTGATGATATATTGAAGACTTTTTTAAATGAACGATTTTATAGTAAATGCCCTGCATATTTATGGAAGTAGGTTAAAGAAAGGAAACTGGCCACAGTCAAGGCTACAGCTCATTTGGCAGATGAACTGTTGTCTATTCCCTTTACAAAGAAAACATCCTCTGTCTCTCTCTCTATCTGGTTCCTTACCATCACAAATGGAAGTGTTGTTCAATCATCGGATGCACAACGTGGTACTCATATGAGGGAAAAGGCTTCAAAGACGGCATACAACAAACACTGCTATACATGTGTCACAAATCACTAAATGACCCAGCGCTCTAAAAATATTTCCACAAATAAAAGTAATGTGCAATTGCTGCCACCTTATATCTTAAATGTATTGCAAAGCATTAAATAAAACAAGCAAAAAAAGAACACCCATGAAGAAAAAAAGTGTCAATCCATATAAAGTTAAAAAAAAAAATACACTGTAAATATAAAAAAGTGTCCAATTTGGTCACATAATCTTGCAAAGAGGCAAATCAATATATCCACTCTTAATTCTTCCACCATCCACACCTCATTGTAAATGATCAGAAAAACTCAATTTTCTTTTGGATCCCTTTAAATTGGCTCCATTAATCTCTTTTACCACTCTTGTTGCCATTGGGTCTCAAAGGAAAAGAGGCTTCCATAACATAATAACGTTACTACTCTTTTATTAAAATCCAATTTAGGTTAAAACTACTCACAAGCATAAATGAAAAATAGGCTCATCAATAATATATAACTTGTGGCATCAGAATCACCAGAACCAGTTGGGATGGTGAACATCTCACCAGATCTCCCTATTGCGTTACTTCTGGTCTGCGTCACTTCCGGTCCGGAATCTGACGTCTCCAGTCCATCTCTCGCTCTCTCTATGATTCCCATCACAAATAGAAGTGGTGTTTAATTCTGGGATGCACACCATGATCCTCATATCTGGGAAAAAGCTTCAAAGACTGCATATAACAAACAATGCTATACATGTGGCCAAATTGCACATATAGGATTATATTGTCTTGGAAGGTTCAGCATGTGAAGCAAAACCTTATCCAGCATGTAAAGGACTTGCTCACAGAACATAGACCTTCGCCCACATTGGCAAGGCATCCTGCAGAGCCCAGCTCAGCAATAATACCTTCTCGGAATAATAAAGTTCATTCACTCATCAATCAACCAAATCCAAGTCAACGGTAGTATTTGGATGGCCAGAACACAGAATGTTAAGAGCTAACTTTCTCTCCACATTATACTGGGCCCAATAGAGCACAAAGTCCACAGTGCATGAACTTTGTACCTGGTACCTGGCAACTCTAAAACTTCACTTGTTACATGTAAGGATTCATGAGAGATTGGTGGTAGGTTTCAAGGACAGTGGAGCCCTTTTTGGACCTCCGTGTTATTAGACCAGAGACTGTTCAAGGAGACCAAGTAATAATAATTAAACTTGCTGATGGGACTCAAATGTATATACCTTTTGAAAAAGTACTTTTGGACTATAGTGTGATTGCTTTTAACATACTTGTAAATAAATTAGAGAAGCAACCTTTTGTGTTGTGCTTTGAGAAGTATTATTGAGGTTTGTATCAGTTTAGTGAGAAATGTATGATGCTGTCACTGGCAATCTGTGCATTATAACTATGCATGCAATTAAGTCTGCACCGATAGTGGAAAGTTTTTTCTACTTAATAGCTGAATCTTCTATGGAGTAATTTCAAATATACATATATTTGCAGCTTTGCAAGTCCATTAAAAATTATTTGACCTTGTCCTTAACAACCAATCCATGCAATTCAATCACACGTGGAAACTTTGTGTAAATCTGGGAATAAAAAAGATAACCAAAAAAAAAATATTTGTGGATTTTTGGATGCTTTTATCTTTATTCATTTTCATTATTTATAGAGCACACACTCAGCATGATAGGGCTTCTGTGTTCTTACATACATCTGTATTTTTTTGGTCAGAGTATTTAATGGAATAGAGATTTTCTGAATTTGTTTGACCATATTAATGTGAAGCACCTATAGTGTAGTGCCAGATATTTTTCATAGACACACATGCCCATTAAGATCGATTTGATAATATATTTTTTCTGCAGACCAGTGTCTTTAATGTTTTTTAAATGTATATAACTATTAGTGTATTTATATTTTAAATATACCGTACTTAGGTATGAAGGCAGTTTATTGATTTTTTAAATTTATTTAATGTTTTAAATTATTATTTTTAGTTTCAGTTCACATCTTATCTGTTTAAATATGATTATTGGGGATTTATGGATTTTGATAAGTTTCCCAGAGGCTTCAAATCACTGTGAGAAGTTAAGAGGATCTGGAGTCATTAGCAGTGTTGTTACTGATATTATATTGTACCTTACCAGTTCTTAAAAGTGGTGGCTGTCTGGTATTCCTGAGAATAATACATGTGCTCTCCTGTGGTGGCTAAAATTAAGCTGGTCATAAATCGAATCAAAATGTGGCTGGTTAAGCAGAGATAAATTTTAGTCCATCTATGGCCATTCCCATTCATGAGAAGACAATCTAATGATTGACTTCTCACAAATAGGCTTGTTGAAAAAATCCTGTTCAGTCAGTGCTGCAGAGCCGATCAGTGTATTCTGACAGCGGAGGAGTCCCTGCTGTCAGAATACAATAGCACAGCAGGGAGGATTCCTCTATTCACCTTGCTTATGTGGATGGGGGAACCCATTCAGCTTTTTTGATTAGCCTGCTGCCATGCTTTAGAAAATAATATTCAACTGCCTGCTAATGACAACACAATCAATTCTCCTACTTTATACATAAAATCCGCTATTCTAGTTTTCATTTTAGAAACATTCTGGCTTGAATTATACAGCTATTTTGTGTATTTCCATTTAGCTTTCCAGAATATCTATGTGATATGAGAAAGGGTATTTTCCTTTTATTTTAAGTAATAAAAATTAACTCAAAAGACAGTTGGAAAATTTTATTTTATTCAGACGTCGGGCATTTCAAAACATTTGCCAATTTTTGTAGCTATTCTGGCAGTAACTACAACAATATGATAATAAAATGAACACTGTCATAATATTTTTACATCACAGCATATGCACACTTATTTTTGAAGAGATTTTGTTACACACATCATGGATAATTGCTGTTCAGTAATACATTTTAATGTTTCATTTATCACAGCTATTATTTTTCTCATAAAAATGTGAGAGTATACTTTGTAAAACCAATCAAATAAAACAGATTTTCAAACAAAATTGCATATGCTTTTTATGTAGCTTACAACCCAGAAAAGTTCATGTTTTTCCTACCTTTGCCCACCACTGTGATAGCATTTCTTATTTTGAACATATACCGTAGTTTTTATTGATGTGGTACACATTTTACCATGCCATTTAACCCTTTCGCTGCCAGAGGCGTTTTTTTTGCACACATGTTTAAAAATAATTTTAGGCCTAACGATTACACAAAACCCACAAACATTATATATTTTTTGAAAGCAGGTACCCTAGAGAATAAAATAGTGGTAGTTCCTTTTTTTTTTTTTTTATGTCACGCGATATTACCACAAAGGCAAAATTTCACTAACGTGAATTTTAGGGCAAATAAACGTAATAAATTACCCACATTGTGGTAAAATATAAAAGACAAGGTTGCGTCGAGTAAATAGATACCCAATAGCCAAACCTTAAATTTTTGTGCACCCGTGAAATGGCGTCAAACTTCAGTACCCTATATTTTCTATAGGCGACGCTTCAAAAGCCCCCCCGATAGGTATCAGTTTAGTGTAACAAAGGAGGACTTGTGTTGTGTGAATTATTGCACTCACTCCAGCATGCACAGCGATAAGTATCACAATCAACGTTTTTACACGTAGGTACCCCAGCGTATTTTAATCTGCAGCTCTGTAATTTTTTGAAAATGAAATGCAATATGACTACCTGAAAGTGGTATTAAACCCTCCACTACAAATTCAACGCTTTTTAATCTATATAGCACAGGCAGCTGATCACTGCCTGTGAAAGTTCTCTCACTATTTCAGTTGACATAGAAATCATCCTACAATGTTGAGTGACGTCAGCCGCACTTGTGCATTCTGTATATTATTTAATGGCACACTATGTGTGCCGTTTCTGTATCCTCTACATGCCGGGTCATTATCTTTCACTGAGAACGGCACAGAGGGAAGCCTCGCGATGCTGTACTATGATGCTATCCTTCCTGGTTCTCCCATATTGTGACAGTATATGACATCATGCACATGCACGAGATGTGGACAGGGAAACAAAGTAAGGGCGGAAATGACGTCCACAAACGATTCAACAAACAGGAGTAACAATGGCTCGGCCAATACCCGGAAGAGACAAGATACTAAAAAAGCTAAATAAGGTATTTTCAAACCTCGTTTTTGGCCTATTTTAATGTGTGTGGCTTTGCAATACTTTACAGCATCTATATATTTAACAAAAAAGAAAAATCAGACAGGGTTTACTTCCTCTTGAAGGTGTTTTGTAAACATAATGTGTACAAAACGCCCCCTAGAAACAGAATTTCCTGCTTGTATGATCGGCTCACCAATTCTCCCAGAAGTCTACACTAAGATACAAATCAGATTTCAGGCATCCCCTGCCATAAAAATAAAATTTTTGGTGAGATACTCCCAATAGGAAATCACGGCTAAAGGGATGCAGACCCTGCAGTTTTCCTCTTTAGAGTTTTGCGGGTGCTGCAGCTGGTTGATAATTATGAAACCACTCCCATTAGATACACTTTCCCACATAGACACTCAGAGGAACAAACAGTGATTTCTTCAGAATGAAAAAGGGTAGGAATCTGCAACAAAGTTTGTTAAAATCATTGCAATGTACAGAGGGGAATGTTTTTTTCTCAACAATAGTGGAGTTACACTTTAAGTACATTTCTTAATAGCTATTATAAAGTATGCTCATATATACTGTGATGCTTCAGGCTATTTTATCTCATTGGTAGTGCCAAACAGTGAGTCCACTCCAGTCCACAAAGTCTATTTTAGGGTTTTTTCTGCTCACTTTTATTGAAAAGAGAGTACAAGTTCCCATCAGAATAGTTTCCCTTGCTGGGGTTCTCACCGTCCAAGTGACAAAAAACAAACAGTACTCCACCTCGTGGCTCTTCTCTGCAGTATCTCTGCTTAGGCCTCCTGCCTTGGTCTTCGAAACCATCAAGCACACAGTCCCCGTGCTTGTGCACAAAGCGCTGAACCTTCTTCAGCACTTACTGTTTCTCCTGCACCTACCTGCTGCTACATCCTTACATGCTCAGCCTTTCACTGTCCAAGCATGGAAAGTACAGAGAAACGTGCTCCTAACAGCTCACTTGCACAGACTGACCCCCTTGGGATGGTGGGGCCACTCATGTTTAATCCCAGCTCCACTATAACCCCAGCACACACCTGTCTCATCAGTGTGTCTGTTTCCTGCAAAACCTGCCCTAAAATGTCAAAATAAATAGTGACCCCATCCTGCCTCTCTACATATCCCCCCTGCTTCATACTGGAGGAAGAAACACATCACCCTTCACGCTGGCACCTCTGTGCCTACTATCACCCCAGGGGTCCAAACCTATCTGCCCTTCCTTCTAAAGGGTCACTCCACCCACAACTTTTTCCGGGTGTGCTTCCACTAGCACTTCTTCCTGACCCTTGGGGTCCCACTGATCTTTCTACCATCCCCCACAAGTCTCACGACTGACCTTGACTTCGTTGCTATGGGCAACAACACTCATCTTTGCAGTCATGGGCACACAGTTCTCCAGAAAAATGTTTGGTGTACCGTCTCTTTAACCACTTCAATACAGGGCACTTTCCCCTCTTCCAGCCCAGGAAAATTTTCAGCTGTCGCACTTTGAATGACAATTGCGTGGTCATGCAACACTGTAGTCAAACTACATTTTTATCATTTTCTTCCCACAAACAGAGCTTTCTTTTGGTGGTATTTGATCAACACTGGGGTTTTTATGTTTTGCTAAACAAACTAAAATTTAAATTGAACAAACAAAATTTTTGAAAAAAAAATGTTTTTCTTTGTTTCTGTTATAACATTTTATTTTCTCCTTCACTGACGAGGCACTGATGAGGCGGCACTGATGGGCACTGATGAGGTGGCACTGATGAGGAGACACTAATATGTAGAATTGATGGGCACTGATAGGCGGCACTGATATACAGCACTGATGGGCACTGATAAATGGCACTGATAGGCAGCACTGATGGTCACTGATAGGCGGCACTGATGGGCACTGATAGGTGGCACTGACAGGCGGCACTGATGGGCACTAACAGGGGGAACTGATGGGCACTGATAGGCAGCATCGATTGGCACTGATAGGCGGCATCGATTGGCACTGATAGGCAGCACTGATTGGCACTGACAGGTGGAATTAATGGACACTAATAGATGGCACTGATGGGCAGCAGTGATGATGAGGTACTAACAGGTGTTACTGATGGGCACTGATTGGCACTGTGGTGGGCACTGATTGGGACTGTTAGGGGGAGAGATTGGCACTTTGACGGGCACTGACAGGCATTTCTGATGGGGCACTGACTGGCAGCTGATGGGCACTGATTGGCATTGTTGGTGGCACATCTGATGGGGCTGTGCTGATTATCAGCACAGACCCCCCTCTGAGTGGGAGAGCCCCCTATCGGCTCTCCCTGTCAGCGCAAACTGTTTACCGGCACTTCCTGGTTCCAGCTGTGATCAGCTGTGATTGGTCACAGCTGATCACGTGGTAAGGAGCCTCCGTCAGATGCTCCTTACTACGATCGGAGATGCGGTGTGTCAGAGTAACACGCAACCCCACTGATCCCCATGGGCGCGCGCTGGCATGTTATCCTGCTGGACGTCATATGACGCTCACTCAGGATAACTGAACCACTGCACGGCCGTCATTCTGCTATAGGCCGGGCGGGAAGTGGTTAGAGCAGTGAGACAACACACACCTAGCTTCTCACACAGCAATAACAACACAGACAGTCTCTGGCACTCACTGTTTCTGGCATGCGAGGATCTGGAACATCGCCATCTGTGCCCATAGCATTCCTTCACCATTTGGGATGCCCAAATAAAAAGGATTTTGATCTACAGTGGTGTGCTGCCATTTCTTCTAAATGCATTCCTCCACCAGTTGTGATGATTTGGAGTATTTTAGCTCATTGATAGCGCCAAACAGTGAGTCCACTTTACTCCACTCCACAAAGTCAGTTTTAGGACTTTTTCTATCCACTTTTATTGAAAAGAAAGTACAAGTTCACATCAGAAAAGTTTCCCTTACAGGGGTTCTTACCATCAATGTGATAAACAAACATCACTCCAACGTATGGCTCTTCTCTGCAGTATCTTAGGCCTCCTGCCTTGGTTCTCCAGACCATCAAACACACAGTCCCCATGCTTGTGCACAAACCGCTGAACCTTCCTCAGCTCCTACTATTTCTCATTTAGCTCCCTGCTGCTACATCCTTACAGGCTCAGCCTTTCCATGTCCCAGTGTGGACAGTACGGAGCAATGTGATCCTAACAGCTCCCTTGCACAGACTGACCCCCTCGGGAGGGTGGGGCCACTCACCTTTTATACCTGCTCCACGATAACCCCAACACACATCTGTCTCATCAGTGTGTCTGTTTCCTGAAAACCTGCCCCAAAATGTCAAAAATAAACAGTGGCCCATGCTCGCCTCTCTACAATACATACACTATATTGTCAAAAGTATTAGGACGCCTGTCTTTCCACGCACATTAATTTTAATGGCATCCCAGTCTTAGTACATAGGGTTCAATATTGAGTTGGCCCACCCTTTGCAGCTATAACAGCTTCAACTCTTCTGGGAAGGCTATCCACAAGGTTTAGGAGTGTGTCTATGGGAATGTTTGACCATTCTTCCGGAAGCGCATTTGTGGAATCAGGCACTGATATTGGATGAGAAGGCCTGGCTTACAGTTTCTGCTCTAATTCATGCCAAGAGTGTTCTATCGGGTTGTGCAGGCCAGTCAAGTTCCTCCACCCCAAACTTGTTCAGTTATGTCTTTATGGACCTTGCTTTGTGTACTGGTCCAAATCACATATAGTCATAACACACTTGGGAGCGCACAATCTCTGACTTACCTAGGCATTTTGGTTGCATGCCTGGATAAGGGTCTAGTATAGGTCCTGGACAGGGGGGCATGCATTTTTTTTGCATAGGATCATCCTCATAGGTCTGGTATGGATTTTGGAAGAATCCTGTTACTTTTTTATTTTTGTGCATGGGGTCCCCTTATAAATTCATACAAGAGCCCTACAATGGGCATCATACAAGAACACAATGGCTCCACAGGAGGGATTACCCCATAAACACTGACTGTTCTGATAGGGAAATTGAAGGATTTTCCTCCTTTCTTTTTTTCTTGATCTGTCTATGGCCGGCCTTATGCCACGTACACACGAGTGGACTTTTTGACGGACAGACCGGAATCCGTCGGACAATTCGTGTGTGGGCTCCAGCAGACTTTTTCCCCCAAAAGTCAGACGAACCTAGAAATAAAAAATTTTCAAATCTTTCCGACGGACTCGAGTCCAGTCGAAAAAGCCGCTTATCTGTGTGCTAGTCCGACGGACAAAAAACGACGCTAGGGCAGCCATTGACTACTGGCTATGAACTTCCTTATTCTAGTCTGGTCGTACGTCATCACGTTGAATCCGTCGGACTTTTGGAGTGATAGTGTGTGGGCAAGTCCGTTCGTTTAAAAGTCCGGCGGACCTCCGCTGCAAAGTCCGTCGGATAGTCCGCTGGACCTAGTCCCTCAAAAAGTCCGCTCGTGTGTACGCGGCATTAGTGCATTGAAATAATCTAATATAGCGTCATACTGAGGTGTGCTGGTGACTTTTCATCAATTCTTTCAAAAAGACATGGTCACCATGGATCTTATTGTCTACTGTATTATTCTTATATGTTATATTATTATCTTAAATTATTATTCCACAAACGCCCTCCCAGAACTGGAAGCCCATGCTGTTACCGTCTTTTGGCTATGGCCTGGGTGGAAAGAAGTCACACCGGTATAATGGGGAGCTTACTGTCTTAGGCCCCTTTCACACTGGGGCGTCGGTGCCGTCGGTGGTAAAGCCGACGGCACCAACATTTTTGCGTTGGTTTTTGGCCTCTAGTGGGTGGTTTTAACCCCCCCAACTGCGATTTGCCGGCGGTTCGGCAGTGGTGCCCAGTTAGTTCAATGGGCAGGAGTGGTTTAGGAGCGGTGAAGGAGCGGTGTATACACCACTCCTTCACCGCTCCAAAGATGCTGCTTGCATGACTTTTTGTTAGCATCCTGCCAGTGCGCCGCTCCAGTGGAGAGACAGGAGCGGCTCTTTACAGGCGCTATGCAGGCGCTATTTTTAGCGCTGTAGCACCTGTAAAGCGCCTCAGTGTGAAAGGGGTTTTAGAGACTTAGAAAATAATAGGATATCTCTTCAAAGTGAGGGAATATCCCTTTCAGACAGTTAATACCTCATCTTCAGGTCTAATGACAAATCAAAGATTCTGGTGTTCCTATCACTTTTTGCACTGGAGACAATAACCAGGACCAATAGAGAAAATACACCTCTTCTGTAATTTTCACAGACAATAATACAAATCTGACAATGGCTTCCACATTCTATACAAAAAAATAAATAAAAATGTTTACATTTTTAAAAATAGGTTTGACAAACACTTTTATCATGTTATCAAATATACAATAAATCAGATAATTTACAGTTATCTGGTGATTTACAGTAGTCTGATATAATTAAAACATTAAAAAGACTATACATTTCTTCTTTCTATGGAGCGACGGATGTCAGCGGAGACATGTCCGCTGACATCCGACCCGGTCTGATCCGTCAAAAGCAGAATTTTCATCTGATCTCTCCATAGAGACCAGCGGCGCTGGACAAGCCTCTCCCCGCTCAGCAAGCAGAGAGGGACATGTCATCCGCCCGCTCAGCGGAGATCAACGGAGAGATCTCCCGCTGAGCCGGCGGACAGAGGTGGACTCCGTGCAAGCGTATCCGCCTCGTGTGAAAGGGGCCTTACACATCTCATACATGAAGGAATTCCTATAGAATAGGTGCAAACCAGTAAGTGATTTAAATCACCACCACGCCTGTTTCAGTGTTACCAGACCAGTGTAAATGTCACCTCCCCAGTACAGTGTCACAAACAATGTTCCTAATCCCACATGTTTGTGCAAAAAATACATTTTCATTTTTTTAATCTTCATTAAAGATTTTTGGCAAAAAATAAATCTGCAAAAAACTTACAATGCTGCTTAAAATGGGGTGTTCACTTTTAAAAATGAGATCATGAGATGGGTAGTCAGGAAATTAGATGCCTAATTTATGTCCCTTGAAAGCCTGAAGGCACTCGGAATTGAATTTCGGGCCCCTCGAACTCTTACATATGTGCTAAGGAGGAGTAACAGAATGCATTTTTTAAGTGTATTTTAAGTATGCCCATGCTATGTGAGAAATATCTTATTATTTGACAACTGAGTGCAAAAAAAACAAAAGTTTTATTTTCTTTCTTCATTTTCCAAATACTTGTGGCAAAAAAATTGTGATCTTCAAAAGAACTCCAATTCTCTAATTAAATATGTTGGATGGACTACTTTAAGAAATGTGGTCATGTAGGTGTTTTTTTTCTGTTCTGGCACTTTAGGGCCTCAAGCAATGTGATAAGTAGTCAGGAAATCAGATGCATTATTTATGCCCCTTAAAGCGGTTGTATACCCGTTTAAAAAATGTTTTTTTTGTTAACTACCTGCAAGACAAAGTCATAATGAGCTAGTATGACTAGCATACTGTCTCATTATGCATCACTTACCTTAGATAGGGGCCCCCGACGCCATCCTCTTCTCCCCCTCCGGCCGCATCCATCTCTCCACAGATACCCTTCCGGGTATCGCCGCTCCGGCCAATCACAGCGCACAGGACACTTCAACTGCGGTGAGCCGCAGTTGTGAATGGGGATTAACCCTGTAAATGCACCGTAAATGCACCGTATGCGTATGCACCGCATGCGCCGTAGACAACGTTGTAAAACGCTCTTTGCAAATATCTCCTAAACCGTGCAGGTTTAGGAGATATTTCTTGTACCTACAGGTAAGCCTTAATCTAGGCTTACCTGTAGGTGCAAGTTGAATTTAAGGGTATACAACCGCTTTAAACGCTTGAAGGTGCTACTTGGATTTTGGGCCCTTCTATGTGTATAGGCAGCAATAAAGTCTCACACATATGGTATCCCTGCTTAAGAGCAGTAGAACAATATTTTTAATTGAATTGTAATTGTAATTTGCTCATGCTGTATGTGAGAAATAACTTGTTAAAATTACAACTTTCTTCATTTTCCAAAAAGCTGTGGAGAAAAAAATGCAACTTCAAAAAAATCACTATGCTTCTTACTAAAAATCTTGGAGAGCCTACTTTTCAAAAAATGGGTAATTTTGGGGGTGTTTGTACTGTCCTGACATTTGCGGACCTTAAGAAATGAGATTAGCGTTGGTCATTTTCAAATACATGTAGTTTGTAGACTCTATGGGGTTGATTTACTAAAGGCAAATCCACTTTGCACTACAAGTGCACTTGGAAGTGCAGTCGCTTTAGATCTGAGGGGAAGATCTGAAATGAAGGGAGGCTCTGCTGAGTTTATCATCCAATCATGTACAAGCAAAAATGCTGTTTTTTTATTTTCCTCAGATCTACAGCGACTGCACTGCCAAGTGCACTTGTAGTGCAAAGTGGATTTGCCTTTAGTAAATAAACCCCTATAACTTTAACATATAAATATTAAATATTTTACACATCCTTTTTTTTTTTTTTAACTAATGAAACATGGCAAAGTACATTTTAGACTGAATTTTAATGAAGGATTATTTATTTGCAAAGTTGTACTGTAGAAACTATGGGAAACCGTCCTAATTTTGTTTTCTCCTTTTATATAGTAAACCATAAAACACTCAGTGGTAATTAAATACCATCAAAAGAAAGTTCTATAATTCTTAAAAATTATATAAAATTAATTTGGGTACATTGTTGCATGAACGAATAATTTTTACTGAAAGTATCACTGTACTGGAGGCTGAAAAATGGCCTGGACAGGAAGGGGGTTTAAAATGTGTTTAATTGAGTGGGAGCAAACATGTTGTGTTCATGCACACTTATCTCTTACTCATCAATAACAGGAGGTACACGTCACCCGGGAACAGTAATGGAAATCAGGGCCATATCTGAATAGGGGATAGGGGATAGGATGAAGGGATAGGGTCAAACAAGGCAAAAGAAAAAGGTTCCCATAACGGATATTACCTTTGATAGAGAAATCCAACGTAACAGTGCCCCTGATTGGCGTGAGAAATGGCCAATCGGGAAAGGCCTACACGCCTACGCAGTGTCAATGACCAGAAGTCTACAATGCCCAGGGTGCCGAGTGCAACGTATGCCACGTCACACGGCATCAGCCAAGCGGCGCAAGCAGCTGTGCGTGACCAGACCTGGGGCCTACCAATAGGGTGGAGGAGTGACACCACTAGCACCCAATGGAAGGATGTAAAAAGAGGCAGATGTTCTAAGTGGGCAACATGGGGCGAAGAAAGGCCAGAGGGCGGGCTGACTGTCATAGAATGGAGCAGCAGCCGGACACGCACCAGAGTTCATCCTAACCAAAAATGTATTTATGTTTGGTTCCTTCCACTTCCTCCAGGTACAGGGGGTGGCTATGGGGACCAAGTGTGCCCCCTCCTATGCCAACTTGTACCTGGGGGGGTGGGAGAGGGACCTTTTTGCCAATGACTCTTTATCAGAATTACTCCAGCATGTCATCGCCTAGCATAGGTATATTGATGATATTCTTATTTTATGGTCAGATAGTCGGGATGAACGCTCACGACTGATGGACCTACTGGTCATCAATGCCTATAATCTAAATTTTACGATGGAATGTAGTCAGTCCAACATAAATTTTTTGGATTTACAAATCTATGTTGATAATGATGGGATCTTACATTCATCTTTGTATCGTAAGCCCTCTGCTGGCAACACGATACTCCATGCCACTAGTGTACACCCGCAACCTCTATTGGACAGTATCCCTTTGTTATGTCTCCAGGATACCTCTTTCTTTTCTGAGGTCCAGAAAAGAGAATTACCTTGTCATTTAATTTGTATATTGTGTTGTTGCATTATTAAGCTATAAATTATGTTTGTTCTAGGTTCTTGCGCCACCTACTGGCCAAACATTAATATAGTTTATAAGAGATATCCAGTTACTTAGGAAGTGATGTAAAAATCGTCATATCCTCTTTAGTCAGGAAGTGAAGCAACCTCAGTGATAAGCATGTTCATATCATGGCAGCAGCCTAGATGCCATCTCTCCCCATCCGTGGCATCGAAGGTAAGCCATATCTATCTTCCTCCTTCACAAGCTATCAGGGAAAGGAGTTAGTCATTTTAGTTATTATTTTGTATGATGATTACTGCTGTATGGTAATGTTATATTATTCTTGTTGTTTTCAGTTTTACCGCATATCACATGTGTCATTCACGTGTATATTAAAATCTGCAACGTGCCAATAAAAGACACAGACAAAGAAACAGCAGTCAATTATTGTGTGCGCAGAAAAAGGTTATCTGCCTGGATAGCTACCCATAGACTCCGGGAGTACGGGGGGCGAGGCCAGGACAGTAAAACTTCGTCCAGGAACACTAAGGATAGTGCAGAAGGGGAAGAGGTTTTGGCCCACACGGAAGAGCTAAAGTCTGCAATCGACTATACAGCCACTTTCATACAGCCAAGCAGCATACAGAGACTGCAGCCCTATACGTTTACTGCTCCCACAGGCCGCTACTCAGTCAAGCAGCCATGTCACGCAGTAACACATCCTCACTCAAAACCAGATCACGAGTTTACGGTTCCAGCAGGTCGGTGACAGCTAGTGTTGCAGCCGCCATTGCCCGTGGGAAAGCCGAAGCGGCAAAGACGCGAGCTACCTTTGCCGAACAAGAAATGCATTTGAAGTTAGAAAAGGCCCCGCTAGAAGCCAAGCAAGCGCAAGATAGGGCCGCAATAGAAGCCAAGCAAGCGTAAGATAAGGCCGCAATAGAAGCCAAGCAAGCGCAAGATAAGGCCGCAATAGAAGCCAAGCAAGCGCAAGATAGGGCCGCAATAGAAGCCTCTATAAAGCTTGAACAAACACGTCTAGATGTCGCACTAGAGAAGCTCACTACAGAAAGGGAAGCTGCAATTGCCATAGCTGAAGCAGAAGCCCTAGAAGCAGCCGTAAGCCTCAGTGGTGAACGCATAAATGTGCTTGGCTCCGAACAAGGAGAGCCAAATCCCTCGCAACGCACTTCAGAGTACGTGCATCAACACTTCAAATCAACCTACGGTACCTCTTCTCTACAGGGAATAGACAATGTCCTAGGAGAAACAAACCAAGCACTGCAGGTAACAGAGCATGAGAGCAACCAAATTCCTCAGAGCCGCAAGCAGCAGAACTCCTGCCAGCACATTACAGATCAAGCCTACGTCTCTGCACGTCACAACCCTCAACCTCCAAACCAGCATCAGAATAACCCTTCTACTACACAACGATACGAGACAAGAGAGCCTAAAGCAGAAACTTCTGACAGGTATGGTCGCACACCACACTCCCACTACAGTAGTGAATCGCCAACATGCTCTAACACCAACCAAGTTATAACAGACTTTGCCAAGTTCTTTGCCAGACGTGATTTGATCACAAAAGGACTTGTAAAGTTTAACGATCGGCCAGAAAATTACAAAGCCTGGCGGTCGTCCTTTCAAAATACCATAAAAGGTCTAGACCTGTCTCATACCGATGAAATAGACCTCCTAGTCCAATGGCTTGGGAAGGACTCTGGCGAACATGCCAGTAGAATCAGGAACATTAACATAAAACAACCAGAGACCGGTCTTAAAAAGATTTGGAGCAGATTAGAAGAGTGCTATGGCTCGACAGAGACTATAGAGCATGCACTTTTTAAAAGGATTGAAGACTTTCCCAGAATACCTAGCAAGGGTTATCACAAACTACGAGAATTAGCCGACTTGCTAGAGGAACTACTTCTTGCTAAAGAGGAGGGAGACCTGCCTGGTCTCGCCTCCCTGGATGCGGCCAGAGGGATTAAACCTTTAATTCTGAAGCTTCCCTATGACCTACAACAAAGGTGGGTCAACATAAGAAAATGTTCCAAGTACCATTTCCACCATTCAACGTTTTTGTAGACTTTGTTTCAGAGCAAGCTAAGTTCCTGAATGATCCCAGCTTTGACTTTATGTTGTCATCAGTCACGCCCCCTAGCTTCAAACAGCACAGGATGCCAGTGACCGTGAACAAGTCTCATGTTTCTCCTACAGATTTTTCCTATAGGTCTTCCAACATTGCTCACCCAGAAGACAAAGTCGGAGATCCTAGCAAGCAGTGCCCTCTACACAAGAAGCCGCACCCTCTACCAAAATGCAGGACCTTCAGGGAAAAGTCTCTAGAAGATCGCAAAGCCTTCCTAAGAGAGAACCGCATATGCTTCAGGTGTTGTTCATCCACATCACACTTTGCCAAGGACTGCAAGGTTAGTGTATCATGCACAGAGTGTAACAACACAGATCACAACTCAGCACTACATCCAGGCCCTGCTCCTTGGACCGCCCAGCGAGCTAGCGATACCAACGAGCATGGCGGGGAGCAAGAGAACACTGGTTCAAACATCTCAATGGTTACCTCACAGTGTACTGAGGTATGCAAAGATCCTGCAGGCGGTAGGTCTTGTTCAAAGATCTGTCTTATTAGAGCTTATCCAGCGGGTCACAGAAACAAAGCTGTCAAGATGTATGCACTCTTAGATGACCAAAGCAACCACTCTATGGCTAGATCCATATTCTTTGACACCTTCGGTGTCAGGGGTCCAAGCTCCCCTTATTCCCTAAAGACTTGTGCGGGTACTGTGGTACTGTTGAGACGGCGGGGAGAAGAGCCACCGCCTTCTGTATAGAGTCTATAGACGGTCGGACTCGCCTACCTTTACCCACCATACTCGAGTGCAACCAGATTCCTGACAACCGGTCAGAAATCCCTACACCAGATGCAGCAATTCACCAACCTCATCTAAAACGCATGGCCCACCTCCTACCAGAATATGACGAGCAAGCTCAGTTAATGCTGCTCCTGGGAAGAGACATTTTGCAGGTTCATAAAGTAAGGGAACAGATTAATGGTCCCCGCAATGCTCCTTTTGCCCAAAGACTTGACCTGGGGTGGGTCATCGTAGGGGACGTCTGTCTAAAGACTGTGCACAGACCCACCACGGTCAGTAGCATGTTCACTAATGTACTTGACAAAGGACGTCCTTCCTCCTTGCAACCATGTCACAACAGCTTCATCACAAAAGAACTTCCAGGCGGTACTCACATACCTTGTTCCTCTGTAGACCCAGACACAGATGACCACGCTTGTGACAGCGACCCAGACCACCTAGGGTGTACAGTCTTTCATAGAACAAAGGAAGACCAGCAGGTAGCAATGTCCTTCGAAGATAGACTTTTCTTGCAAATAATGGAAAGGGAGACAGCCAAGGAAGAGTCAAACAATTGGGTCGCACCTCTCCCATTTAGACCCCATAGACAGTGTCTACCTAATAAAAAGGAACAAGTCCTTAAATGCTTTGCCTCCCTTAAATGTAATTTCCAGAGAAAACCAGACACTGAGTTCTACACTGACAGTAAAGTAGTCCTGGGGTATATCCACAACGAAACCAGACGCTTCTACGTCTACGTCAGTAATAGAGTGTTGAGGATTAGGAGATCCGTACAACCAAAACAGTGGCACTTCGTTCCAACTAAACACAACCCTGCAGACCTAGCGACCAGAGCTGTCCCAGCCAACTGTCTTAAGGACACAACATGGTTTACTGGCCCTGCATTCCTGTACAATTCAGAACACACTTCTGAATCGGAAACCTTTAGCTTGGTAGATGCAGTCAAGGATGCAGAAGTTCGTCCGCAAGTGTCTGCATTAGTCACGGTGACTTCACAAAACCGACTCAAATCTCATCGGTTCTCCAGATTTTCCACATGGAAATCACTCATTAGAGCCATTACTTTCTTATCCCACATAGCTCGTTCCTTTGGGAAAAGGACTGACTGCAAAGGCTGGCACTGCTGTAAAAATACCTACTCAGTGACTGACCTAGAGCAATCAAAACATCTGATCATTTACACTGTGCAACAAGAGACCTTTGCTAGAGAGATTGACTGTATTAACAACAAAAAGCCAATCCCTAAAGACAGCGTCTTAAGGAAACTCGATCCATTCCTCAACAGCAGTAACCAGTTGAGAATAGGAGGACGCCTTAAAGAAGCTACCTTGGAGTATGACGAGAAGCATCCTCTCATTCTCCCAGCTCAGCACCATGTCACTGCCCTGCTTGTACAACACTATCACAGTCGAGTTAAACACCAAGGCCGACTATTCACTGAAGGAGCTTTGAGGGTTGCTGGACTGTGGATAATAGGAGCAAAAAGATGTGTGAGCAAGTGTATCTTTAATTGCGTTACCTGCCACAAACTCCGTGGACCTTTGCAAACCCAAAAGATGGCTGACCTTCCACCTGACAGACTTAACTCAGATCCTCCCTTTACAAGTGTGGGCCTTGATGTATTCGGTCCTTGGTCCGTTACAACTCGCCAAACCAGGGGAGGTCACGCCAGCAGCAAACGCTGGGCAGTTATTTTTACTTGTATGACTGTTCGAGCTGTTCACATAGAGTTGATTGAATCAATGGACACTTCCAGCTTTATCAACGCTCTCAGGCGCTTCATTGCCATTAGGGGTCCTGTTAAGCACATCCGCTCTGATAGGGGCACCAACTTTGTTGGAGCGGCCAAGGAACTTCAGATCCTTTCGAATCTAGACAACAACAGTGTGGAAAGGTATCTCAATCAACAGGGATGTACCTGGACATTTAACCCTCCTCATTCTTCCCATATGGGTGGTGTGTGGGAAAGAATGATAGGTGTAGCCCGCAAGATCTTGGATTCTATTTTCCTTCAAATGGGAAATGTCAGACTCACGCATGAATGTCTGTCCACTTTCATGGCTGAAGTCTCAGCCATCATAAATGCTAGACCTCTGATCCCAGTTACTAATGATCCAGAGGACCCCATGTTGCTGACACCTGCAACTCTACTCACTCAAAAAACCAACATGGTCAGTGCTCCTAATGGAGAGTTTACTGATAAAGACCTTTTCAGACGTCAATGGAGACAGGTGCAATGCCTAGCCAACACTTTCTGGGACAGATGGAGGAGATATTACATCCAAACCCTACAACTCAGGAATAAGTGGCAAGTTAACAAACCAGACCTGAAGTCAGGAGATGTGGTGCTCGTTAAAGACTGCCAAGCACACAGGAATGACTGGCCGTTGGGACTTATCACACAGACATTCCCAAGCAAAGATGGACATGTCAGGATGGTCGAAGTTAAGATTTCCAAACAGGGTGAAGTAAGGTCATTTCTCAGACCCATATCGGACTTGATTTTACTTGTGTCCAATGACGCTGTTAGTGGCGTTGGTTAACGCCAGACGGGGAGTGTTATGTCTCCAGGATACCTCTTTCTTTTCTGAGGTCCAGAAAAGAGAATTACCTTGTCATTTAATTTGTATATTGTGTTGTTGCATTATTAAGCTATAAATTATGTTTGTTCTAGGTTCTTGCGCCACCTACTGGCCAAACATTAATATAGTTTATAAGAGATATCCAGTTACTTAGGAAGTGATGTAAAAATCGTCATATCCTCTTTAGTCAGGAAGTGAAGCAACCTCAGTGATAAGCATGTTCATATCATGGCAGCAGCCTAGATGCCATCTCTCCCCATCCGTGGCATCGAAGGTAAGCCATATCTATCTTCCTCCTCCACAAGCTATCAGGGAAAGGAGTTAGTCATTTTAGTTATTATTTTGTATGATGATTACTGCTGTATGGTAATGTTATATTATTCTTGTTGTTTTCAGTTTTACCGCATATCACATGTGTCATTCACGTGTATATTAAAATCTGCAACGTGCCAATAAAAGACACAGACAAAGAAACAGCAGTCAATTATTGTGTGCGCAGAAAAAGGTTATCTGCCTGGATAGCTACCCATAGACTCCGGGAGTACGGGGGGCGAGGCCAGGACACCCTTATAGTCAGTTTTTACGACTTAGGAGAAACTGCACCTTAGATGTAGACTTTCATCTTGCAGCTAAAGATTTGTATGACAGACTTCACCAAAGAGGATACAGTTGATCTCTACTCAAAAGAGCATTCAATAGAGTAGTTAAACTTAATAGACGAGATCTCATTCATTCTATAAAACCTCCCAATCCGACCAATCGGTCCGTATCATTACCCAGTTCTCAAAACAACATACTCAGATGAGAGGTATTTTTAAGAAATTTTGGCCCTTGTTGACTGCAGATAATACCATCAAGAAATATATAAAATCCTATCCCAAGATTACTTATTGATGGGCTCCCTCTATGAGGGACCATCTGGTTACTAGTCATTAGGGATGAGCCGAACACCCCGGGTTCGGTTCGCACCAGAACCTTCGAACCGACCGAAAGTTCGCGCAAATTTTCGAACCCTATACGTTATAATGGACGCGAACGTTCGAAATCAAAAGTGCTAATTACAACGGCCAATATGCATGTTAATGTCATAAAACAGGTTTGGGGACCCGGGTCCTGCCCCAGGGGACATATATCAATGCAAAAAGAACTTTTAAAAACTAACGTTTTTTCGGGAGCAGTCATTTTAATGATGCATAAAGTGAAAAAAAAAAAGTGAAATTTTCCTTTAAATATGGTACCTGGGGGGTGTCTAAAGTATGCCTGTGAAGTGGCATGTGTTTCCCGTGTTTAGAACTGTCCTTGCACAAAATGACATTTTTAAAGGAAAAAAATAAGCCATTTAAAAACACTTGCGGCTTTAGGTTTGTTCTTAAGTAGAATCTGAACAGGTACATTATGAAGTGTAGCTCCATTCCAAAAAAATCTATTTTTAAGCTTTTTGGAGAACATAGGGAGGGGTTATCACCCCTGTAACATTTGCTGTCTTTGCACATCTGTTCAGAACATGTCACCTCACTTTCCGTCCCAATGACAAATGTTTTTGGAAAAAGTGGGGTTTTAATTGAAACAAGGATTGGTGATAAAGTATCAGTAGAGAGGAGATACCTTTTTCCCAAATTAAATCTAACAGGATAGAATTTCCCTTCCTAGGGGTAGATTTCCTCTCACTTCCTGTTTTCTCTTTCCATTTGCAAGTAGGAGTCGTTTGTAAGTTGGATGTTTGAAAGTAGGGGCCTGGCATATATACTCTGCAGAAATTTGCCCTATTAGATGTTGGTGTAGCCACAAGACTGGTGGGCACAGGAATGGGCCCTGCTGTGAGTTTATAGATCAAGATTTGTAATTGCATGCACCTGTTGAACAGGGCAGAAAAATTGGGGGTGGTGGTGGTGGTGGACGGTGTTGCCACAAGACTGTAAGCTCTCACAGTTACTCTTGGTGGGCGCAGGAATGGGCCCTACTGTGAGTTATTAGATCAAGATTTGTAATTGCAAGCACCTGATGAACAGGGCAGAAAAATTGGGCCTTTGGCGGTGGTGGTGGACGGTGTTGCCACAAGACTGTAAGCTCTCACAGTTACTCTTGGTGGGCGCAAGAATGGGCCCTGCTGTGAGTTATTAGATCAAGATTTGTAATTGCAAGCACCTGATGAACAGGGCAGAAAAATTGGGCCTTTGGCGGTGGTGGTGGACGGTGTTGCCACAAGACTGTAAGCTCTCACAGTTACTCTTGGTGGGCGCAGGAATGGGCCCTGCTGTGTGTTATTAGATCAAGATTTGTAATTGCAAGCACCTGATGAACTGGGCAGAAAAATTGGGCCTTTGGCGGTGGTGGTGGACGGTGTTGCCACAAGACTGTAGGCCCTCATAGTTACTCTTGGTGGGCGCAGGAATGGGCCCTGCTGTGAACTATTAGATCAAGATTTGTAATTACCCGCCCCTGTTAAACAGGGGCTGAAAAATTGTGCCTTAGGCACTGGTGCTGGTGCCACAACACTGCAACCCCTCACAGATACTGTACTTGGAGCACAGCAGTCACACGTGTTGCAAAGCATTTTTTTAAAAAATTGTAATTACCCGCCCCTGTTAAACAGGGGCTGAAAAATTGTGCCTTAGGCACTGGTGCTGGTGCCACAACACTGCAACCCCTCACAGATACTGTACTTGGAGCACAGCAGTCACACGTGTTGCGAAGCATTTTTTTTAAAAATTGTAATTACCCGCCCCTGTTAAACAGGGGCTGAAAAATTGTGCCTAAGGCACTGGTGCTGGTGCCACAACACTGCAACCCCTCACAGATACTGTACTTGGAGCACAGCAGTCACACGTGTTGCGAAGCATTTTTTTAAAAAATTGTAATTACCCGCCCCTGTTAAACAGGGGCTGAAAAATTGTGCCTTAGGCACTGGTGCTGGTGCCACAACACTGCAACCCCTCACAGATACTGTACTTGGAGCACAGCAGTCACACGTGTTGCGAAGCATTTTTAAAAAAAAATTTAAGTACACGCCCCTGTTAAACAGGGGCTGAAAAATTGTGCCTTAGGCACTGGTGCTGGTGCCACAACACTGCAACCCCTCACAGATACTGTACTTGGAGCACAGCAGTCACACGTGTTGCGAAGCATTTTTTTATAAAAATTGTATGTACACGCCCCTGTTAAACAGGGGCTGAAAAATTGTGCCTTAGGCACTGGTGTGGTGGCATGGATCATTGAGGAGGAGGAAGAGGATAGTCAGTGAACATAAGAGGACAGTCACTCAGCATCAGCATAGGCAGTCTTGAAGGGATGTGATATTAAAAATTATTCGGTTATATCCGCCTCAGGTGCCTGGTAGCTGGTGGTGATCCAAGACTGATTCATTTTGATGAAGGTCAGTCGATCAACCGAGGCGGTGGACAGGCGCACCCTATGATCGGTGACAAATCCTCCAGCAGCACTGAATGTGCGTTCGGAAAGAACGCTGGAGGCAGGACAGGCCAGTAGCTCAATTGCATACTGTGCAAGCTCTGGCCAGTGATCCATCCTCAGGACCCAGTAAGCCAGAGGATTTTCGGTGGGAAAGGTGTCCAAGTCTGACCTTGCCCCAAGGTATTCCTGCACCATGTATATCAGACGCTGGCGATGGTTGCTGGAACCGATCATACCTTGGGGCTGCGGACTAAAAAATTGTCTGAACGCATCGGTCAGACGTCCACCTTCCCCACCGCTCCTTCTGCTACTGACCGAAGCCTCAGCAACTCGTCGCCCAGGACCAGGAGTTTGTAGCCTCCCAGTTTCTGGGAACGCGTTGCACAGACCTTTCTGCAAGGCCTCCCTGAGATGTCTCATCCTCTGCTCCCTCTGCGACGGCAAGATAAGGTCCGCAACCTTACCCTTGTACCGCGGATCAAGGAGAGTGGCCAGCCAGTAATGGTCCCTCTCCTTGATCCGAAGAACACGAGGATCCTTCCGCAGGCTTTGCAGGATCAGGGAGGCCATGCAGCGTAGGTTAGCTGAGGCATTCGGTCCGGAGTCTTCTGGGTCACTGAGGATGACATGATCGCCAGCCACCTCCTCCCAGCCACGTACAAGTCCACTGGTTTGTTGGGACTGTACATCATCCCTAAAAGACTGCTGCTGCTGATGCTGAGTGCCAGGCTCCACCTCCATGCTCACACAATCCTCCTCCTCCTCCTCCTCCTCCTCCTCATCCTCTTCCTGTGTGATGGGTGGGACAGGAGGAACACTGTCCGGATAAAGGGGGCCTTGAGAGGCAAGGAAGTCCTCCTCTTCCTGCCTCTGTTCTGCCTCAAGTGCCCTGTCCATTATCCCACGCAGCGTATGCTCCAACAGGTGGACAAGAGGGACAGTGTCACTGATGCATGCACTGTCACTGCTCACCATCCTCGTGGCCTCCTCAAATGGTGAGAGGACAGTGCATGCATCCCTGATCATGCTCCACTGACGTGGGGAAAAAAAACCAAGCTCCCCTGACCCTGTCCTGGTGCCATAGTCGCAAAGGTACTCATTGATGGCCCTCTGCTGCGTGTGCAGTCGCTGCAGCATGGCCAACGTTGAGTTCCACCTGGTGGGCATGTCACATATTAGGCGGTTCTTGGGCAGGTTCAGCTCCTTTTGCAGCTCAGTCAGCCGAGCACTGGCATTATAAGATCGGCGGAAATGCACACAGACTTTCCTGGCCTGCCTCAGGACATCCTGTAAGCCTGGGAACCTGCCCAAGAACCGCTGCACCACCAGGTTGAGGACGTGAGCCATGCAGGGCACATGGGTGAGCTGCCCCTGTCGCAGGGCGGAGAGGAGGTTGGTGCCATTGTCAGAAACGACCATTCCTGGCTTAAGCTGACGTGGCGTCAACCACCTCTCGGCCTGCCCCTGCAGAGCTGCCAGAACCTCTGGCCCAGTGTGGCTCCTGTCCCCCAAACACACCAGCGCAAGCACGGCATGGCATCTTTTTGCCTGCGTACTTGCGTAGCCCCTTGTACGCCTACGGAGCACCGCTGGTTCCAAGGACAGAGCACTGGAGGAAGAAGAAGAGGAGGGGGTGGAGGAGAGAGGTGTGTCACAACCAGTAGCAGTAGTAGCGTTTTGGAGGCGTGGTGGCGGAACAACCTCCAACACTACTGCACCTTGTCCTGCATCCCTCCCAGCTGCCAATAGAGTGACCCAATGGGCCGTGAAAGAAAGGTACCGTCCCTGTCCATGCCTGCTGGACCATGAGTCAGCGGTAATATGCACCTTACCGCTGACCGCCCTGTCCAGCGAGGCATGGACATTGCCCTCCACATGCCGGTAGAGAGACGGAATCGCCTTCCGTGAGAAAAAGTGGCGTTTGGGAACCTGCCACTGAGGAACCGCACATTGAACAAACTCACGGAAGGGGGCCGAGTCTACCAACTGAAAAGGCAGCAGTTGAAGTGCTAGCAATTTAGCCAGGCTAGCATTCAACCGCTGGGCATGTGGATGGCTGGGAGTGTACTTCTTTCTACGGTCCAGCAGCTGGGGCAGGGAAATTTGCCTGCTGCAATCGGACGTCGGTGTACTGCAAGTACTTGGTTGTGACACACCTAATTCTACACCTTCAGTCCTCTCAGAGCAGCTTTCAGAGAGGACTGAAGGTGTAGTGGGGATGGAGATCCCAGCGGAGGAGGAGCAAGGAGAGGTCCGCTTAGTTCTTTGGTGTGGGTCTTTTATGTGTGCCTGCCAATGAGCTGCATGGCAGGTCGCCATATGTCTGGTCATGCTTGTGGTGCCCAAGCGGCTGATGTTTTGGCCACGCGAGATACGCTTGAGACAAATATTGCAAATAGCAGTGGTGCGATCTGCTGCACTCGTCTCAAAAAAGGCCCACACCAAAGAACTTTTCTGATAACGTGCAGAGGCAGCGCCCTGCACAGGCGGAGCTCTGCGGTGTTGTACAGTTGCTGTGCTGGCCTCTACCTGGCCTCCAGGGGGCATCCTGCCTCGTTGGACATGTGACGCCGCATCCTCCTCCTCCTCGTCCTCCTCCTCATCCTCTCTCCCTTCAGGCACCCACGTGGAGTCAGTGACCTCATCATCCCCTCCCTCTTCACCACTAGAGCAAACCTGGCAGTAAGCTGCAGCTGGTGGAACAGTACTGCCAGATTCCTCAAGCTGGGTATCATCATCCGAGCCTTCGAATCGTTGGGCATCCTCCTGGAGCATGTACCCAACACTGTGCTCAAAGAGTTCGGGGGACTCCTCAGGAGGACATGGTGGGTCTAGGGAAGGGGTGGCTGATGATGCTCTGCCAGTACCCTGAGCCTGGGTGAGAGAGGATGAGGAGGATGAGGAGGGCTTGGTCATCCATTCTACCAAGCCTTCAGCTTGATGCGGCTCCACATGTCCAGCTGCCGAAAACAAAGACGTGCGTGTCCCATGGCCACGTGCTGATGACGATGCACGACCACGTCCACGTCCACGGCCACGTCCACTAGAAACAGAGCCTGCCTGCCCTGTGTTCTTGGCTCTGCACGCTCTGCCTCCCCTTGGCGGTCTTCCAGCCATTGTAGTCGGTAGTCCTGTGGGTGCTGCTGAGAAGAATATATAGGAGCTCTGTGTGATGCCACTAACACACTAGAAGTCCTATGGGTGCTTCTGCAAAGAAAATAGAGGAGCTCTGTGTGATGCCACTAACACACTAGAAGTCCTGTGGGTGCTGCTGAGAAGAATATATAGGAGCTCTGTGTGATGCCACTAACACACTAGAAGTCCTATGGGTGCTTCTGCAAAGAAAATATAGGAGCTCTGTGTGATGCCACTAACACACTAGAAGTCCTATGGGTGCTTCTGCAAAGAAAATAGAGGAGCTCTGTGTGATGCCACTAACACACTAGAAGTCCTGTGGGTGCTTCTGCAAAGAAAATAGAGGAGCTCTGTGTGATGCCACTAACACACTAGAAGTCCTGTGGGTGCTGCTGAGAAGAAAATAGAGGAGCTCTGTGTGATGCCACTAACACACTAGAAGTCCTATGGGTGCTTCTGCAAAGAAAATAGAGGAGCTCTGTGTGATGCCACTAACACACTAGAAGTCCTGTGGGTGCTGCTGAGAAGAAAATATAGGAGCTCTGTGTGATGCCACTAACACACTATAAGTCCTATGGGTGCTTCTGCAAAGAAAATAGAGGAGCTCTGTGTGATGCCACTAACACACTAGAAGTCCTGTGGGTGCTTCTGCAAAGAAAATAGAGGAGCTCTGTGTGATGCCACTAACACACTAGAAGTCCTGTGGGTGCTGCTGAGAAGAAAATAGAGGAGCTCTGTGTGATGCCACTAACACACTAGAAGTCCTATGGGTGCTTCTGCAAAGAAAATAGAGGAGCTCTGTGTGATGCCACTAACACACTAGAAGTCCTGTGGGTGCTGCTGAGAAGAAAATAGAGGAGCTCTGTGTGATGCCACTAACACACTAGAAGTCCTATGGGTGCTTCTGCAAAGAAAATAGAGGAGCTCTGTGTGATGCCACTAACACACTAGAAGTCCTGTGGGTGCTGCTGAGAAGAAAATATAGGAGCTCTGTGTGATGCCACTAACACACTAGAAGTCCTATGGGTGCTTCTGCAAAGAAAATAGAGGAGCTCTGTGTGATGCCACTAACACACTAGAAGTCCTGTGGGTGCTTCTGCAAAGAAAATAGAGGAGCTCTGTGTGATGCCACTAACACACTAGAAGTCCTGTGGGTGCTGCTGAGAAGAAAATAGAGGAGCTCTGTGTGATGCCACTAACACACTAGAAGTCCTATGGGTGCTTCTGCAAAGAAAATAGAGGAGCTCTGTGTGATGCCACTAACACACTAGAAGTCCTGTGGGTGCTGCTGAGAAGAAAATATAGGAGCTCTGTGTGATGCCACTAACACACTAGAAGTCCTATAGGTGCTTCTGGGAAGAAAATATAGGTCTGTGTGATGGGACTAGCACACTTCAAGTCCTATAGGTGCTTCTGGGAACAAAATATATGATCTCTGTGTGATGGGACTAACACACTTCAAGTCCTATAGGTGCTTCTGGGAAGAAAATATAGGTCTGTGTGATGGGACTAACACACTTCAAGTCCTATAGGTGCTTCTGGGAACAAAATATATGATCTCTGTGTGATGGGACTAACACACTACAAGTCCTATAGGTGCTTCTGGGAAGAAAATATAGGAGCTCTGCCTGCCTGCCACGAACACACTACAAGTCCTATAGGTGCTTCTGGGAACAAAATATAGGAGCTCTGCCTGCCTGCCAGGAACACACTACAAGTCCTATAGGTGCTTCTGGGAACAAAATATAGGAGCTCTGCCTGCCTGCCAGGAACACACTACAAGTCCTATAGGTGCTTCTGGGAACAAAATATATGATCTCTGTGTGATGGGACTAACACACTTCAAGTCCTATAGGTGCTTCTGGGAACAAAATATATGATCTCTGTGTGATGGGACTAACACACTTCAAGTCCTATAGGTGCTTCTGGGAAGAAAATATAGGTCTGTGTGATGGGACTAACACACTTCAAGTCCTATAGGTGCTTCTGGGAACAAAATATATGATCTCTGTGTGATGGGACTAACACACTTCAAGTCCTATAGGTGCTTCTGGGAACAAAATATATGATCTCTGTGTGATGGGACTAACACACTTCAAGTCCTATAGGTGCTTCTGGGAACAAAATATATGATCTCTGTGTGATGGGACTAACACACTTCAAGTCCTATAGGTGCTTCTGGGAACAAAATATATGATCTCTGTGTGATGGGACTAACACACTTCAAGTCCTATAGGTGCTTCTGGGAACAAAATATATGATCTCTGTGTGATGGGACTAACACACTTCAAGTCCTATAGGTGCTTCTGGGAACAAAATATATGATCTCTGTGTGATGGGACTAACACACTTCAAGTCCTATAGGTGCTTCTGGGGAACAAAATATATGATCTCTGTGTGATGGGACTAACACACTTCAAGTCCTATAGGTGCTTCTGGGAACAAAATATATGATCTCTGTGTGATGGGACTAACACACTTCAAGTCCTATAGGTGCTTCTGGGAACAAAATATATGATCTCTGTGTGATGGGACTAACACACTTCAAGTCCTATAGGTGCCTCTGGGAAGAAAATATAGGTCTGTGTGATGGGACTAACACACTTCAAGTCCTATAGGTGCTTCTGGGAACAAAATATATGATCTCTGTGTGATGGGACTAACACACTTCAAGTCCTATACGTGCTTCTGTGAACAAAATATATGATCTCTGTGTGATGGGACTAACACACTTCAAGTCCTATAGGTGCTTCTGGGAACAAAATATATGATCTCTGTGTGATGGGACTAACACACTTCAAGTCCTATAGATGCTTCTGGGAACAAAATATATGATCTCTGTGTGATGGGACTAACACACTTCAAGTCCTATAGGTGCTTCTGGGAACAAAATATATGATCTCTGTGTGATGGGACTAACACACTTCAAGTCCTATAGGTGCCTCTGGGAAGAAAATATAGGTATGTGTGATGGGACTAACACACTTCAAGTCCTATAGGTGCTTCTGGGAACAAAATATATGATCTCTGTGTGATGGGACTAACACACTTCAAGTCCTATAGGTGCTTCTGGGAAGAAAATATAGGTCTGTGTGATGGGACTAACACACTTCAAGTCCTATAGGTGCTTCTGGGAACAAAATATATGATCTCTGTGTGATGGGACTAACACACTACAAGTCCTATAGGTGCTTCTGGGAAGAAAATATAGGAGCTCTGCCTGCCTGCCACGAACACACTACAAGTCCTATAGGTGCTTCTGGGAACAAAATATAGGAGCTCTGCCTGCCTGCCAGGAACACACTACAAGTCCTATAGGTGCTTCTGGGAACAAAATATAGGAGCTCTGCCTGCCTGCCAGGAACACACTACAAGTCCTATAGGTGCTTCTGGGAACAAAATATAGGAGCTCTGCCTGCCTGCCAGGAACACACTACAAGTCCTATAGGTGCTTCTGGGAAGAAAATATAGGAGCTCTGCCTGCCTGCCACGAACACACTACAAGTCCTATAGGTGCTTCTGGAAACAAAATATAGGAGCTCTGCCTGCCTGCCAGGAACACACTACAAGTCCTATAGGTGCTTCTGGGAACAAAATATAGGAGCTCTGCCTGCCTGCCACGAACACACTACAAGTCCTATAGGTGCTTCTGGGAACAAAATATAGGAGCTCTGCCTGCCTGCCACGAACACACTACAAGCCCCTCTTTCTAAATCAATCTTTGTAAATGAATCTATCTAACTCAATCTCTCTAAGTAAATCTCTCTAACTAACTAAATCCAGCAGAGTGTCACAGATCTATCCTGCTCTATCTGCGCCGGAACAGCATGTGACCGGCGCAGACGGCGTGGCGGCCTTTTATAGGGGGGGGCGTGTACTAAAGCCCCTGAGCTGTAATTGGCTACAGGCGTCCTGCCTGTAGCCAATTATGGCTCTTCGAGTTTCCGGGGCTGTGATTGGCCAAGCATGCGGGGTCACAGTGCATGCTTGGCCAATCATCAGCCAGCAATGCACTGCGCCGGCCGCGCCGGCCGCAATGCATTGCGGGGCCGCGCGCCTCACACGAACGTGATGCGAGCGGCCAAAATAGTTCTGGGCTCGCCGAGCGAGCGAACGCCCGGTGCTCGATGCGAACGTGGGTTCGCATCGAGCACCGGGCCCATCCCTACTAGTCATCACACGCGCAGAAATCCAGTCAACCCTATAACCACTGGCACCTTCCCATGTGGACGATGCAACATTTGCTCTTTCATTACCAATTCTAAAGATATTGTTCTCCCCAATGGCCAAATCTATACTGTTAAATACAGAGTCACATGTAAAACAGTTGGAGTGATCTATCACTTGCGCATTCGGATGCTTTTACGTTGGCAAGCTGAAACGCTTGTTTTTCAAGCATATTAAGGATCACATTATGACACTATACAAAAGATTAACAACTACTGTCCTCAATAGACACATTGCAAGTCAACATGATTGTGATCCTAATGTTGTTCGCTTTGCTGCACTCGAGCATGTATAGGTACAGGAATTTACGTTACTTTGTTACAGCTAGGAACCAAGTGGATATACAGTCTGGATGCTATAAAATATCCAGGTTTAAACAAATACATTAGTTTTAAATCTTTTTTATAATTTGTGTTTATTTTTGTTAATTGTATTTCCAGTTTTGATCTAATGTTATTTTCGGTGAATTCCATAATGATGGTCCAGCTGTGTCTCCATTTGGTTTGATTAGGATGTTTGCGTTCTTTCCCTCCTATTTTCCATTTTGTTTCCTCCCCATTCTACCTTTGATATTTCACTGCTCTCCTGATCCCTCTACCATCCTGGGATCAACATAGAAAATGTTCTGGTCGTCTATCCGCTATTTAAATATCATTCTTAATTATTTACTTCCCCTTTTTCATTACCTTTATATTTTTTTTATTTACATCAGTTGTTTATTTTGCTTTATTGATAACTAAACTAATGTTACTATGCTTTAACTCATTTATTTCTGTATAGATCAGATTATGATGCTTTAATATAGATATATCTATATGTTGAGTAAAATGCGTGGATGATTTGTTGTATGGACGAATTGTCATGTATATGGAGCACTACATGACTTTCCCCTGTCTATCCCGCTCCCTGATCCCTCCCCTTTGCTTCCATTTCCCCACTCCACTCCTCCCTGTCTGCTCTGGTACCCTTCTGGTGCGTGGCTGGTTGCTGCTTCGTTCCGGGAGTGCATACCCTCTCACAGCCTTTGGCTGTATGGACACCCTAGGGCTGATTGACTATAACAGTCAGCCCGCCCTCCGGACTTTCTTCGCCCCATGTTGTCTATTTAGAACATCTGCCTCTTTTTACAACCTCCCATTGGGTGCTGGTAGTGTCACTCCTCCACCCTATTGGTAGGCCCCAGGTCTGGTCACACCCACGGGTGCTTGCGCCGCTTGGCATATGTTGCGCTCGGCACCCTGGGCATTGTAGGCTTCTGGTGGTTGACACTGCACAGGTGTGTAGGTCGCTTTCTGTCCGCTCCTGATTGGCCATTTCTCACGCCAATCATGTGGGGGGCTTTAAAGGTAGATGCCGCAAGCTTTCACTTGTTGGCTTACTGGGGCACTGTCACATTGGATCTCTCTATCAAAGGTAATATCCCTTCTGGGAACCTTTTTCTTTTTCCTTGTTTGACCCTATTCATTCATTGTTGATAGGTGTCTGACGGCAATTGCACTCATTTTGGCATACACTTTTTTATTGATTAGGTATTTGTACTCTGTTTACCTGGATTTTTCCAGCTATTCAGATATGGCCCTGATTTCCATTACTGCTCCCGGCTGACGTTTACCTCCTGTTAAAGCTTATTGAAGCCCTGGACTGTACCACACTGATTCCATGGTAAGCTTTTAACCAGCATACAGTGAGGCTTTCTATAAGTTTGCTTACATGTCATTATTTTATTTATATTTAAAACTATTTTTTATTTTTTTTTGCTTTTCTACTTAGTTAATCTCCTGTCAACTAACCAGCGTATTCGTCCCTTCTGGATTGACCACATCTTTTTGGTCTTAACAGCGCCCCTTTCTATAACATAATCTTCATGTTTTTGGTATGTATTGAGACTATTTAGCCCACCCTTTGTAATATATTTGAGCTTTCTAAAGCAATATGCTTTTATCTATTTTTCCTTTTACAGTTTTTATGAGGCCTCCTTATTGCCCTCTGCAGCCATAAAATGGCAGTGTGGGGTTGCTGCTCTGTGATATTGGACCACATTGACCTTGCCCCGTTGGGCTATCAGGGCATGTTTGGGTGAATATATTTGATATATAGTGGTGAACTACAAAAGAGAAACATCAAGTTCTAAAATGGTGTTGCCAACATCCCAAAGTTGATTATAGGAAAAATCCCTAAAAAGGGACAACATGGGACTTCTAAGGCGAATGACCACATTTTATAAAAATATCATTTATTAGAAAAATCTTTAAAACAACATGTAAAAGAACATGATAGTAATCTATACAAAGTATCAATACATGGATGCATAATATATTCTTTACAGATTTAAATGCATGTTTATACATATTTACTCCATTAGCCTGACATGTTTCAGGAGAACTTCCTTTCTTCAGAGGCATAGTTTAAGAGAAAATGTATAGATATAATCTGAAAAAAAGGTTTAAAGACATTTTAACCACTTCGCATCCGGCCGTAGCCGAATGACGGCCACAGCGCGGATGCCAAATCCCGGGAGGCCGTCATATGACGGCCTCCCCTTTCCTCGTTCCCTGTGCGCGCTCACGAGCGCGCAGCAGGGAAATTCTGTGTTGGCCGTGTCCCTCGGACACGGCCAATCACAGATCGCTGTAAACGGCCAATAACAGCGGCCGTTTACAGCGCGATCGCCCTGGCCAATGAGAGATGATCTCATATGTAAACATATGAGATCATCTCTCAGCGCCGCTCCTCCTCCTCACACAGAGACAGCGTGTGAGGAGGGGGAGATGAACGGCTGCAGCGCCGTAAGTTTTTTTAAAAATAAATAAATAAATAAAATGCCATCTGTGCCCACTGCCACCACTGCAATCTGTCGCCAGTGCCATCCCCAGTGCCATCCCCAGTGCCATCTGCCAGTGCCATCCCCAGTGCCATCTGCCAGTGCCATCTGCCAGTGCCATCCCCAGTGCCATCCCCAGTGCCATCTGCCAGTGCCATCCCCAGTGCCATCTGCCAGTGCCATCCCCAGTGCCATCCCCAGTGCCATCTGCCAGTGCCATCCCCAGTGCCATCTGCCAGTGCCATCCCCAGTGCCATCCCCAGTGCCATCTGCCAGTGCCATCCCCAGTGCCATCTGCCAGTGCCATCCCCAGTGCCATCTGCCAGTGCCATCCCCAGTGCCATCCCCAGTGCCATCTGCCAGTGCCATCTGTCATCAGTGCCACCTGTCAGTGTCACGTGCCATCTGTTATCAGTGTCACCTGTCATCAATGCCACGTATCAGTGCCATCTGTCATCAGTGTCATGTGTCATCAGTGCCACGTATTAGTGCCGTCTGTCATCAGTGCCACGTATTAGTGCCATCTCGCATCAGTGCCACATATTAGTGCCACGTGATATCAGTGCCATGTATAAGTGCCATCTCTCATCAGTGCCACATATTAGTGCCATCTGTCATCAGTGTCACGTGTCATCAGTACCCCGTATTAGTACCATCTGTCATCAGTACCCCGTATTAGTACCATCTGTCATCAGTGTCACGTGTCATCAGTGCCACGTCAGTGTCATTCGTGCCACGTCAGTGTCACGTGTCATTGTCCTGGTGCTCCAGGGCCTTCAAAAGTGTAATGGGTAGTCAACAATTTAGATGTGTAATTTATGCTCCTAGAACACGCGATGGCGCTCCCTGCATGTTGGGCCTCTCTATGTGGCCAGGCTGTGGAAAAGTCCCACACATGTGGTATCGTAATAATCAGGAGGAGTAGCAGAATTTATTTTGGGGTGTCATTTGTGGTATACACATGCCATGTGAGAGAAATAACCTATTACAATGACAATTTTGTAGAAAAAAAATAAAAAATAAAAAAATAATTCATTTTGCAAAGAATTGTGGGAAAAAATGACAACATCAAAAACCTCACCATGCCTCTTACTAAATACCTTGGAATGTCTACTTTCAAAAAAGGGGTCATTTGGGGGGTATTTGTACTTTCCTGGCTTGTTCGGGTCACAAGAAATGAGATAGGCCACCAATACATCAGATGTGATCAATTTTGTATAATTCGCACCACAGATTGTAGAGTCTGTAACTTTCACAAAGACCAAATAATTTCCACTAATTTAGGTTATTTTTACCAAAGATATGTGGCAGTATAAATTGTGGCCAAAATTTATGAAGAAAAATTAATAATTTCCTAAATTGTATCACAGAAACTAAGAAAAATGCGTTTTTTTTTTTTTTTTCAAAATTTTCGGTCTTTTTTCAATTATAGCGCAAAAAATAAAAAACCCAGAGGTGATCAAATACCACCAAAAGAAAGCTCTATTTGTGGGAAAAAAAGGACAAAAAATTAATTTGGGTACAGTGTTGCATGACTGAGTAATTGTCAGTCAAAGCGTGAGAGCACCGAAAGCTGAAAATTGGTCTGGATGGGAGGGGGGTGTTGGTGCCTGGTAGGCAAGTGGTTAAACAGGAACGTTTGTCAGGGTGAGACCAACATTACTACATTCAACCATGTCCAATATACATACCAATGGTAATTCATATAAATAATTTATGTATAAATGTATACAACTATTTTCCTTTGGCGTCTAAAAAATACTTTGTTGCTGTTTATCCACCACAGGGTGGTGAGTCCCGTCTAGGCATAGACCATCCCTCACCAAGATGCCAACAGAGATGACCAAAACCACACAGGCATAGATGAATCCTAATGAATCCTAATAATAAGTAATAATAAGTAATAATAAAAATAACTTATTCAGTTTTTATTAGAAAACACTAGAGCTTTAAGAAAGCCTCAGAGAATTCCTAACTTTTCTATATAGTGGTATCTATTTTTTTATATATTGAATGATTTTCATTAAATTTATTGCACATTAGAGCAGAGTTATTTTTCCACAATCTGTGCCATCAACAATAAGACAGGTGAACATCTCAGCTTGTATACTTCTAAATAAATTAGGGAAAAAAAGAAAACACTTAGAAACAAAAAGTATATGTATATAAGGCTATTTTTCTCTTTACCTACACATGTAGACAAATAGATCAAAGAAAAGCCCAAATCCATTAAGATACATACTTACTTAGTTCAAAGGAACAAATGATTGAATATGTGTTCTTTCCATCAAGCAAAAGTTGCACTGAGCAAGACGCCGACAGCGGATTAAAAAGATATGTTTGTTGATAAACCGGTGTCATTGCGTATAATGTGATGACGTCATTGCCGCACGATTTCTAAGAAGAGCAGCGTCATCGCGCAAAGCGCAATGGCTTCAGCGTCACGTGACCCCTGAATGGGACAGCGCGGCCGAGCATGCGCAAATGGACAATAAAGTACAAAGCGTTTCCTTGGCAACTATTGGTCATAAGAAGAGGAAAAACCATCCATGCCACTGCCAATTAAATCTGGATTCCAAAAATAAGGCAGATTTGTGTGGGGGCCCCAAAGTGGAACCTTCCATGCAAAAACTGCACGGCGCCTCCCTGCTCGAAAAAACAGCAGAAAGGCGCCATGCAGGAAGAGTCCACCAACGCAGTATAGTCACAAATCACAAAGGGGACCCGGACAAACCCGGGACCTATCGGACACTCAACATAAATGGAGGCCCACTCTCACCCCCCCCGGGAGGGGGAAGAGAGAGGGCCCCCTTGCACCGGGCAGGGCTAGGCACGCCATAGGCGGGACCCATTTTGGCAGCAATACTTTTGCATTTAAAAGATTTTTAATGGGGTACATTTATCCATCAAAATAAACATATGGACATGGTTGGCTGAAATAAGGAGGTAATATTGGGAACAATAGTAATGATTAGGGTTGAGCGAACCCGAACTGTAAAGTTTGGGTCCGTACCGGACGTTTGGGTGTCCGGGTCCCGGACCCGAACCCGAACTATTGGCTGTATGTTCGGGTTTGGGTCCGGTGTTCGGCAATGTATTGGCACCTTTTACAAGCTGCAGGGCAGCCAATCGATGCTAGTTTCACTAGTGTGCCCTTAGAAGCCATCACAGCCATGCCTACTAATGGTATGGCTGTGATTGGGCAGTGCAGCATGTGACCCAGCCTCTATATACAGTACAGACACACAGCACACAGCGTCACTCTGCTATAGACAGGTTCCTGTGCTGCTAAGAGAGGATTTTAGGAGTTAGTCTGATAAAGTCAGTCAGTCCACATTCCTTAAATTTTCTTCAAATTAGTTATATAAGGAAAAGAAAGAGGCAGAGAGAATTATTCAAGAGATTCCTAAATCAATTGTACCCTGGCTGGGGTGCAGTGCACAGTCTTTTAACAGTGCCATGAGGCCAGTGCCAGACAAAATATAAGTTTTACCTGCAAGCTCAGTGCAGCATCACTGCACTGCATATTTTAGTAAGAGATATACCATACTCTGTGTGTATTCTGCTATTGGAAAAACATTGCAAAAAAATTAAATTTTGCTGTGATTTTTTTTTTTTTTTTCCAATAGCATTTTCTGCATGTTCATACACGCTTTAGACACTGTACGTGTATTCTGCTATTGACAAAAAATAAAATCTTTCAGTGCTTTGTGCAGGAGTGTGACATACAATCGATCGATATTTCTTCTATTGTGCTGTCCCAAAAAAAAAATTGTAGTGACATTTTTTTTCCCAATAACATTTTCTGCATGTTCATACACGCTTTAGACACTGTACGTGTATTCTGCTATTGACAAAAAATAAAATATTTCAGTGCTTTGTGCAGGAGTGTGACATACAATCGATCGATATTTCTTCTATTGTGCTGTCCCAAAAAAAAAATTGTAGTGACATTTTTTTTCCCAATAGCATTTTCTGCATGTTCATACACGCTTTAGACACTGTGCGTGTATTCTGCTATTGACAAAAAATAAAATATTTCAGTGCTTTGTGCAGGAGTGTAAAATACAATCGATCGATATTTCTTCTATTGTGCTGTCCCAAAAAAAAAATTGTAGTGACATTTTTTTTCCCAATAGCCTTTCCTGCATGTTCATACACGCTCGGATTTTCCGATGGATTCTGTCCTATCAGACAATGTTGTCGGAAATTCCGACCGTGTGTAGGCACCATCGGACAGTTTCCATTGGATTGTCCGACGGACAAAGTCCTATCTCCTGCTGGATAGATTTTTTGACAACAAAGTCCGATCACACCAAATCCGATCGTGTGTAGCGAATTCCGACAGACAAAGTGCTACGCATGCTCAGATCACATTACAAGACCAAAGCTATTGGCTACTAGCCTCTACGTAGTCCCGTCGTAGGCAACAAACGTCACCACGTTCAGAATGATTGGATTTTCCGACAACTTTGTCCGACCGCGTGTACGCAAAACCAACATCGGACAAAGTACGACGGACATGATCCGACGGACCTGGTCCTCAAATAATCTGAGCGTGTGTATGGGGCTTAAGACACTGTGCGTGTATTCTGCTATTGCCAAAAAATAAAATCTTTCAGTGCTTTGTGCATGTGTGCAGGAGTGTGACATACAATCGATCGATATTTCTTCTATTGTGCTATCCCAAAAAAAAAATTGTAGTGACATTTTTTTTTCCTAATAGCATTTTCTGCAGTTAAGCAGTTTTTGAGATACACGCTTTACATACTGTGGGTGTATTCTGCTATTGCAAAAACACCAATTTAGGGCGAGATCATAAATTTTGAAAATATGAGATCATCAAAAAGGGGACGTGGCCCGGGTCGTGGTGCTGCTGGTGGCGCTCCTGTTGCAGGGAGAGGACGTGGTCGATCTGTGCCAGCTACACGCACTAGTGAAACACCTTCCTCAGGTGCGAGTAGGCGACAGAGCCTGCAGCGGTATTTCGGCACGCCTAATGAGGCTGTACAAATGTTGAGGCCAGGACAAGTACAGGCGATAGTAGATTGGGTTGCTGACTTACTGTGCAGGCGCAGTGCTTGCGCAGTACGGAGGACAAGGAGATTCACAAAATCTCCAAAGATGAACGTCGCCTGGGCAGTGAGTGCAGGTTCAAGCCCCACCATCCAAGTGGACTTACGGTAGTACATAGTAACAGAGCCCCTCACGGGCTCGCTTGGCTAGGCTTCAACCTCGGATGATGTGGCTTGAACCTGGAGTCACCGCACATCGTCTTTGGAGAGTTTCAAAATCCCCTTGTCCTACGTACTGAGCAAGCGCAGTACAGGGCGGACACTATGCGAAGGGGGACAGAATTCGACACATTATTCACCACTAGCCTTACCCAGCCATTGTTGTATTTTTGAACCAGTGTTGGCTACCTCGTCCTCCTCCACCGCCGCTTCCACCTACACCGCCACATCCACCGCCACCTCAAGCTCCTACTCCATATGGACCTCGTCCTCCTAGGTCAAGATTATAATTTTTTCATTTTTTTAATTTCCAAGTATTTTATTTTCCCACTATCTTATCCATTAAATTGAATATTTTTTTTCCAGAAAGTGCGTATTCTGGGGTATTCCCACCATATGTGCGGCATCGTTCTGTTGAGTTTCTGAGGTTCTTAATGACTTCCTGTACCTCTTCTGCTGAGAAGAGGGCCTCCAGCATTTTATTTTTATTTTTTTATGTTATTTTAAGTTTTTTCCCTATCCACATTTGTTTGCCAAGCACTTGCCATGCTCTTAACAACATTCTGTTGCCATTTGCAGCCCTCTAGCCCTTTCCATTACTTTTTTTCAGCCATTTTAGTCTTCAAAAGTTCTGGTCCCCATTGACTTCAATGGGGTTCGAAGTTCGGGGTCAAGTTCGGTCCCGAACCCGGACTTTTTTCCTAAGTTCCGCCGAACCCGAACATCCAGGTGTCCGCTCAACTCTAGTAATGATATAAGAATGGTAAGACCAAATATAGCCAAAAATCATATTGACAAATACAAAAAATGTCATATAATACAGATTACAGTATTCTCATTAGGACTATGTTGTTACAGATTACAGGATTCTTATCAGGACTATTTTGTTGTAGTTTTTCAAAAGAATACAACAAAAGAATCTAGAATACACTAGCACATCAAGGAATCTTAAGCCAAAAGTTTTTCTTATTCCTTTTCACACCCCCCAGATACAAAGCTGTCCAAAAATGGGTGAAAATTAAATTGAGTATTGAGCCCTGGAAATACAGTTGCATTGAATTCAGCAATCCAACGGACCTCTAGGATCTTGTTCCAGTCACCACCTCTGCTGTCTGGGTGAACCTGATCAAGAATGGTGAAATGAACATGGGGAATTTTTCCCGCATGGTGATCTCGCACATGTTGCCCCAGAGGGAGATCCGGGTTTGCATACTTCATGCTGGTGATATGTCCTGCCGCTCTCTTGTAAAATTCTAATTTAGTTTTACCAACGTAAAAGCATTTACATTGAGATGTCAAAAGATAAATGACACCAGGCGTTTTGCAATTGGCAAAATGCCTGGGTCTATACATCTTACCATTTGTTCCCAGTCTTTTACAGATATCAGAACGAAAAGTACCAGTATACTCACTTTTGACCAAATGGTCACTTAGTGAGCGGGCTCGTCTGAAAGTGATGGAGAGTGTTGTCAAGTTGGGATCAATTTGTAGCAGATGCCAGTGCTTCTGTAAAGTTCTCTTAATGGTTTTATGCTGTTTGCTGTAAGTGGTTATTAATCTGGTAATTGGTCTTGAATTATCAGATATTTTTTTGGAAAACAATACATCTTGTCTTAGATATCCACGTGCCCGTTTAAAAGCCTTTTTCAGGTATGTGGATGAATAACCTCGATCTGGTAATCTTTTCCTTAGTAAATTTGCTTTAAGGATAAACTTAGTGTCCGTGGAGCAGTTGCGTCTGAGTCTCAAATACTGTCCATATGGAATGGACAGAACCAGGGACTCAGGATGCAAACTAGATGCGTGTAAAATGGTGTTTACTGCGGTCTCCTTATGATAGAGACCCCTGGATAATGAACTATCAGCTGATTTCATAATGTTAAGATCAAGAAATGTGATAGACATGTCACTAAAGGTCATTTTAAAGTAAAGACTGAAAATATTTTTATTCATGATCTGTATGAAGGCTTGCAATTTTCTGGTGTACTGTCCCATACCATTGGTATATCATCTATATACCTGAACCATGCCACCACATGGGTGGCATAGGATGATAACATTTCGTCAGATAGGAGAGATTGTACCCACTCCCCCAGGTACAGGTTGGTATACGATGGGGCACAACAAGTCCCCATCACAACCCCCTGTACTTGGAGGTAGTGGGATCCATTGAAATAAAAGGTATTATGCGTTAGGATAAAATCTAATGCCTCTATTAAAAAATAATTTAATTTACGATCGTCTTTATGAGACTGTGATATAACATGTTTTATTGCTGCAAGACCTAAATTGTGGGGAATGGAGCTGTATAATGCCTCAACGTCGATAGCAACCAAAAGAGAATGAGGCGGAACATGTAACTCTTCTGCAATAAATTAATGGTGTCTTTGGTATATGAAAATAAACCAGCAACAAATGGTCTAGGATGGCTGTCAACAAACTTGCTCAAGTTTTTGATTATAGAGCCGTTCCCAGAAATTATAGGATGGCCTGGAGGAGTTTTTTGATTTTTGTGTATTTTTGGGAGACAGTATAGCGTCGGAGTACGCGGATAAGGTGTTCTAATGTACTCCCAGACATCTTTATCAATAGCCCCACTGCAAAATGCTTCATCAACCAAATCATAAAAGGCACCATTAAATTTATCAATGATGCCCTTTGAGATAGGTTTATACCATGATTTGTTTGTAATCACTTTTTCACACATTATTGTATATTGCTCGTTTGTCATAATGACAATATTTCCCCCCCTTATTGGATGGCTTGATTGTCAGGGAGTGCTCTTTTTTAAGGTTTTCCAAAGCATCTTGTTCATCTTTAGTAAGATTGTTACAAATTGTCTGTGACTTTATTTTTCTGATCTCGGCTATAGTTGAGGCTATAAAAGCCGCTAGATTAGGATTACTGGTAAATGAAGGAAATTTATCTGACTTTTTTTTTAATTTTTGTCTATTAGATGCAGGTAGAGGTTCTTTAGTAATATGTCCCTCCAACAGGGCCTCAATGTCTACTAAACTAATAAGATCACTAGGGTCCTGATCTTCAAGGAGAGTTAACAAATCGTCTAAAGCTTCATCTGACTTCTGAGTCTCCATTTGAGAAATATTTTTTCTTTTTCTTTTGAGAGAGCGCTCTTTTTATAGAGCTTTCTCGCAAAAAGATGTAAATATTTTATTGTTTCAAAGGTATTTAACCCAGTATCTGGACAAAAACTAAGACCCTTATGTAATAAAGCCTTTTCAGCTTCAGTGAGTGAGTAGCATGAAAGGTTGACAATGTTTTTGGTGTTAGCATTAGAAGAAAGTTCTACAGGGAAAGTGACTGATAAACTTATGTGGTTGGAGGACTCTCCTCCATTTTGTGAATTCAAAAATCCTTGTCTGTCTGAGATAGAGTGATAGTGGTTGAAAATAGTAGATAATCACCAATATGTGTAGATGAAATAGAACCAGCACCAGAAAGTCCACGTGAATTACCTTTACCAGTAGATGAAATAGTGGATAAGCGTTGCGTAGAAATAGAATCCGTGATTCTTTTCTTGTTTAGAGAATGTTCTTCACCAGATGATGATCTTTTGTTTTTTTGTTATTTCCGATTCCTATGTCTATTTTGAGAAAAAATTGAAGTAGAAGAGTTTAGAGATGAATTAGACCCCGACTCCCTTGAATTTTGGCCTAAATTCCCCTTTTGGGAGCATTGTGTTGAGTTATTTTGGTGCCATTTATAGGCATTTTTCTTCCTGGAAGGCTCTTTTATCTCAACCAAATTTTTTTTTTTGAAAATATTTTATTGTATTAATTCGTTTAACAACAAAAACAGAAATACATTGAATCATAGAAACTGTAGAAGTGCGGACGCAGCCGCAATATAAAGCAGAAAAATACTGGAATAATTCAGTTACATTAACAAACAAGAAACAGTTCCAGAGCGTTTAAATCGAAGTATATTAACAAGTCAAAAAACAGTAAAAAGCTGACATAACGATAAACACCAGTGAAGATACACAAAAGAGCAGGGATATCATAGATCGAGAGATGCGACTTGTGTCGTCGGCAGGAGAGAGCACGAGTATAGTAAAAAAATAAAAATAAAAAAAAATAAAAGAAATCAGTACATGTCGTATAAGGTACATCGATTGTCTTGTTAGAAAACATGTACAAGTGAGCATTGGATATCGTCCTAAGAAGACAAGAAATGGTACGTCATGAGAGAAATATCAAACTGTGGGTGAATCTATCGTGGCTGAGGGAAGAAGGGTAGACGATAGATTAGGGAGGGGAGAGAGGAAAGGTAAAAAAAGAACAGGAGAGCATTAGTAAAAGAAATGAGGTGTCGTTGAGGTTCTGTCTGTAGGCATACTGTTTCAAAGGGGGTAGGAGGTCATGACCACTTTGCATCTAATGAATTGGTTTGGAGGAAGTTACGTATCTGTACGTACGTCCAAAAGGGGAATCTGCCTGAGGTAGCCATGGCTGAAATTTGGTCGTAAGATAGAGGCCGATTGTCTTCAAAGAAATGTCCAGCTCTCACATGTGGGTGTGGCCAAATAGTAGTTAAGAACGACGCGTGTATTCCTGGGGGAAAGGCCGGGTTGCCTTTGAGTGGGGTCATCGGGCCCATCTGAGAGGATATTTTGTGTTTGTGACATGTTTCGTGGAAAGAATCCAAAGTTGGAGATATTAGAGGATGGGTGTTTAGATTCGGAGGAATATGTTTTCGCGCTATCCAAGGGGATTGAGCTATCAGGGTTGGTGAGAAAGAGTCCTCTAATTGAACCCAATCTTTAGTTTTGGCATGGACGTTCCAATCGATGATCCTAGCTAAATGGCTAGCACGTTGGTATTTTTGTAGATCAGGCAGACCTAGGCCTCCTTTTAGCTTAGGGTCGGTGAGTTTAAAATAACTTAATCTGGGTCTGGACTTGTTCCAGATAAAGTCTGTGCACGCTTTGCGGTATGACGAAAAAAAGGCAGGTGGTATTTTGATAGGGATGGTCTGGAGTAAATACAAAATTCGGGGGAGGACGTTCATCTTAACGATGGCAGCTCTGCCAAACCACGAAAAGAGCCCTGTAGACCACCTCTTCAGATCTAGTAGTATGGTTCGTAAAAGCGGCAAGTAATTTTCAGAATAGAGATCTGAGAGGGCGGTAGTGAGTTGAATACCTAGATAAGTAATTTTATGAGTATTCCAAGTAAAAGGGAAATTATGCATGCATTGAGTATATAAACTATGTGATAGAGTAACGTTCAAGGCATTGGATTTTGAATAGTTAATTTGGAGGTTGGAGAGTATTTTAAACTGGGCAAGGGTTTGTAGCACGGTTGGGAGAGTCGTCAGGGGTTCTGTCAGGAAAAGAAGTAGATCGTCTGCAAAAGCTGCAATTTTGTAATGACGTTCACCTATATGTATTTCTTTGATATTCGGATTAGCTCTAATACAGTTAAGCAATGGTTCCAATGTAAGGACAAAAATCAAAGGGGATAGGGGGCAACCTTGGCGGGTGCCATTCGAGATGGAGATGGAGAAGGCGTTCGATAGATGGCCGTTGACCCTTACTTTCGCCGTGGGAGAAGCGTAGAGTGTGAGTAGGGATGGGCCCGGTGCTCGATGCGAACCCACGTTCGCATCGAGCACCGGGCGTTCGCTCGCTCGGCGAGCCCAGAACTATTTTGGCCGCTCGCATCACGTTCGTGTGATGCGAGCGGCCCCGCAATGCATTGCGGCCGGCGCGGCCGACGCAGTGCATTGCTGGCTGATGATTGGCCAAGCATGCACTGTGACCCCGCATGCTTGGCCAATCACAGCCCCGGAAACTCGAAGAGCCATAATTGGCTACAGGCAGGACGCCTGTAGCCAATTACAGCTCAGGGGCTGTAGTACACGCCCCCCCCTATAAAACGCCGCCACGCCGTCTGCGCCGGTCACATGCTGTTCCGGCGCAGATTGAGCAGGCTGATTCTGTGACACTCTGCTCGATTTAGTTAGGTAGAGAGATTCACTTACAGAAATTGAGTTAGATAGATTCAGTTACAAAGATTGATTGAGAAAGTAGTGTGTTCGTGGCAGGCAGGCAGAGGCAGGCAGAGCTCCTATATTTTGTTACCAGAAGCACCTATAGGACTTGTAGTGTGTTCGTGGCAGGCAGGCAGAGCTCCTATATTTTGTTACCAGAAGCACCTATAGGACTTGTAGTGTGTTCGTGGCAGGCAGGCAGAGCTCCTATATTTTGTTACCAGAAGCACCTATAGGACTTGTAGTGTGTTCGTGGCAGGCAGGCAGAGCTCCTATATTTTGTTACCAGAAGCACCTATAGGACTTGTAGTGTGTTCGTGGCAGGCAGGCAGAGCTCCTATATTTTGTTACCAGAAGCACCTATAGGACTTGTAGTGTGTTCGTGGCAGGCAGGCAGAGCTCCTATATTTTGTTACCAGAAGCACCTATAGGACTTGTAGTGTGTTCGTGGCAGGCAGGCAGAGCTCCTATATTTTGTTACCAGAAGCACCTATAGGACTTGTAGTGTGTTCGTGGCAGGCAGGCAGAGCTCCTATATTTTGTTCCCAGAGGCACCTATAGGACTTGAAGTGTGTTAGTCCCATTACACACACAGAGCTATATTTTCTTCCCAGAAGCACCTATAGGACTTGAAGTGTGTTAGTCCCATCACACACACAGAGCTATATTTTGTTCCCAGAAGCACCTATAGGACTTGAAGTGTGTTAGTCCCATCACACACACAGAGCTATATTTTGTTCCCAGAAGCACCTATAGGACTTGAAGTGTGTTAGTCCCATCACACACACAGAGCTATATTTTCTTCCCAGAAGCACCTATAGGACTTGAAGTGTGTTAGTCCCATCACACACACAGAGCTATATTTTCTTCCCAGAAGCACCTATAGGACTTGAAGTGTGTTAGTCCCATCACACACACAGAGCTATATTTTGTTCCCAGAAGCACCTATAGGACTTGAAGTGTGTTAGTCACATCACACACACAGAGCTATATTTTGTTCCCAGAAGCACCTATAGGACTTGAAGTGTGTTAGTCCCATCACACACACAGAGCTATATTTTGTTCCCAGAAGCACCTATAGGACTTGAAGTGTGTTAGTCCCATCACACACACAGAGCTATATTTTGTTCCCAGAAGCACCTATAGGACTTGAAGTGTGTTAGTCCCATTACACACACAGAGCTATATTTTCTTCCCAGAAGCACCTATAGGACTTGAAGTGTGTTAGTCCCATCACACACACAGAGCTATATTTTGTTCCCAGAGGCACCTATAGGACTTGAAGTGTGTTAGTCCCATTACACACACAGAGCTATATTTTCTTCCCAGAAGCACCTATAGGACTTGAAGTGTGTTAGTCCCATCACACACACAGAGCTATATTTTCTTCCCAGAAGCACCTATAGGACTTGAAGTGTGTTAGTCCCATCACACACACAGAGCTATATTTTGTTCCCAGAGGCACCTATAGGACTTGAAGTGTGTTAGTCCCATTACACACACAGAGCTATATTTTCTTCCCAGAAGCACCTATAGGACTTGAAGTGTGTTAGTCCCATTACACACACAGAGCTATATTTTCTTCCCAGAAGCACCTATAGGACTTGAAGTGTGTTAGTCCCATCACACACACAGAGCTATATTTTCTTCCCAGAAGCACCTATAGGACTTGAAGTGTGTTAGTCCCATCACACACACAGAGCTATATTTTGTTCCCAGAAGCACCTATAGGACTTGAAGTGTGTTAGTCCCATCACACACACAGAGCTATATTTTGTTCCCAGAAGCACCTATAGGACTTGAAGTGTGTTAGTCCCATCACACACACAGAGCTATATTTTGTTCCCAGAAGCACCTATAGGACTTGAAGTGTGTTAGTCCCATCACACACACAGAGCTATATTTTGTTCCCAGAAGCACCTATAGGACTTGAAGTGTGTTAGTCCCATTACACACACAGAGCTATATTTTCTTCCCAGAAGCACCTATAGGACTTGAAGTGTGTTAGTCCCATTACACACACAGAGCTATATTTTCTTCCCAGAAGCACCTATAGGACTTGAAGTGTGTTAGTCCCATCACACACACAGAGCTATATTTTCTTCCCAGAAGCACCTATAGGACTTGAAGTGTGTTAGTCCCATCACACACACAGAGCTATATTTTCTTCCCAGAAGCACCTATAGGACTTGAAGTGTGTTAGTCCCATCACACACACAGAGCTATATTTTCTTCCCAGAAGCACCTATAGGACTTGAAGTGTGTTAGTACCATCACACACACAGAGCTATATTTTCTTCCCAGAAGCACCTATAGGACTTGAAGTGTGTTAGTCCCATCACACACACAGAGCTATATTTTGTTCCCAGAAGCACCTATAGGACTTGAAGTGTGTTAGTCACATCACACACACAGAGCTATATTTTGTTCCCAGAAGCACCTATAGGACTTGAAGTGTGTTAGTCCCATCACACACACAGAGCTATATTTTCTTCCCAGAAGCACCTATAGGACTTGAAGTGTGTTAGTCCCATCACACACACAGAGCTATATTTTGTTCCCAGAAGCACCTATAGGACTTGAAGTGTGTTAGTCCCATCACACAGAGATCCTATTATTTGTTCCCAGAAGCAACTATGGGACTTGAAGTGTGTTAGTCCCATCACACAGACCTTTATTTTCTTCCCAGAAGCACCTATAGGACTTGAAGTGTGTTAGTCCCATCACACAGAGCTCCTCTATTTTCTTTGCAGAAGCACCCATAGGACTTCTAGTGTGTTAGTGGCATCACACAGAGCTCCTATATATTCTTCTCAGCAGCACCCACAGGACTTCTAGTGTGTTAGTGGCATCACACAGAGCTCCTCTATTTTCTTTGCATAAGCACCCACAGGACTTCTAGTGTGTTAGTGGCATCACACAGAGCTCCTCTATTTTCTTTGCATAAGCACCCACAGGACTTCTAGTGTGTTAGTGGCATCACACAGAGCTCCTCTATTTTCTTTGCATAAGCACCCACAGGACTTCTAGTGTGTTAGTGGCATCACACAGAGCTCCTCTATTTTCTTTGCAGAAGCACCCACAGGACTTCTAGTGTGTTAGTGGCATCACACAGAGCTCCTCTATTTTCTTTGCATAAGCACCCACAGGACTTCTAGTGTGTTAGTGGCATCACACAGAGCTCCTCTATTTTCTTTGCATAAGCACCCACAGGACTTCTAGTGTGTTAGTGGCATCACACAGAGCTCCTCTATTTTCTTTGCATAAGCACCCACAGGACTTCTAGTGTGTTAGTGGCATCACACAGAGCTCCTCTATTTTCTTTGCAGAAGCACCCACAGGACTTCTAGTGTGTTAGTGGCATCACACAGAGCTCCTCTATTTTCTTTGCATAAGCACCCACAGGACTTCTAGTGTGTTAGTGGCATCACACAGAGCTCCTCTATTTTCTTTGCATAAGCACCCACAGGACTTCTAGTGTGTTAGTGGCATCACACAGAGCTCCTCTATTTTCTTTGCATAAGCACCCACAGGACTTCTAGTGTGTTAGTGGCATCACACAGAGCTCCTCTATTTTCTTTGCATAAGCACCCACAGGACTTCTAGTGTGTTAGTGGCATCACACAGAGCTCCTCTATTTTCTTTTCAGAAGCACCCATAGGACTTCTAGTGTGTTAGTGGCATCACACAGAGCTCCTATATATTCTTCTCAGCAGCACCCACAGGACTTCTAGTGTGTTAGTGGCATCACACAGAGCTCCTCTATTTTCTTTGCAGAAGCACCATAGGACTTCTAGTGTGTTAGTGGCATCACACAGAGCTCCTATATATTCTTCTCAGCAGCACCCACAGGACTTCTAGTGTGTTAGTGGCATCACACAGAGCTCCTCTATTTTCTTTGCATAAGCACCCACAGGACTTCTAGTGTGTTAGTGGCATCACACAGAGCTCCTCTATTTTCTTTGCATAAGCACCCACAGGACTTCTAGTGTGTTAGTGGCATTACACAGAGCTCCACTATTTTCTTTGCATAAGCACCCACAGGACTTCTAGTGTGTTAGTGGCATCACACAGAGCTCCTCTATTTTCTTTGCATAAGCACCCACAGGACTTCTAGTGTGTTAGTGGCATCACACAGAGCTCCTCTATTTTCTTTGCAGAAGCACCCATAGGACTTCTAGTGTGTTAGTGGCATCACACAGAGCTCCTATATATTCTTCTCAGCAGCACCCACAGGACTTCTAGTGTGTTAGTGGCATCACACAGAGCTCCTCTATTTTCTTTGCAGAAGCACCCATAGGACTTCTAGTGTGTTAGTGACATCACACAGAGCTCCTATATTTTCTTCTCAGCAGCACCCACAGGACTACCGACTACAATGGCTGGAAGACAGCCAAGGGGAGGCAGAGCGTGCAGAGCCAAGAACACAGGGCAGGCAGGCTCTGTTTCTAGTGGACGTGGCCGTGGACGTGGACGTGGTCGTGCATCGTCATCAGCACGTGGCCATGGGACACGCGCGTCTTTGTTTTCGGCAGCTGGACATGTGGAGCCGCATCATGCTGAAGGCTTGGTAGAATGGATGACCAAGCCCTCCTCATCCTCCTCATCCTCTCTCACCCAGGCTCAGGGTACTGGCAGAGCATCATCAGCCACCCCTTCCCTAGACCCACCATGTCCTCCTGAGGAGTCCCCCGAACTCTTTGAGCACAGTGTTGGGTACATGCTCCAGGAGGATGCCCAACGATTCGAAGGCTCGGATGACGATACCCAGCTTGAGGAATCTGGCAGTACTGTTCCACCAGCTGCAGCTTACTGCCAGGTTTGCTCTAGTGGTGAAGAGGGAGGGGATGATGAGGTCACTGACTCCACGTGGGTGCCTCAAGGGAGAGAGGATGAGGAGGAGGACGAGGAGGAGGAGGATGCGGCGTCACATGTCCAACGAGGCAGGATGCCCCATGGAGGCCAGGTAGAGGCCAGCACAGCAACTGTACAACACCGCAGAGCTCCGCCTGTGCAGGGCGCTGCCTCTGCACGTTATCAGAAAAGTTCTTTGGTGTGGGCCTTTTTTGAGACGAGTGCAGCAGATCGCACCACTGCTATTTGCAATATTTGTCTCAAGCGTATCTCGCGTGGCCAAAACATCAGCCGCTTGGGCACGACAAGCATGACCAGACATATGGCGACCTGCCATGCAGCTCGTTGGCAGGCACACATAAAAGACCCACACCAAAGAACTAAGCGGACCTCTCCTTGCTCCTCCTCAGCTGGGATCTCCATCCCCACTACACCTTCAGTCCTCTCTGAAAGCTGCTCTGAGAGGACTGAAGGTGTAGAATTAGGTGTGTCACAACCAAGTACTTGCAGTACACCGACGTCCGATTGCAGCAGGCAAATTTCCCTGCCCCAGCTGCTGGACCGTCGAAAGAAGTACACTCCCAGCCATCCACATGCCCAGCGGTTGAATGCTAGCCTTGCTAAATTGCTAGCACTTCAACTGCTGCCTTTTCAGTTGGTAGACTCGGCCCCCTTCCGTGAGTTTGTTCAATGTGCGGTTCCTCAGTGGCAAGTTCCCAAACGCCACTTTTTCTCGCGGAAGGCGATTCCGTCTCTCTACCGGCATGTGGAGGGCAATGTCCATGCCTCGCTGGACAGGGCGGTCAGCGGTAAGGTGCATATTACCGCTGACTCATGGTCCAGCAGGCATGGACAGGGACGGTACCTTTCTTTCACGGCCCATTGGGTCACTCTATTGGCAGCTGGGAGGGATGCAGGACAAGGTGCAGTAGTGTTGGAGGTTGTTCCGCCACCACGCCTCCAAAACGCGACTACTGCTACTGGTTGTGACACACCTCTCTCCTCCACCCCCTCCTCTTCTTCTTCCTCCAGTGCTCTGTCCTTGGAACCAGCGGTGCTCCGTAGGCGTACAAGGGGCTACGCAAGTACGCAGGCAAAAAGATGCCATGCCGTGCTTGCGCTGGTGTGTTTGGGAGACAGGAGCCACACTGGGCCAGAGGTTCTGGCAGCTCTGCAGGGGCAGGCCGAGAGGTGGTTGACGCCACGTCAGCTTAAGCCAGGAATGGTCGTTTCTGACAATGGCACCAACCTCCTCTCCGCCCTGCGACAGGGGCAGCTCACCCATGTGCCCTGCATGGCTCACGTCCTCAACCTGGTGGTGCAGCGGTTCTTGGGCAGGTTCCCAGGCTTACAGGATGTCCTGAGGCAGGCCAGGAAAGTCTGTGTGCATTTCCGCCGATCTTATAATGCCAGTGCTCGGCTGACTGAGCTGCAAAAGGAGCTGAACCTGCCCAAGAACCGCCTAATATCTGACATGCCCACCAGGTGGAACTCAACGTTGGCCATGCTGCAGCGACTGCACACGCAGCAGAGGGCCATCAATGAGTACCTTTGCGACTACGGCACCAGGACAGGGTCAGGGGAGCTTGGTTTTTTTTCCCCACGTCAGTGGAGCATGATCAGGGATGCATGCACTGTCCTCTCACCATTTGAGGAGGCCACGAGGATGGTGAGCAGTGACAGTGCATGCATCAGTGACACTGTCCCTCTTGTCCACCTGTTGGAGCATACGCTGCGTGGGATAATGGACAGGGCACTTGAGGCAGAACAGAGGCAGGAAGAGGAGGACTTCCTTGCCTCTCAAGGCCCCCTTTATCCGGACAGTGTTCCTTCTGTCCCACCCATCACACAGGAAGAGGATGAGGAGGAGGAGGAGGAGGAGGATTGTGTGAGCATGGAGGTGGAGCCTGGCACTCAGCATCAGCAGCAGCAGTCTTTTAGGGATGATGTACAGTCCCAACAAGCCAGTGGACTTGTACGTGGCTGGGAGGAGGTGGCTGGCGATCATGTCATCCTCAGTGACCCAGAAGACTCCGGACCGAATGCCTCAGCTAACCTACGCTGCATGGCCTCCCTGATCCTGCAAAGCCTGCGGAAGGATCCTCGTGTTCTTCGGATCAAGGAGAGGGACCATTACTGGCTGGCCACTCTCCTTGATCCGCGGTACAAGGGTAAGGTTGCGGACCTTATCTTGCCGTCGCAGAGGGAGCAGAGGATGAGACATCTCAGGGAGGCCTTGCAGAAAGGTCTGTGCAACGCGTTCCCAGAAACTGGGAGGCTACAAACTCCTGGTCCTGGGCGACGAGTTGCTGAGGCTTCGGTCAGTGGCAGAAGGAGCGGTGGGGAAGGTGGACGTCTGACCGATGCGTTCAGACAATTTTTTAGTCCGCAGCCCCAAGGTATGATCGGTTCCAGCAACCATCGCCAGCGTCTGATATACATGGTGCAGGAATACCTTGGGGCAAGGTCAGACTTGGACACCTTTCCCACCGAAAATCCTCTGGCTTACTGGGTCCTGAGGATGGATCACTGGCCAGAGCTTGCACAGTATGCAATTGAGCTACTGGCCTGTCCTGCCTCCAGCGTTCTTTCCGAACGCACATTCAGTGCTGCTGGAGGATTTGTGACTGATCATAGGGTGCGCCTGTCCACCGCCTCGGTTGATCGACTGACATTCATCAAAATGAATCAGTCTTGGATCACCACCAGCTACCAGGCACCTGAGGCGGATATAACCGAATAATTTTTAATGTAACATCCCTTCAAGACTGCCTATGCTGATGCTGAGTGACTGTCCTCTTATGTTCACTGACTATCCTCTTCCTCCTCCTCAATGATCCATGCCACCACACCAGTGCCTAAGGCACAATTTTTCAGCCCCTGTTTAACAGGGGCGTGTACTTCCAATTTTTTAAAAAAATGCTTCGCAACACATGTGACTGCTGTGCTCCAAGTACAGTCTCTGTGAGGGGTTGCAGTGTTGTGGCACCAGCACCAGTGCCTAAGGCACAATTTTTCAGCCCCTGTTTAACAGGGGCGGGTACTTACAATTTTTTTAAAAAAATGCTTCGCAACACGTGTGACTGCTGTGCTCCAAGTACAGTCTCTGTGAGGGGTTGCAGTGTTGTGGCACCAGCACCAGTGCCTAAGGCACAATTTTTCAGCCCCTGTTTAACAGGGGCGGGTACTTCCAATTTTTTAAAAAAATGCTTCGCAACACGTGTGACTGCTGTGCTCCAAGTACAGTCTCTGTGAGGGGTTGCAGTGTTGTGGCACCAGCACCAGTGCCTAAGGCACAATTTTTCAGCCCCTGTTTAACAGGGGCGGGTACTTACAATTTTTTAAAAAAATGCTTCGCAACACGTGTGACTGCTGTGCTCCAAGTACAGTATCTGTGAGGGCCGGGTTGCAGTGTTGTGGCACCAGCACCAGTGCCTAAGGCACAATTTTTCAGCCCCTGTTTAACAGGGGCGGGTACTTACAATTTTTTAAAAAAATGCTTCGCAACACGTGTGACTGCTGTGCTCCAAGTACAGTATCTGTGAGGGCCGGGTTGCAGTGTTGTGGCACCAGCACCAGTGCCTAAGGCACAATTTTTCAGCCCCTGTTTAACAGGGGCGGGTAATTACAAATCTTGATCTAATAGTTCACAGCAGGGCCCATTCCTGCGCCCACCAAGAGTAACTATGAGGGCCTGCAGTCTTGTGGCAACACCGTCCACCACCACCGCCAAAGGCCCAATTTTTCTGCCCTGTTCATCAGGTGCTTGCAATTACAAATCTTGATCTAATAACTCACAACAGGGCCCATTCCTGCGCCCACCAAGAGTAACTGTGAGGGCCTACAGTCTTGTGGCAACACCGTCCACCACCACCGCCAAAGGCCCAATTTTTCTGCCCTGTTCATCAGGTGCTTGCAATTACAAATCTTGATCTAATAACTCACAGCAGGGCCCATTCCTGCGCCCACCAAGAGTAACTGTGAGAGCTTACAGTCTTGTGGCAACACCGTCCACCACCACCACCACCCCCAATTTTTCTGCCCTGTTCAACAGGTGCATGCAATTACAAATCTTGATCTATTAACTCACAGCAGGGCCCATTCCTGTGCCCACCAGTCTTGTGGCTACACCAACATCTAATAGGGCAAATTTCTGCAGAGTATATACGCCAGGCCCCTACTTTCAAACATCCAACTTACAAACGACTCCTACTTGCAAATGGAAAGAGAAAACAGGAAGTGAGAGGAAATCTACCCCTAGGAAGGGAAATTCTATCCTGTTAGATTTAATTTGGGAAAAAGGTATCTCCTCTCTACTGATACTTTATCACCAATCCTTGTTTCAATTAAAACCCCACTTTTCCAAAAACATTTGTCATTGGGACGGAAAGTGAGGTGACATGTTCTGAACAGATGTGCAAAGACAGCAAATGTTACAGGGGTGATAACCCCTCCCTATGTTCTCCAAAAAGCTTAAAAATAGATTTTTTTGGGATGGAGCTACACTTCATAATGTACCTGTTCAGATTCTACTTAAGATCAAACCTAAAGCCGCAAGTGGTTTTAAATGGCTTCTTTTTTTCCTTTACAAATGTCATTTTGTGCAAGGACAGTTCTAAACACGGGAAACACATGCCACTTCACAGGCATACTTTAGACACCCCCCAGGTACCATATTTAAAGGAAAATTTCACTTTTTTTTTTCACTTTATGCATCATTAAAATGACTGCTCCCGAAAAAACGTTAGTTTTTAAAAGTTCTTTTTGCATTGATATATGTCCCCTGGGGCAGGACCCGGGTCCCCAAACCTGTTTTATGACATTAACATGCATATTGGCCGTTGTAATTAGCACTTTTGATTTCGAACGTTCGCGTCCATTATAACGTATAGGGTTCGAAAATTCGCGTGAACTTTCGGTCCGTTCGAAGGTTCTGGTTCGAACCGAACCCGGGGGTGTTCGGCTCATCCCTAAGTGTGAGTATAAGATTCAACATGCGAGGCGGAAGGCCCAGAAATTGAAGAGTTTCAGACATGTAGTCCCAGGCCACTCTATCGAACGCCTTCTCTGCGTCGAGGGATAGGAAGAAACCTTGTTTATTGTTATTCGTAAGCCAATGATGGATGTTAAGGGCCTTAAGGGTGTTGTCCCTTGCTTCCCTGCCGGGGATAAATCCGACTTGGTCTAAATTAATCATATCGGGTAGCAGGGGGAGAAGCCTATTCGCCAGTATTTTTGCAAACCACTTAAGGTCCACATTTAGTAAAGAAATGGGCCTGTAGTTTGTCACCTGGGTGCGATCCTTACCGGGTTCAGGGATAACGGAGATGTGAGCTGTTAAAAAGTCTCGCGGGGGAACAGTAGGCGAAGAACAATCATCAAAAGCAGAGATAAAATTAAAACATGATTTTGTTCTTTCTTTCCTTAGATCAACAATTGTTTTCTGTTATATTCCATTCCCTGATGAAGCCAATGCTTTGCCGAAACTAGTAGGGAAGAATTGACCTGCAGTTATAATTCACCGTCATCTTTTTGGTCAAACAGAACACTGTATTATGCTCCCTTCTAATGTGATTCAACACAAGGTACCATTGGTTTTTAACTCATTGTAATAAAATTCTTTTTTTTCTATACATATTGTATTGAGTTGTTGCTGGCACCACAATAATCCCCCTCCCTTTGCTCCTTATTGTAATCAATTTTTGGGATGAGGTGCCTTATCTATTAAGGACATACAAGCCAATATCCTTTTTTACTTCATCAATAAATATCTTTATTGTTACAATCCTTTCTCATGGAGAATTAATGAAAAAAAAATCTTAATTAAAGCCATAACATTTCCAGAGAGACTTCACATGGTTTGAGCACACATTTTCTACAAATAGACTCCCATGAGCATATAAATTCCATGAAGCAAAAGGAGTAGTATGCCATGCCCCTCTGAGGAAGTCTATTTTAGATTATACATGTCAGTATATTCCTGGCATGTCCAAGACATAGCCCACTTTGGCACCTTTTGGGTGGTGGCGGAGGTGTCCTGCGCATCAGCACAGCACCCTGCCAGCTGTGTCCTAGTGGGAGGCATGGGCGCTTTGTATCCACCTTACATTTTTGGGCGGGCGGGTGCAGATCCGGTATCCGGCAATCCTGCTGGACGTGTGATCCAGATCTTTGCCCAATCCAGCCAATGGAGTGTAGTATGACACAGGTGGGGACCCGCCCCGGATCTCAGGTATATCAGCTGGGGTTTGGCTGGGAAATCTAAATCACTCTTCAATCCTTCACCATGAAAGAGACACCACATCACTGGTTTCACATTGTTCTTTACACATGCAAGGTAGGCAGGAGTCCTTTGTGACTCCACTCACACCTTTTTTCTAATTTCCTGGGTTTTTTAGATTTATAATTTTATTTTAGATTTTTTTTCCCTTTTTTTTTCACTTACACAACACACATCCTTACAATAACATTTTTTAAATTTATACAATCACATTTTTCCAAATTTTTTGCATATTTTTTTCACATTTTTTTCACTATATATATTAATTTCACACACCACTCACCATACAATCATTATCTTCCGGATTGGTGAGGATTGTTCTTAGATCATCTATCCTCTCTGGGATTGCATTGTGATGACCTGACCTGCCTACGAGCTGACCCCCTGACTTGGTTTGGGTTTCCTGCCTCAGCTCCGGGCTGGGCATGTGATACATGAGCCAGTTTAGTTCTTGGGCTGATGTGTAAGTATTAGTATATCTAAATACTCCCTAAAGGAACTTTTTTTATATCGTTCAGAAAGTTTTCCCTCCTTCATTTTTATGAAGGGTTCATTATATTTATATATATATATATATATATATATATATATATATATATATATATATATATATATATATATATATATATATATATATATATATATGATTTTTCTGTACTTACAGTGAATTCATTTTTGCATACATACTCCTGATGAGTGAATGTGATTCAGGAAACGCATTGAGATGTGATACCAAGACAGTTCGGCTTTTATACAGCATGTACTTAGTTATGAATATGTATAATTATGTATCATCATTGTATACAGTGTATGTGTTCATGGTATATTTTTACCAAAATGTCAGCCTTTGTATATGGTAATGTATGTTTTGAAAACATTATAATGCATTTTTAGACCACGGAATTGCTTTTGATACAATAAAGATTTTATCCTATATTTACTCCATATACTTATTTTTGCAGCAATAAGCCTCATTTAAAGTCACATTCTTTTCCTTTGTTTCTATTTCACTTTGACACATATACCCTTCTCCAAGGAGAACATTTTCTGGGTGAGATTGAATAGATTTTTTTATATACATCTAAGAATAAACAAGTTACGCTTTTGACACTATTGGATTGTGGACATTTGAGTGTAATTAGAGTTACTGGATTCACACAGCAGATGCCTTTAATGTTTTTGGCATATGGTCATGCTGTGCAATGCAACCTTTCATACATTGTGGAGACTGAGTGCTCACATTAACTTTGATCCCTCTGTGTTTTTGTGACCACTTTGGAGAAAATGCTTTCAGTCTGTAGCTTTTATATTAACTGCACTTCCTGAATGTACAAATGTATGTTTTTGAACTATCTGTAGATAAAGTGTTGACATTCATAATAGATGCATTGGGACAATCACCCAACTGTGTATACCGTAATTAATAAATTCTGTGAGCCATAAGGTTTTAAGTGTTTTTCCGGACACTGCCATTTTATATAAACAGCTGAGAATCTCTTTTGGGGAGCACTGTTTGCTATTTTATCCACATAATATTTGTCATATTACATGCATAGATACAGATGGGTATGCAATATAACTAGAGCCTACTGTGAGCTGAAATGGAGTAAATAATTTAAACATGGGAGAATTATATGCCAACATTTGTTAACCCACAAACCATCAAGTAGTTAATACAACCCATGAGTAGGTTTTTGAAGTTCCTGTGACCCTTACACCTGTGGGCAACTCAGTTTGTTTTCCATAATAAAGTGCCTCGATTTCAAGGATTTGTAATATTGGTGATTATAGAATTTCATTTGATAACCAATTCAAGCTTGTACCCTTCAGGGAAATACAAATAGGTGACTAGCTACATATAAAATATACAGTACATTATTTATGGATATACAGGAAACTGTTGGTTAATTGACATACATTCCAGAATTACTGTTTGCCTGCGTGCTGTTCTTTTTTGAGACATATGTAAGTTCATTATGTTTACCAGGAACAATGTGCTTTATGGCATACAATGTGGTACTTATTTAGCAAGTCTGCAAATTGTGGAATGAAAATATTTGAAAACATGGTTACAAGTATAATGCATTGTATTTTAAATGCTTTTAAAATTGTGGCTTGTGAAATAAAGCAATTTTGTTAATTTTTTCAATACTTATTTAAAATGCATATCATTGTGTATATAGTCATTTCTTCATGTATTAGATGTGTATAGGTGGAGACCCTATTATACTTTGAGCTATTTAAAAGAATATACCATACATCCAAGATGAAGGCTACATTTGTCTAACCAATAAGTTTTATACTTTGCATTGTACTAAAATAACAGCCTTGGTCTCCAGTGTTTGGTTTATTAAATTAAATTTACTGTTCCGTACTGTTGTAGTCAAGCTTTTCTGTGACAAATTCCTCTAAAATCAAATGAAGCATACATAACAAACACTTATTAGGAAGAAAAGCATCTGTGTTTCTCCTGTGAATTACAATTTACTATTTTAATAAATGACAACAGGAAGAATACTGAAACGACATGCACACATTCATTATTTCTACAGATTGGCTGAGTATATCTGGGTACCAATAGCATACAAGAAATAGGATTAGTAAGGCCAAGAAAGCATTCTAGGGAAAAGTTAAAGCCTTACCTTCAAACTTTCACAGTTAGGCATGTGCCTCTCCTGTACTCAAATTGCTTACTCTGATTTCACTTTACACTGTGAGTGTCTAAAGCCCCATACACACGGTAGAATTTTCGCATGGATTCTGTCCGATCGGACAATGTTGTCGAAAAATCCGACCGTGTGTATGCACCATCGGACAGTGTACGTCGGATTGTCCGACGGACAAAGTCCTATCTCCTGCTGGATAGATTTTTGGACAACAAGGTCCGATCACACCAAATCCGATCGTGTGTATGGTAGTCCGACGGACAAAGTGCTACGCATGCTCAGAAGAGATTCTGTGACGGAAGCGCTCGGTCAGGTAAAACTACCTTTCCTAATCGACACAGCACATTCGTCACACTGCAATGTTAAAATGTCTTTAATGCAGCGCATTCTCTTTTTCTTTACAATGCAAGAAGAATCACATGTTTTAGCTGCTCCTATTCACCCGCACTTCTCCCAAACTTAGTTCTTTATTACTTTTCAGGATTTCTACACTACATGTTTATTTGTACTCAGATCGTAAAAGAATCTTTGTTATTTTGTTTGGATGCTTTGTCCTTTTTTTTTTTTTTGTTGGAAGACATATTTTAAGGATCTTTTATTTTTTTTGGAGGGGGGTTGTGTCTCAACTTAGCAAAACAACTTTATTAACATTTGTATTTGTTGCTTAAATTTACTAGGAGTTTGTTTGTTGTTGGTGCCCCTTGTTAATTATACTTTATGATTAGTGAAATGTACCTGCCTACTCACAAATAAACTGTCATTGTAGAAAAGTAAAACACATAGGCAATGATTATTTCAAATCAAAAAGACCTTTATTTAGGTGTCAGCAACAAACCAAAGAGGAACGCAGCGATGAAGAAACTTGGGGAATTTGCAAAGCCTTGGCCCCCCACGGCAACCATCATTTTTGAAGCGTGGAAAATTGGGGGCCTGAGGAGTACCTATCTAAATAGTAAGGGAGTGCAATCTGGTCCTGAAGTCCAAAACATCCGGAACTGCAGCAGATGCCATCTAGGTCCCCAGGCTCTGGTCCTACGAGAGGCTCCATCTTCTCTCAGACCAGACTGAATCCAGGTCGTCACTCTCTTGTCTTCCTTGTACGCTTCCTTCCACGCTGTGGCTGTGGTGCTGGTGGGGTGGCATCTCGGATCAGCTGGAGCGCTGACTCTCCCACCTCCCCCATCCTTTTCGCCCTTCTGTAGGGAAGGCGGAGGGGAGGGACTTGGGAGACAGTCAGGCTCCTACGCCTACCCCCCTGTTGGCTGACACTACCCACCTCTTGGCTGCCACTAACCCCTGCCTCCTCCTGACTGCCACATTCCACAGCCACCTCCTGGCTGAGGTCTTCCTGTGTATGACAAAGGGACATAGTTTGAGTTATTTGTTCATCAAACACACACAATTTTCATCTAGTGACTGTTGCAAAATGGTTACAAATAGAAAACCATACAATTCTCAGCCCTGCAGTTTAGATTCTTGCCCCAAATGTCTACAACACTACTGTCTGTTGATATGTCAAACACGTTAGGAACTAAGCAATTGGGGAACCTGAATTAACTGAACATCATTCATTATTCACCAAAATGGTTACAAAACTACTATACCTGGAACAAGCTGGGCTCCTCCACATCTTCCAGACTGGAAGGCCCAGGTTGGTCCTCGGAAGCCTCATCAGGGGTGGTGTACGCGGAAGGACGTGTGCAAGGAAGAGTCGAGAGTGACTTCCTGACATTAGCCTGGTCTTTGAGAAAGTGGAGCCTCTCATAGTACCAGAGCGTGGGGGCATAGACATCATCTGCTGCAGCTCCAGATGCTTGGGACTTCCGGACCTTATTGCGCTCCCGGAAATAGGTACTCCTCAGGTTGGCAATTTTTACTCTTAACTTACGAACAGTTGCCGTGGGGAACGTTGGCTTTACAAATGCAAGTTTCTGCATGGCTGCGTACCTCTTTGGTCTGTTGCTATAGTCGCTGTGTTTTGCCTGCCATAATAGGGGAAATTCCCTGTATTTATCAATGAAGAGGGGGAGAAAACTCGCATGGTTGAAGCCCTCCATAATCTCTGCAAGACACAACACCACACAAAACACTATAAATAATGTCAGTCCAAAGTCTCCTAATCTTCTCCATAAAGAAGCCTCAAGGTCTAATCAGTCTAGGCTAGTTATGTACCAACGTCAAATTGTACCTTCGTTATAGCGATCGTCTCGTGCGTGAGCTTTCTCTCCCCTCGTCTCCCAGATCGTGGCTACGACACAGGCGTGTGACGTTTTATATACAGTGCGCATGCGTCAAACTCCGCCCGCCCCTGACGATCTTTCTCGTCTATTCCCCACCCCTTCTCTTTACGGCGCAGTGGGGAGAGCACATGGCGGGGACACAGCAGGTGCGCCCGAAATATCCCACCAACGAGGAGGAGGACGAGGAAAGTCCGGAGGCAGAAACGTCCCGATCCCGGAGCCTGAAATTCAAGGCCTCCAATATGTCATTTGGAGAAATGTTGGAGATGGTGGACATATTAAAGAGGAGCGACTATGATGGGAAGTATGGGCCTTACCTCAACCCCAATGTCCGCAAGGCCAAGATCATGTCTAAAGTTGTGAGGAGGCTGTACAATCATTTTGGGGTACAACGATCCAAGGAGCAACTGAGGAAACGCTGGTCAGACCTGAAACTGAAGGAGGCCGATCAGTACAGAAAGATCAAGCGAGTTCTTCAAAAAAGTAAGTAGTTGTGTTTTGTGTTTGATTTCTTGCTTGCATACTGCTCCATGTGTTTGGATTTTTACAAAGTTGTACATTCCAAAATGGCCACTTTCAGGTTCGTCTGTGCATTCGATCGTACTCAACCTCGATCTTTCTGCCACTGTCATGTTCGTGTGTGTGTGTGTGTGTCCATTCGATCGTACTCAACCTCGATCGTTCGGCCACTTATAATACGATGTTTGTTGTTTTTTGGGGGAAAGGAAGTTTGTTCTCTCTAGAAATGTCATCAAGACTGTCCAGCCAATTTATTCAATGTAAAGGAGACGTCACCCAGTAGCTGTTTACCCATCTGGACTCTAGAGCACTAGTGCTGGGACACCTAAACCCCCTTTTTATTAGGCTTTTCCACACATGTGCTCCAGTGGATACTAGAGGGGGGTCTCCATCACCCAAACGTCGACCAAAAAGCTATAAGTTTAGGACCTTTACAAAGTGACTACATTCATGTTGGTGTCATTTGTAACTGGACACCCAAAAATATTGTCCCTCACTTTCAAGCAATGTTTGTCATTTCCTATTTCTGCCCTCAATAGATTGTGTTGCTAAATCTTCCTTTTGTACATTCTCATAGGGGAGCGAAAACTTGGGACGTCTGAGCAAACCCCAAAACCAACACCTCCCAAAAAAGGGGAAAGAGCAGAAGCAGAGGAGGAGGAGGAGGAGGAAGTAGAGATCATAGAAATTGGAGAACTTGTCACCACAACAGGTGAGTGTGGGAGAACACAGCTACTGGTAAGCTAATCAATGTATGGCTGCCTCATTTCCAAGACCCTATTTTTTTTTCTTTTTGGTTTTTAGGTGACGTGGATGTTGTGGAAGAAAAATCGCACTTTACCACAGAGAGTGCCCACGTACTCATCGGGGAGATAATGGTCTGCAATAGAGATCTAGATTACATAAAGCAAAACATCAATGATGTTCAACAAAAATTGAAGAACATCATTGATGTTTTAGGAAAAATCTGAAAACGCACCAAGTAATTAACACACATTTGTGGCTGCTTCTGAACACATTTGCAAGTTAAGAACTGTGTTAAATTTGGAACATGCACACATTGTGTCCACATGTGCTAGCTCCCATCATGGTGGATGAATGACAATGTTTTTTTGGGGGTGCAACCAGTTTACGAACTACTAAAGTGGTTGTGGTGAAGGGGTTGCACCACCAAAAAACGTCCATTCATCCCCATGATGGAAAATTGCACTTTTGAAGATTCCAGGCATGTGTTTTACCATATAATGACCATTTTCAGACCCAAATTGTGTGCATGTTCTAAATTTCCACTTTCCAGGGGTGACCCCCCCATGTGATGAAGGCAAGATCAAAACACACTTTGAACATATAGTCATGTCTGATCTTGTCTTCACTTTAGAAAGTTGAACTTTCCTAGTTCCTAGGTTCTGTTTTGCTCCATGCCTGGTTTTACAAAATGCGGAATGTTTGTAAACAATGTTGTAAATAACCAAGATGTTGTCAGTTTGGGCAAGAAGTTTGTAAACGCACTTGTGAATGTTTTGCAAGTAAACTTTTTTACTTTTCAAAATGTGTGGCTTATTTAAAAAACAAAATGCATTATGTATGTCAAATGTAAAGGATTTGGGGGGCAATGGGTGTTATTTACTAAAGGCAAGTCCAGTTTGCACTGCAAGTTTCTTTTCCAGGGCACCTTTTCACTGCACTTGTAGAGCATAGTGGATTTGACTTATGTAAATGACACCCACAGTGCTTTGTACGAAAACACGGAGCACAGCATTTTTGTGAATACACACATGTCTGACCTGGTGATGAAAAGGAGTATTTTGGGTGTCAGTTATGCACTACAAACCTTCTCTAGACCAAAGATTAGGTATCAAACACACAACATGAAAATAATCTTTTTGGGAAGAAGAGACTGTTACCTCCTTTTGCCCAGAAAGTGCATTCCCACTGTCGAAGGCAAAGGGAAAAAAATTCAAGGTCAAATAAGCTATAATACGGAAATGACAAGAAATCATAGGTTGTTTGAAAAAAAATATTTAATTAAAAATGCCTCTCACAAATCGTCAGGCAGAGCAATGGCCCCCCTACCCACAAAGTAGTCCATATATTGCTCGCGGACCGCGCGGGCATTTAGAGGGGGCAAGCCTGGACGTGCCACTTGAAGGGCTGTGAGGTCAGCATTTGGAGGGCCCTCCACATCTGGGCCAACGGGCACCACATAGTTCCTGTTATGTCTTTTGAGGAAGTTGTGCAATATTCAACAGGCAAGAACTATGTGGTTCAGTTTGTATTCCGCCAAGTTAATAGCCGTCAAGAACAGGCGGAAGCGGCTGGCCAGGATGCCAAAAGTGTTCTCCACAACTCTTCGGGCTCTGGACAGCCTGTAGTTGAAGACCCTCTGGTCTGGGGTGAGGGTCCTCATCGGGAACGGCCTCATCAGATGGGGAGTCAACGCAAACGCTTCATCTGCGACAAAGACGAAGGGGAGTCCCTCAGCATTCTCCTCTGGAGGTGGCAAGCACAGACTGCCACTTTGGAGACGCGAGTAGAACTCCGTGTGCGCAATGGCACCACCATCCGAGATCCGGCCGTTCATCCCCACGTCCACATACATAAACTCGTATGTCGCCGACACCACCGCCAACATCACTACACTATTAAACCCCTTATAATTATAATAGTAGGACCCCGAGTTGGGCGGTGGGACGATGCGGACATGTTTCCCATCAATTGCCCCTCCGCAGTTAGGAAAGTCCCAACGGCTGGCAAAGTGGGAGGCCACAATCTGCCATTCCTGTGGCGTGGAAGGGAACTGTGGAGTGAAACAAGAAAAAAAAATTAGTCACTTTGCACATAAACATTGCAAGCAGATTAGAAAATCAACATCTTGGAACAAGAGCATTCTTAAAAATTTGAGGCTGGAAAGTATTTGCACAGAAAAGTAGAGGCTCCCCTTCACAGATTAATCACCCCCCATCAATCCCCCCACTTCCGATGGGCCATTGCCAATAACTAGGGTTTTGGGGGGGGGGGGGGTTGGACAGGTAACCCTCTGCACTTCATTGATTGCCAAATGGCTCAATAATGTGTGCTAGTTTGGCCAGACCCTCCTTACTTAACACTATTGGCAGCCCCCAGGAAAGCTAAAATAAGATTTCAACCCCCCCCCCCCCCCAAAAAAAAGGAAAGCACATTGTGACATTCTGAAATTACCAAGCAAGCTAATAGGAGGGAAAGAACACAAAAAAAGAGGAAATGGAAAGTATGGAGCCAGCCCCTTGCACTACATGCTTTGCTGAATTCATCCCTAAAGATGCCCACTATAAAGAGGTAGGTATATAGTGTGTATTGACCTTGGGAAAGACAGCAGATAGAGGATTGGTACCATCTGACAGAGCAGTTGGGGGAGGGGGTTCCTAATGAGTTTGCCACCCCCCCCACAAAAAACACACAAAAAAAAGGGGCTCTACATGAAGTAAACCACACAGCAAACATTTGTGCATATTTTAGGGGGTGTTTGGGGCCAAACAATACTATGCAGCAGACAAAAGACATTGCTTAAGTGACTAGGCCATAGGTGTCTATTGGGGCAGAAGAGCATGCTGGTGAGGTAAGTGAAGGGAAAAATGCATGAAGGAGAAAAGGGGCACAGCATATTAGAACATATTGCAATCATGGTAATTAGGGAAGGAGGTCAAAAATACAAGACATTAGCAAACAGAGCATACATAGAATGGAATAGTAAAGTAGAAATGTTACCTTAATATAGTCCTCCTGCAGGACCTGGATGATGGCAGAACAGGTCTCTGGAATAATGATTCCCAGGGCCTAGGGAGAGATACCTGAAGAGAACTTCAAATCCTGAAGACATCTCCCTGTCGCCAAGTACCTCAACGTAGCAACAAGCCTCTGCTCCGGAGTGATGGCTTGTCTCATGCAGGTATCCTGCCGGCTGATAAAAGGGGTCAGCAAAGCCAAAAGACGGTGAAAATCGGGGTCCGTCATCCGGAGAAAGTTCCTGAAATCATCAGGATTATTCTCCCGGATCTCACGAAGCAAAGGCATGTGCGAGAACTGATCACGCTGAAGCAACCAATTCTTGGTCCACATACTCCTCGTCACTCTGTTCATGGACGGGTCTTGGGTCAAAGCTAAAAGCCCGACACCAATTCCGCGTACAGCACGAACTCGGAGACGAGTACGCACGGGAAACATCGCTCACAAGCTCACAAACGGTCGGCTGGTCAGAACGGACAAACAGAAAGCACCGATAAACAGCAAGGCCTGAAAGAACGAAATGAATACCAGAAACGAGCAGACAATAAGCAGTGAAAATCAAAGCATCCTATATCAAGATATAGGCCGCAATGACCAACAAATGCAAACTGACTACACGCACTAATAAACAGATACGCACGACAAGCACAAACTGAAGAGCAGTAACGATCTGAGTCAGAAAACTGAGAAGCGCGAATCGTAAGTCCCCAAACTTCAACTAACTCGCGATAAACACGGGATCAGCAGAAGGAGCCCAACGGGTGCCTGACGTGGTGCTGAACTTCCTTTTTCTAGTCTCGTGGAAGACGACTTACGTCACAACGTTCTTGCAGACCGGATATTCCGACAACGTTGTCCGACCGTGTGTACGCAACACCAACATCGGACAAAGTACGACGGACAGGATCCGACCGACCTGGTCCTCGGATAATCCGCGCGTGTGTATGGGGCTTTACAGTGTACATTAAAAGCTGCAGCAAGTCAGGTAAAGCCAAACTCATTTCCTGGATGAGGATATCCAACATGATCCCACCCTTTCCTTCCTAGCCTTAAGCTGGTTATAGTAAACCCCCGCTCTGTCGCGGTTCAGTTTTTGCGGTCCCGGTATATCGCGCTATTATAATTAGGACCCGTTATTCTGATATCACGATAATCTTTCACCATTTCGCAGTTATGTTGCGGTGAATCAGAGCGAGGCAGCGGTGGAACGCATGCCTCGCTTGTGGACCGCACCGAGCGTGTTGACGTTAGAGGGGGCGGTAACTGTGCTTGTACTGTACTTGTGCCAACCACAAGCAAGGATACAGTAGCTGCAAACATGCCACCCAAACGCCGATCATCTAAGGCTACGGCTTCTGGTGAGCCACAAAAGAAGAGGAAGTTGCTTACAATTATGGAGAAGGTGAAACTTCTTGACATGCTAAAGGAAGGACAGAGTTATGCTGCTGTAGCCCACCATTATGGTATGAATGAGTCAACGATTCGCTACATCAAGAAGGATGAGAAGAATATCAGGGCAACTGCTGCACTGTCCATTAACCAAGCTGCAAAAAGAGCTGCTTCTTCCTGCAATAAAAACATTGTTAGGATGGAAACTGCATGGCCATTTGGATCCAAGATTGCAGAAAAAAAAGCATCACATTGGATGGTAACACCATCAGGACCCAGGCAAAGAAGCTGTACGACACTTTTGCCAATCAAGGAGGCTCTGAAGGAGGCTCTGCTGCAGCTGAACAGTCAGACAGCGACAGTCCTGATCAGCCTTCTAGTACATCCGGAGGTTTTTCTGCCAGCAAGGGATGGTTTGACTGCTTCCAGAAACGCTATCAGTTGAAGAGCGTTTCATTGCAAGGTGAAGCTGCATCTGCCGACAAAGAAGCTGCTGCAAGGTACACCAATGAGACCTTCAAGAGTATCATTGAGGAGGGTGGGTACCAACCAGTGCAAGTCTTTAATATAGATGAGACCGGCTTGTTCGGGAAAAGAATGCCCAAACAGACCTACATCATGAAGGAGGAAGCCCGAGCACCTGGATTCAAGGCTTATAAGGACAGAGTAACATTGGTTATGTGTGGAAATGCTGCTGGGTTTATGATCAAGCCAGCCCTGATCTACAAGGCCAAGAACCCCAGAGCACTGAAGAATAAAAACAAGAACCAGCTACCAGTCCATTGGATGCATAACAGTAAGGCTTGGATGACTAAAGTCCTCACAACTGAGTGGTTCCATAATTGTTTCATCCTAGCCATCAAGGTCTACCTTGCCCAACTTGGCATTGCTTTTAAGGTGCTTCTGCTGATGGATAATGGAGGAGGCCACGCCATGGATCTATCATACGAAGGAGTGCAAGTTGAGTTCCTTCCACCCAACACCACGTCTTTAATTCAGCCCATGGACCAGGGGGGTGATACGAGCATTCAAGGCGCTGTACACTCGCAACTCCTTGAATCATCTTATCGAATCCATGAACAATGATGAAAATTTAAATTTGAAGGACTACTGGCGTAATTACACCATTGCAACCTGTCTGGAGAACATACAAAAGGCCCTCAAGGAGATGAAGAAGGAGACTGTGCATGCCTGTTGGAAGAAGCTTTGGCCAGACATTATTCACCTGACCTGAAACAGATGTTAGCTGAGTGGGATCCTGATATGGTTCGTTCACTGCAGTTCCAAAACAGCATTGATGGAGCCATCCAGGTGTACAAGAACCTCCTCGCCCAAAAGAAGAAACGCGCCCAGCAACTGTCTATAACTATGTTCTTCACAAAACAGAAGAAGGCCGCATCCACCCCAAGTACCTCCACGGCCACCTCTGATGTAGAATTAGAGGTTCTGGAGCAGCAAGAAGACAACCCACCTACAACTGAAGAAACTCCTGCTGAACCTGCGTCTTCAGAAGAACAGTAGCTGCTCTTATTTGCTTATTTGCTGCTTATACTGTAGTCATCTTCTTTTCTGCTGAGTACAGTACTGTACTGTACATACAATACTGTACTGTACTCTATTTTGTACTGTACAGTATACTGTACTGTTAACACAATATTTTTGTGTGATCTCTCTCTCTATCTTTTATGTATTTATATTGCTTAAAAGTGTGTTTAAATGCTATTAAAAAGTTAACAAAACATGCCTAGGGTGTATTTAAATAGGGTCTTTCTATTTTGCGGTTTTTCACTTTTCGCGGGTGGGTCCGGAACGTAACCCCGCGATGGAGGGGGGTTTACTGTATATATGAACATTTTTTTTTTCATTCAACCAGTGGGTTAAAAAAAACAAAAAAACAGACAGATCCCCACTTCAACACAAGCAATTTTGATGCAGGGATCATTCATGCTGTTCTATTATATTCTCACATCGGGGAACCCCTCCCTCCCATCAAAACAATCAAATCAGATATTGCAATCATTGACTGTGAGCCCTAATCAAATGCTGGTTTTCCAGCATAACTGTTCAACAGAAGCTGGTCATTAGTCAACAGACAGCATTAAACACATGCCATATTTGGCTGATCCTGCTGAGCTGGCTGAATTTTGGTATATGTGTCCCGGGCTTTACTTTATCTGGCCCTTTCATTCATTGGATTTCAGTTATTTCAGTCTTGGAGACTCAGCATTGCATGTGGGTGTTATCTAGGGTCGTCTTCATACAAATGCAGCCTGCCTATGAGTGCCAACTCCTCCAGACTGATACCCTCCTGTCAAGGCATTTTGATATTTGCATAGTTCCTTTACAAGAGCCAGGCCACTGCTTGTATCAGGATTTAGGGCTATTGAGAGAAATATTATTATTATTATTATTATACAGGATTTATATAGCGCCAGCAGTTTGCGCAGCGCTTTACAACATCAGGGGAGACAGTACAATTACAATACAATTCAATACAGGAGGGATCAGAGGGCCCTGCTCGTTAAAGCTTACAATCTAGAAGGGAGGGTCAAGTGGAAACAAAAGTTAATAACTGTGGGGGATGATCAGATGGAAAAAAAGAAAATACAGTTGTTAGGTGTGGGTAGGATAGGCTTCCCTAAAGAGGAGAGTTTTCAGGGATCGTCTAAAAGCTAATAGAGTAGGAGATAGACGGACTGATTGGGGTAAGGAGTTCCATAGGCTTGGAGAGGCTCTGGAAAAGTCCTGGAGACGAGCATGGGAGGAAGTGATGAGAGAGCTAGAGAGCAGGAGGTCTTGAGAAGAACGAAGAGAACGATTAGGTTGGTATTTTGAGACTAGGTCCGTGATGTAGCTGGGGGCAGACTCGTGGATTGCTTTGTAGGTGGTGGTTAGTATTTTAAATTTAATTTGTTGGGTGAGCGGAAGCCAGTGGAGGGATTGACAGAGAGGAGTAGCAGAGACAGAGTGGTTGGTAAGGTGGATAAGTCTGGCAGCAGCATTAATGACGGACTGAAGGGGGGTTAGAGTATGCAGAGGTAGGCAAATGAGGAGGAAGTTGCAGTAATCAAGGCGGGAGATGACCAGGGAGTGAATCGAGAGCTTTGGTGCATCATTGGTTAGAAAGGAGCGTATTTTGGAGATGTTTCGGAGGTTGAGGCGGCAAGATTTGGACAGTGATTGGACATGGGGCTTAAAGGAGAGTTCAGAGTCCAGGACTACTCCTAGTACCTTGGCATGTGGGGATGGGCTGATAGTTGTGCCATCAATTTTGACCGAGAGATCAGGGGAAGAGACATGTGGGGGAGGAAAAATTATAAGCTCCGTTTTGGATAGATTAAGTTTGAGGAAGTGGTGTGACATCCAGACTGATATATCCGATAAATCCGAAAATAGTGATACGTGAGAAGACTGAAGGAGTGGGTTGAGGGGTAGAGAAATAGATTTGGGTGTTGTCAGCGTAGAGATGGTATTGGAAGCCGTGGGAGGCTATCAGCTGACCCAGGGAGGAGGTGTAGATTGAAAATAGGAGAGGTCCAAGAACAGAACCTTGGGGGACCCCAACAGAGAAAGGAAGAGGAGAGGAGGCAGTGGAATTGTAGGTAACGCTGAAGATGCGTTTAAATAAGTAGGTAGAAAACCAGCGAAGGGGACAGTCACGGAGACCAAAGGCCCAAAGGCCTGGAGTTTTTTGAGGAGGAGGGGGTGGTTAACCGTATCGAAGGCAGCAGAGAGGTCCAGAAGTAGGAGTACAGAATAGTGTCCCTTTAGTTTTGGCAGTTAGTAGATCGTTTGTTAATTTTAGGAAAGCAGTTTCTGTGGAATGTTGAGGACGAAATCCAGACTGAAGGGGATCAAGAAGGCCATTATCAGCGAGGTCAACGCTCAGTCGGTTGTAGACTAGGCGTTTGAGGAGTGCAGGGTTCTTTGCATAGGAGCAGGTTACACCCTAAATATGAGTTTAACATGTAATATGCTCCTAAAGGTGAACCTATCCTTTAATAATGCTTAAAATGAAACAAATGCAAAATGTATCTAAATAACATGCCTGGGGGATTGCCTTTAACATGCTTGTGAAGTGGTGCATCTGTATTATTTAAGCAACCTACTGCAGAAAAACAAACAAGAAAAACAAATGCTGAATAAACAACAGCTCCAGGCTGCTTTGTTCTGTTTGTAAAAAAAAAAAAAGCAGCTGGAGATTCCCTCTTCCATCTATACCAGACCCTTACCCTAGATGTATCAGAAACCTCAGACTGAGACAGTTGTACAGTTAAATTACACTTGTTTAATAATAATAAAGAAAAAGGTAAACAGAGTAAACGTAATCAAAACATAGCCAGAGTTCAGGAACCAGAATAGATAGTCAGACAAGCCAAAATGTCAGGGAGCCAGAAGGAATGTCAGCCAAGCAAGTCTTTAACAGGAATACAGGAGAGCGTCTCTGAAGATGTGACCAAGACGAAGGCAGAGATCATCTGGACTGGACGGCTTAAGTAGGCAGGACCAAAGAGCAGGATCATCAACAAGTGAGTCACTGTGGAGAGATAGGAGCTGGTAATTAGCCGACAGCTGAGGAGCCAGCTCAGAGAAGGGCTGGGCCCAGCCCTGACAAGATGAGGATCTGATACAGATGTTAATGAGGGATCCCACAAAAAAATGGAGCTGGGTTCCCCCTAAAAAAATACATGTCAGACCCCTATTTTTGATGAGGGTCTGGTACAGATGTCAAGGGGAACCCATGCAAAAAAAACAAAAAAAAATAAAACCCGTCCCTTAAAAAGTGGTATGAATTTTAAGGGAGAATTCCAGGCAAAGAACAAGGAAAAAAGTGTGAAGCTCTCCCCCACCCAACATCCACACCAGACCCTCAACTGAGGATACAGCCTGGCTGGCCAAGAAAGGGTGGCGAGGGGTAAAGCATGCACCCCCCCCTCCTGAACTACACCATGCCACATGCCCTAAACATGGGGGGGGGGTACCTTGCCATGGGGACCTCCAAGGTAAAGTACCTTGTCCCCATGTTGATGAGCACAAGGATCTATTCCCCACAACCCTAGCCCGGAGGTTGCGGGGGACTTACTGGAATCCCTCTTTAAGATAAGGGGGCTCCAGATACTGGCCTTGCATATGAATAACTGCACATTTTTTGACAGGTCCTTTAATAAAAAAGAAAAAAAAGAAATATTGTACATTTAATGGTTGTTCTGTTTTTTTAATCAGTGGATTGAATACCAGATAGTAGATGGATTAACTACACTTAACTTGTAGTGCTGCAGTCTGCTTTGGGGAACCAAACGTACACCACATACTGAGGCTGGGATCTAAGGAAGGAGCTGCAGATAGAGGATTTTTGAGAAATAGTGAGCTCTGTTAATATACATCCCCAAATCCTAGCCTCACATCAAAGTCACATCATATACACAATATATCTCAACTGCTTTACAATCAAAACCTCAGGAAAAAAACAATTTGCATGTGATTTAGCTACATGGATTATTCTGGTGAATGGATTGTTATATAACTGCTTATGTAAAGAAAAGAATGGGCAGAGATAAGTGTTATGAATTGTAGTGAATAGGAAGTCAGCAGAATAAGGCATTGCATTGATTTTTGTTGTTTTGCAGGTAGGCAGCACTCAAGAACTAATGAAAGAGTAAAGCTGTGAGATTAACACAGTAAACCTCTCACATACAAATGCTCCCATGGGAGAGGCGAATCGACATTTACCAGGAATGACGTTTGAAGGAAAAGACGATTCTTTTTTCTTTCTATAACAGAAGTGTCAAGGCTTTAAGAAAACCACATAAATGTCCAAACACACTGTAAATACTGTATATAATAACCAAACAAGTATCTCCTTTAAGGAAAAAGGACTAAAAAAATTTATGTGGGTTTAACTTCAGCACCTACAGGCAGTAGTTTACTTGAGTTCTATGCTAAACCTTAAACGTAGATATTAACCCTAAATGTATTAAATTTGGTTTGCTAAAGCACTGTGTATCATAAACCGCTACAGTGTTTTTCTCCTTTTAGAAAATACACGATTCACATTTTTTATTCTTGGTTACATTCCAGTGATCTACAGCAGCACATTTGTAGCAACTTCCTGTCTACATGCAGTCACTCAAGTGACAGCTAAAAGTCATTGCTCAGGACAGCTTCTTGGCAAAAATAATGGCAGAATATGCTTGTGCAATATGCACAGCATGGTCGTTTATAGCCTCCTCCGGAAGCATATGTGATAGGATGTGTGATGAAACCATCCAGGGACCAGGTATTACCACTAAGCAATGGAAATATGGACAGCCACTACTAGTAGCTATTCAAGCCCCGCGCTTAGGAACTAACGAATTAATATAAAATTAATATAGCCTAAAACTGTAAAAATAATAATAAACCCCAATACTTGTTCACATCAAACAATAATTGTTTGTTATGAAAAGACGATAATAGGTAATGAAACTAATACGAAATACCTAGTTCAGCTGCTCCCTCTAAAAATCGCTAAGATTTGGAGTAATGGTTGTTAGGTGTGTGAGAGGCACTAGTAACAAAGTAATTGTTCCGATTTGTACAAGGGATTGTTGCATAAATGACATACGCCCTCTACTGATTGCTTGAAGTGAGCTAATTTGGAGTGGGTGTAAGATTACAATAAGGAACTACTACGAACTAAAACATCTCATATTAGCATATATTGTGATGAATATACAATTTGTGGTGTCCATGCACCGCAAATGGAGTGCTACCAAACAAAACAACTATTTTTTAAACTATACACCTCTGTGAGACCAGTGGGGGTGTTTCTACCTACACCACCGTGGTCGCAGTGTGTGTGGTAATGAATACAAGTAGAGCTACCCGAGCCCTATATACAAGTATTTTAGAAAAGTGATATAACTATATAAGAAAAAATCCAATAAACACAAAACCGAGCACATATACCCAGTCTCCTGGGTGAAGTGCCAATATACAATCAAATGTGTGATAACAAATGACTTAATACATCTGCCGTGAATTTTATCCCAAATCACATAAACTTGAGTGAATTAGCATTAGTGACAAAAAAATCTTGTTGATAAAAATAAAAAAATAAAAAAATATATAAAACAATATTAATAGTTTAGTGAAAAAACAAAGTTCATATAGTAGTCCTTGCTGGAAAAAACGTATTTACTCCTGTTGGAATTGCTTGTGCACCATCACCAAACAAGTTCTTGAGACACCCAATGTGAGAACCAGGGATATTGAATGGCCGCTTACCACATGGAGTTGATTACTTTCCTCAAAAAGCAATCAAATGCGCTTTAACAGGATAGTGCCTGTTCACAGATTGGTACACCCACACACAGGGACGCTCTTGCTTCTCATAAATCAGCTCGGATGGGATGGATGACATAGGTGGAAATAAAGAGAGACGCACCTCATAGCGTAATAACGTTTTAATAAAATTGCATAAAAAATAATACACAGCAGCCAAGTGCTCACTTACATTGTCCGGTGCCTACCCGGCCAAAAAATAGTTGTTTTGTTTGGTAGCACTCCATTTGCGGTGCATGGACACCACAAATTGTATATTCATCACAATATATGCTAATATGAGATGTTTTAGTTCGTAGTAGTTCCTTATTGTAATCTTACACCCACTCCAAATTAGCTCACTTCAAGCAATCAGTAGAGGGCGTATGTCATTTATGCAACAATCCCTTGTACAAATCGGAACAATTACTTTGTTACTAGCGCCTCTCACACACCTAACAACCATTACCACTAAGCACCCAAGACTAGATGGCACTAACTTATGTGCAAACTGGAACTCAAACTCTTTATTGTAAATTCACACAGAATATACAGCACACAAGATCAGGTGAGCCTGATCACATTATGGTATACAATGCAAATTGTAAACAGGACTACAATTAACATAGCTAAGAAACAGCCAAAATAAATATAAACATTAAGCTAATTAAACAACTAGTCACTTAAACAAGCCTAGGTGCCCAGAACGTTCGGCACCCAACCCTGGATACATAAAGTACATTACACGTATTCATCATAAACATAAACACATAACATCGCACAATGGTTCAATAACAAGGTAAAGTGGTGAAAATATATTAACCACATCTCCAAGAGATGAGCAGACAGACAGAAACAATAGGTGACTCAATTAACAATTGGAATGCACACATAAGGGGCACATAATGGGAGAGACATACTTAACAATAAACACATACCACCTTAATAATCAGACTATAGCAGGAGACCCCAGTATCATGTTGGTTTGAGCTTATTATATTAACTACTCTGAGCATTTACTCTAATGCCGCGTACACACGATCGCACATTCCGACAACAAAATCCATGTTTTTTTTCCCATGGATGTTGGCTCAAACTTGTCTTGCATACACACGTTTTACACAAAGTTGGTCAGAATTTGCAAACGTCAAGAACGCGGTGATGTACAACACGTACGACGGCACTAGAAAGAGGAAGTTCAATACCAAGTGCGCCACCCTTTGGGTTCCTTCCGCTAATCTCATGTTAGTAGAAGTTTGGTGACAGACGATTCGTGCTTTTCAGCCTCCTGCTTTTCCGATTGTTACTGCTCTTCAGTTTGAGCTTGTGGGTTCGTATTTATATTACGTATTTGATTTTCAGTGCGTTCTTGTCCGCTCGTATCTGATTTTCAGCTCCAGCCTTTCTGTTTTTCAGTGCTTTCTGTTAGTTTGTTCTGACCAGCTGACTGTTTTGAAGCCATGAGGACCCTCACCCCACACAGAGGGTTTATAATTACCTTCTGGCCAGAGCCAGAAGAGTGGTGGAGAATGCTTTCGGGATAATGGCCAGCCGGTTCCAGCTATTCCTTACACTAATCAACATGGCGAAATATAAACTTAACCAGATAATCCTTGCATGCTGCATTCTACCCAACTATTTAATGGGAAATTCAATGAACTATGTGGCCTCAGTTGGGCCTGAGGCTGGACTTCAACAAGAAACCCTGATGGCGCTTGAAGCTGGCAGTCTTGGCTTGCCCCCCCCAAAGCGCCCTCAAAGTAATACAGAAGTATGTTGAGTACTTTGCGGGTAGGGGGGCCATTAATATGCCAGAAACTGTTTAAGAAACATTTTATCAACAATTTTTGAACTTAAACTGAAAGATTTCCTTTGATTTACTCCTAGGTTCTCAAATAGGCTTTTCTTTTTGGACATTTTCTTCAATAGTGCAAATGTAATTTATTTGATACATGAGGTGACAATCTCTTCTTCACACACCTTGTTTTTGTTGTTAATGTATGTAATGCATTACTGACAAAAATTTTCATCATTTTCAGCACCCTGAATGAATTTTGTGGCATAATGAAAATGGCGTGATTGTGGCAAATTAGAAAGCACTGTGGGTGTTATTTACTAAAAGAATATCTAATTTGCACTCCAGGTACACTGCAAAAGCGCACATAAAACTGCACTGAAAGTGCACTTGTAGTGCAAAGTGGATTTGCCTTTAGTAAATAACCCCCATTGTCACTGTAAAAACCAACTTACTACAAAAATTGCTATTGAGCATTGAAAGAAGTAGCCACACATTGTTGAGTAGAAAACATTTTACTCAAAGCACATTCACATGTGCGTTAGAAAAGGGCTTTTGAACAAAACAACATCTTTGGTGTATAACGTTTTTTTTTTCACATTGTAAATATGCTTTTTTTGGTTAACCACTTGCCAACCGCCTCACAACGAGATACGTTGGCAGAATGGTATGGGCAGGCAAAGTAATGTACCGGTACGTAGAATGAATGAATGAATGAATGAATAATTTGTATAGCGCTACAATGCAAACTGAATCGCCTCAAGGCGCTGGATTCGTCCTGTGTTGTCAAGCTTCTTAGAAGAGGTAGGTCTTGAGTTTTTTCCTGAAGGCCTGATGGTTTTCTTCCATGTGGATGTAAGTCAGTAGAGCGTTCCATAGCCGTGGTCCTTGGACTGCGAATCTCTGTTCTCCCTTTGATTTGTAACGGGATTTGGGAATGAGGAGAAGGTTTTGGTTAGATGATCGAAGGCTGCGATTGGGTGTATAGTGTTTTATTTTCTCAAGTAGGTATTGAGGAGCGTCTCCATGTGTGCATTTGTGGGTGAGGCAGAGGGTCTTGAATGTGATCAGATTCTTTGCGGTTAGCCAATGTAGGCTCCTCAGGGAAGTTTTTTTTTTTCCTGTTATCAGCCTTGCCACCGTGTTTTGGATGAGTTGTAAGCGCGCAAGTTGATATTGGGGTAGTGCTATGTAGCGAGAGTTTGCGTAGTCGAGTCGTGAATTAATGACTGTTCCAACTACCGCTGCTTTGTCCTCTTTTTGAATGAAAGGGATGAGTCTACGTAGCAGGCGGAGGAGATGGTGAGATCCGCTGACTACTGATCCTATTTGTGCATCCATTGATATTTCTGAGTCAAAAATGACTCCGAGACTCTTGGTCTTGGTCCTTGGAGAGATGGTCTGTCCAAAGATGGTGGGTAGTGTCCAAGGGGTCTATGTTTGGGAATTTTGGTTTGGTTTGGTTTCCCTGCAGGTGGGGGGCATAGTTGCGGGAGTGATCCGTGCTGAGGGGGAGGCCACTCATCCGTGGCCACCCCCTCGCGATCGCTCCCGGCCAATGAAACACTTCCTGTGCTGCTGTAATGTCAGGAAGTGATGTCATCTCTCCTCGTGGAGCCTTTTCTTCCGGCTCCCATGGAGAGAAGACATCCAAAGTGAGTTGCACCAACACATCACTTACAGTAGAACATCTAGGCACACATTTCACCCCCAGTCACCCCCCAGTCACCCCCTGTCACAGTGTCACCAATAGCAGTTTTTTTTTTTTTTTTTACTGTTTACTGCATTGGTGCATTGTGACTGTAATAACTGTTAGGGCAGTTAGATTTAGCCCCCTTTAGGTCTAGGAACCCCCCCCCTAATAAAGTTTTAACCCCGTGATCACCCCCCGTCGCCAGTGTCACTAAGCAATCTTTTTTCTGATCGCTGTATTAGTGTCACAGGTGACGCTAGTTAGGGAGGTAAGTATTTAGGTTTGCCGCAGCTTTTTATAGCATCAGGGACCCTCATATACTACTTAATAAAGGTTTTAACCCCCTGATTGCCCCCTAGTTAACCCTTTCACCAGTGATCACTGTATAACTGTTATGGGTGACGCTGGTCAGTTAGTTTGTTTTTTATAGTTTCAGGGCACCGGCCGTTTATTACCTAATAAAGGTTTAACCCCCTGATCACCCGGCGGGTGATATAAGTTAGGTTTTAGTGTCAGATAGGGTCTGCATCGCCCCAGGCAGCGTCAGGTTAGTTTTAGATCACAAAGCACGTGGAGAAGAAATGGACTTTGTAGGCACCAATTATAAAAATAACATAATTATTTATTAAACACATAGTACAAAAAAGATTTTTCATTAAAAAAAATATTTTGCAAGATGAATACATGCAAAAATATATTATTGCTTTTATCCCTAAAACAGCAGAACAGATGATATTAAACATCACAATAATCCTGCAACAATGTGTGGTAGTTTCGCAATTGAATGCTTTATCGGGAGCTTAATAGCTGTTCTATGAAGAAAGGGAAAGAAATATATAAGCATATACAGATACAAAATGATGCATAATATACAATAGGACATTGGTAACATGTTTCACATTTTTTAACGGAATGTATCCAAGAGGTAGACATGAAAAGGACTCCCATAGACGGCATGCATCAGGTAATACAGGACTAGACATGGGGGTGTGCCAGTTAGAAAAAGATACAAGGAGAAAAATAGATATATTTATAGACAAAGATATGCAAGTGTGTAACCATTATCACGTCCATTGTTAAAAATAAACAGATGGTTGAATGAAAGGTTAATATGAAAGGGAGAAGAATATGAGACAATCCCTGCACACAGACAGGGAAAATATATAAAACTGACAATCTAGCCCAATAGCAATATTATTAGTCAGCCTACCTTAGCACAACAACCATAGGTAGGCTATCTCATAGCGTCAGGTTAGTGCCAGTACCGCTAACACCCACGCATGCAGCATACACCTCCCTTAGTGGTATAGTATCTGAACAGATCGATATCTGATCTGATCAGATCTATACTAGCGTCCCCAGCAGTTTAGGGTTCAGAAAAACGCAGTGTTAGCGGGATCAGCCCAGATACCTGCTAGCACCTGCGTTTAGCCCCTTCTCCCAGCCCAGCCCACCCAAGTGCAGTATCGATCAATCACTGTCACTTACAAAACACATAACTGCAGCGTTCGCAGAGTCAGGCCTGATCCCTGCCATCGCTAACAGTTTTTTTTTGTAGCATTTTGATACAGTCGCAGACAGCCTAGGAGCTTTTTTACCTGTGAGTCTCACTAGTGTACCACTAAATTTAGAGCCCAAAATGGCAAATCGAAGGTACATGAGTGAAGAGGCCTACACGTTTCTGAGCATGACAGATAGTGAAGAGGAAGTCACTAATTTGTCAGATTCAGGCTCAGAATACGATCTTGAAGAGGACAGCGGCTCTATGACAGATAGCTCTGACAACGGAGTTGTAGTCCCTGCCAAGGTCAGGCGTACCAGACCCCAAACTTCTTCTTCTGTTGTTGATGTGCAAGAACTGCAGGTCCCTCATATGGAGCAGAGCAGTACTAGCACCGCTATTCCTTCTGGTGAACTGGCAAGCTCCAGCGGCCTAGTACACCCTGGTCGTAGTCAAACCAGCACTGCAGTATCACGTGGTGATGTGGCGAGTCCCATAAGTGCAGTTCAAGCTGGTCAGGTGGCAAGCACAAGTAGTGTCCCGCTGCCACCAAGAAGATGAACACAGGCCTGTCGTGACCATAGTGCCCTTCCTGCTGCTTTCGCCAATCCTGATTGGGAACCCACCACTTCTGCAGCATCCTTACTTCCCCCATTCACTGGCCAACCTGGCATTCAGGTGGAAACAGTTGATTTTACGTCACTTGATTTTTATTCGCTGTTTTTCACTGAAAATCTCTATAGATCTATTATGGACCAAAGCAATTTTTACGCTGGTCAACACATCGCCACTATTCCCCAGTCCTCCCTTGCCAGAGATTGGAAACCAATTACAGTTTCCAAATGTAAGCTCTTTCTGGGCCTTTCCCTCAACATGGGCATAACCAAAAAGAGTGAGTTGCGGTCATATTGGTCCACTGACCCAATTCACCATATGCCCTTGTTCTCTGCTTCCATGACCAGGGCACGATACAAGCAGATCTTGCGGTCCTCGTGGAAACCCTGCATACGATCGGCTCTACAAAATTCAGCCCCTCGTAAACCACTTCAACCAATGTTTTGCAGACTTGTTTACTCCCCATCAAGTTGTCTGCATTGATGAGTCCCTGATTAAGTTTTCTGGCTGCTTGTCATTCAAACAGTACCTTTCCAGCAAGCGTGCCAGATACGGGGTCAAGATGTATAAGCTATGTGACAGGGCCACAGGCTATACATGTAGATTTATGGTTTACGAGGGAAAAGATAGTCACGTAGAGCCGACAAACTGCCCTGCGCTTCCTACATAGGAAGCGCTGGCAAGATTGTGTGGGACTTGGTGTCAACCTTATTCAGAAAGGGGTACCACTTATTACACAAGCGTGCCACTGTTTAGTCACTTGTTTGATCAGCAGATTGGATCATGTGGCACCATGCGACCTAATCGCCGGGGCATTCCCCAGCGGCTTGTAGATTCCCGTCTTAAGCTGGGGGAGAGAGCCTGCTTGCAGTGTAATAACTTGCTCGCTATGAAGTGGAGGGATAATAAGAATGTTTTCGTTCTTACCTCCCTTCATGAAGACACGACGTTCCAAATTACTACGGCGACTGGTGTTGTGGAGAAACCCCTCTGTGTCCACGAATATAACCAAAATATGGGAGGGGTGGACCTCAATGACCAGTTGTTGGTGCCGTACCTAGTTGCCCGTAAGGCCAGACGCTGGTACAAGAAAGTGTCTGTTTGGCTTTGCTGAACGCTCATGTGCTATACAGAGCTCCAGGACAGACTGGATCCTTCCTTAAATTCCAGGAAGAGATCGTCAGAGCCCTTCTGTATCCAGACGGTGCTCCACCTCACCTTCCCCAACCAAATGCAGTAAGCCGGCTGCATGAGAAGCATGTTCTTTATGTCCTCCCGAGTACCCCTACCCAACAAACCCCCCAAAGAAGATGTGTCTGCAGCAAGCGCGGATATAGGCGTTACACTCGCTATTATTGTCCCTCCTGTCCTGACAATCCTGGTCTTTGTTTTGAACAATACCATACACTAGTTTTAGCATAAGGTACAGCATTGCATAGACTAGGCACATGTTCACAGGGTCTTCCAAGATGCCATCGCATTTTGAGAGACCCAAATCGCTGGAACTGTTACAACTGTTACGTTAGAAATGTTACAGTTACAAAAAAAAGTAAAAAAAAAAAAAGTAAAAAAAAAACACAAAAAAATATATAAAATATAAAAACCAAAAATAGTTGTTGTTTTATTGTTCTCTCTCTCTCTATTCTCTCTCTATTGTTCTGCTCTTTTTTACTGTATTCTATTCTGCAATGCTTTATTGTTATTATGTTTTATCATGTTTGCTTTTCAGGTATGCAGTTTTTTTATACTTTACTGTTTACTGTGTTTTATTGTTAACCATTTTTTTGTTTTCAGATACGCCATTCAGCTGCAGAGTTTATTTATTGATCTTGACAGCAACAGCGTTTGCTCCCACGATACATAAAGCCGTGACTCCTGCGCTGTCTGAGGTGATTTCACCACCACAGTTAAAAAAAAGAGTATATATGCCGAAGCAGGGGCAGAGGAGCGATTTGCTCCTTCCTTTTGCGGGAGAATGCCCCTATGCGTCAGCATATATATATTTTAGGCACAGATTGCGTTAAAAAAATTTGTTATTTTTTACTATAAATAACTTATATAAAAATATATAAAAAAATTGGGCGCTAGCATTAAAAATGAGTAAAAAAATATAAATAGAATGAGAGTAAAAAAATTTAATAGAGTACTCAAAGTTAATATTGAATGGTAGAAAAATGTGGCGCTTGCAAATGATCAAGGACGCCACTCCAAGGGATTGGTCCAACAAGGATGGCTCCAAACACAGCGTCAAAGGATTAATGAACAAATAATAACCGTATAGCAGCAGGTAATGAACAGTGCTATACAGATGACATAAAACCAATGTATCCAAATCTAAAAGTGTAAGATCATTCCAAAAAACGTGCAATGCGTGCAGCAAATATATAAATAATAATCAGTGCAGCACAGAATAAGATAAATAAGTAGCAATAAATAAAAAAATAAATGAATGAATAAATGATAGTTCGTGCAATAATAATCCGTGCAATAATAAATGTAGATCTGTGCATTACATAAATAAACAACAAATGTGTGCAAATAAGCCAACCAGTGCACAAAAAGATTGCGACTGAGCCTGTGCAAAAATAAGCAAAAAATTGGTGCAAAATAGCAAAAACACTGAACAATATAAAAATACTATAAGTAGGAAAGTGACAGTCCAAAATAAAGTGCTCCAGAAGATGAGTCCTGTGTAATCCAGCAAATGGTTCCCATACACAGTGCAATCTCTATGCAATCTCCAGGTGAATAAGATTCTTTTGTGCAGTGAATTTTGCAGATGCAATTGTACAGTCTTTAAAAGTATTAAATAAAAGTGCTCCCTTCCATGCAGGTATCCGAGTTGTTTCCCCCAGCCCTTACCTTAAAGGTAAGGAATAACAACCTTACTGAGTACAACCACAGATTTCCACCTCCTCGTTTTCCAATCCTCTCTGGCTGCGTCCTTACAAGCTCCTCTCCAGGCACCAGGCAGACATATGAGCAAGAGACAGGAAGCGCTCCATAGTGTAATATTCAAAACGTTTATTAAACAGCAAGCAAAAAACTTACAATTAAGCAGAGTACATGCAGCGGTAAAACAGTGTGCGATCCCGGCTGAGACCACACACACTCAGCGTCACCAGGCTCTGATTCTCCTTACGCGTTACGTCACGCCCACGTGATTTTGTCAAAGGAATTTCAGAGCAGGGTGAATGGCGGTGACTTATGTATAGTAGCGGTGGCCTTGGTTGCCTTCCACAGATAAAGGTATATTAGAATAAACGGGTGACATCCAGTATCATAACCACAATATAATCGGCATATTAGAATAATAATGATAATAAAGGACAGATTGAACAATTAGATTAAAAATAAATAAGATCGATATGCATAGCGCCATCTGACGACTGGGACTCGGAAACAACACCCAGTCCCATTGATTTAACGATAGGGTAAGGACACCGCCATCAGGTGTATAAAAATGGGAAACAATAAAAACCTACCCAACGATACTCTAATGCCTAATAATAGAAGACATAGTAAAGATAAGGATTAAAAATTAGTAATAGTAACAGGAACGAATAAATAAAATAAACCGATAGGTATAGCGCCATCTGGCGACCGAGGCTCGGAAACAGCACCCAGTCCTATTATTCCGCAATCACGCTAAGGACAACAGCTTCTGGTGCCCACAAATTCATTAATCCTAACATTTCTGCATATTCAACAGAAAAAGGTAAATTCATTTAGGGGTAGTATTATATGGTAGTAGCTGGACAGAATATTTTAATAATGGAAAACATATCACCTGGAAGACTAATGGCAAAGGGTTTTGGGAGAATAATTATAAACAGAGAAAGTGTAATCAGTGAATGAAAGGGGCCAACACACAGCCACTCAAAGACAGAGGACCAAGCGTTCAATTGGACCAATCCGAGTCGCACACACATTGGTAAAAACAAAGGGGGGGTAAATATATGTGATCAGAACTATGTCTAAGAAAATATGAGTTGCTGAGACTTCAACACCCACCCTCTGGAGATTGTTAAATAAATAGGACAAAGAGCAGCTGATCGTCCATATATAATAATGGTAAATCAACAATAAATAATCAGAGGTAGGGAATATAGAACCATAAATAATGGGTAAATGATAACATTCAAGATGTATAACAGATTACATCATGTAAAAGTCAAGGGACATAATGGTAAGAACAAGCCATCTACAGGCTGACCCACCTGTAAAAATACGTAATACAGAGGGGGGGGGGGGGTCAGTAAAATAACGGAGGGACAAAGTCCAATAGCAAACAGAGCAGAGGCCTATGAGAGAATCATAATAAAAGGTATAAGATAGATAGAACCATGATAAAATAGGAAAGGCACTCGTGGTGCATAGTCAATAAAATCTCCAAGTAATTTCATAAAGGGAACAGGGATCAACCCAACAATACTCCCCAGAGAAATGGTGTCCAGCTCCCTGATTTCAAGCCAACAATATTCTAAAATGATCTAAAAGAGTAAAACAGATAAAAAGGTAAAAAAGGCCTAAGTTAATCGGATATAAAGCAGTTTACAGTGGTGTGAAAAAGTGTTTGCCCCCTTCCTCATTTCCTGTTCCTTTTGCATGTTTGTCACACTTAAGTGTTTCGGAACATCAAACCAATTTAAACAATAGTCAAGGACAACCCAAGTAAACACAAAATGCAATTTGTAAATGAAGGTGTTTATTATTAAAGGTGAAAAAAAATCCAAACCATCATGGCCCTGTGTGAAAAAGTGATTGCCCCCCTTGTTAAAACATACTATAACTGTGGTTGTCCACACCTGAGTTCAATTTCTCTAGCCACACCCAGGCCTGATTATTGCCACACCTGTTCACAATCAAGGCATCACTTAAATAGGAGCTGCTGGACACAGTAAGGTCCACCAGAAGATCCTTAAAAGCTACACATCATGCCGAGACCCAAAGAAATTCAGAAACAATTGAGAAAGAAAGTAATTGAGATCTATCAGTCTGGAAAGGGTTATAAAGCCATTTCCAAAGCTTTGGGAATCCAGCGAACCACAGTGAGAGCCATTATCCACAAATGGCGAAGACATGGAACAGTGGTGAACCTTCCCAGGAGTGGCCGGCCGCCCAAAATTACCCCAAGAGCGCAGCGACGACTCATCCAAGAGGTCACAAAAGACCCCACAACAACGTCCAAGGAACTGCAGGCCTCACTTGCCTCAGTTAAGGTCAGCGTTCATGCCTCCACCATCAGGAAAAGACTGGGCAAAAATGGCCTGCATGGCAGAGTTCCAAGGAGAAAACCACTGCTGAGCAAAAAGAACATCAAAGCTCGTCTCAATTTTTCCACAACACATCTTGATGATCCCCAAGACTTTTGGGACAACATTCTGTGGACCGATGAGACAAAAGTGGAACTCTTTGGAAGGTGTGTGTCCAAGTATATCTGGCGTAGAAGGAACACTGCATTTCAGAAAAAGAACATTATACCAACAGTAAAATATGGTGGTGGTAGTGTGATGGTCTGGGGCTGTTTTGCTGCTTCAGGACCTGGAAGACTTGTCGTGATAAAAGGAACTATGAATTCTGCTGTCTACCAAGAGATCCTGAAGGAGAATGTCCGACCATCTGTTCGTGTACTCAAGCTGAAACGAACTTGGGTTCTGCAGCAGGACAATGATCCTAAACACACCAGCAAGTCCACCACCGAATGGCTGAAGAAAAACAAAATGAAGACTTTGGAGTGGCCTAGCCAAAGTCCTGACCTGAATCCTATTGAGATGTTGTGGTATGACCTTAAAAAGGCCGTTCATGCTCGAAAACCCTCTAATGTAACTGAATTAGGACAATTCTGCAAAGATAAGTGGGCCAAAATTCCTCCAGGACGCTGTAAAAGCCTCATTGCACGTTATCGCAAACGCTTGGTTGCAGTTGTTGCTGCTAAGGGTGGCCCAACCAGTTATTAGGTTTAGGGGGCAATCACTTTTTCACACAGGGCCATGATGGTTTGGATTTTTTTTCACCTTTAATAATAAACACCTTCATTTAAAAAATGCATACATTTTGTGTTTACTTGTGTTGTCCTTGACTATTGTTTAAATTGGTTTGATGTTCCGAAACACTTAAGTGTGACAAACATGCAAAGGAACAGGAAATGAGGAAGGGGGCAAACACTTTTTCACACCACTGTAAGTCGAACTCTACGTTATGTCCTGTTGGAAACAATGTGCATAATTCATGGATCCAACGAGATTCGGCTTGGCTCAATTTTCTGACTTTATTATCACCTCTCCAGTGAGGCTTATACTTTTCAATACCCCACACCATTAGTGAGGAAGGATCACAATTATGGACCTGATCAAAGTGTCTAGAGAGACTGTGC